>CM038471.1:36071261-36671261 GCA_021464415.1 Lonicera japonica | reverse complement strand
AATCTCTCACACAATTACACTTTGTATAATGGACACAATTTCTTCCTGAGCTCAAGTTCATCGCACAATTTCTTTGTCTACTCAATTCGTCGCAAAAATCACATATCTCACTCATCGACATTGGAAGGTTAGATAATTGAGTTATGTATTTGTTAATTGAGTTTGTTTGTGCTGATTTAAACATACAGTGGTGTATTCAAGTTGTTTGTAATGTGAGCATTTATTTGCCTCTTATTCTGAGGCCTTCGTTCCTAAGAAAGAGGGAATTCTCATCACTATAAATATTCGTACAGCCTAATTCGTGAATTAAGTGGTAGTCATTATGGTCTGGTGCCTGGGATATAACTTCTTTCAATTATGGAATTAGAAATATAAGAATTTTTAGAAGTCACTTTTTGAAGAAGGGTCTCGCCAAAGCTCATTGAAGAACTTCTTATATTGGCACTCGAGCAACTAGCTGATATTAAGCATTTCAAACTGCAAAGACTGGTATTTACCCTTCTGACATTTCACTTACATTCTACCATTGAAACTGTGGATACTTGCATTCTAACTAATTTAAACATTGAAGAATTGTTGGTATTATCAGTTTCTTCTTTACTTTTTTGTTATTAAGACATAATTTTACAGATTCTCTTTCTTGTGTGATTTTTGGCTCTTTCTGGCCTATGAGTTATATTTTTGCCGATGGTTCTTTTACACAAATACATGCACACATATAGTATTTGGAATAAAATTCCTTTATTTACAATGACATTTTAGATTGGTAGTTATTTATTTAATATTTGGAGGATAAAGTGAAGGTGAAGCAAAAGGAACGTAACTAAAGCAAACGAGAAGTGCAAATGATGACTAGTCCACGTCATTAGCGTGTGATTCATTATCCTGTGTATTTGCAAAAAAACACTAGTTTGATGCATGCATATTGAGGTTTTTTTCTTTTTTTTTCTTTAATGACACTTATGTTTGTAATATTTTTCTTTAATTACTATGGATCCATTACTAGCTTCTATTATTATTTGGTATTGAAAATCATGGTTCTTACATGTTTCTTTATAGTTGTAAATTGTGCATTATATTTTATTGGAGTATTGGATCATGGCAATGGAGGCTTTAATTTGAGCTGGGTTTTGGTCATTTTATGTATTATAGTAGTTAAAATTTTGCAATTATTTGCAAGTGTTTTGAACACTAGCTTACAAGTGCTATAACATAATTATATTTTTAAGTGTTGCTAACACTTCTAAAAGGTGTTAATGAAGGCCTTATATGTAAGAGTTTTTATCACTTACAAAAAACAATAAGCGTCGATCATAATATAAATGTCCTTGACACTTATAAATGACGTTCATAATTAAGTGTTGAAAACAGTTCCATGTAACCTATTTTTGTGAGGTGAATATTGTAAAACCCATAGCATTAAATGTAAAAAATGGGTTTGATTATTCTGATAGCCATAGATGAAGTGGGTTTTCTCAAAAATAAATAAATAAAAAAATGGGTTTGGCTTATTTTGGTTTTTCAGCTAAAAGAGAGAGAGAATAGTCATGTTCTTGTGGGTTTTATGTAAGAGTAATTGTACGAATTTAATGGTGTGCAAAGAGGTAATTTGGTAGCTTCTTTCGTTCTTTCTTTCTTTTTTTATTTTTTTATTTGGGGTATTGTTTTAGGGTAGTGATAACCGAGCCTCCTGAATCTTTGACATAAAATGAATAGATTCATGTCTTGAATTTGCTCATTGTTGATTGCTAGTTAAATTTTGTTGATAGAAATAGGATTTATTAAAAATTTGCCCCCTTAAAGTTGATCCATTTTTGCACTTTAATTCATGAAGTTTATTTTGCATAACACCTGTCCTTAAAGTTTGCTTCCATTTTCACCGCAGTCCAAAAATTCCACTTGTCGTTAGGTTTTTGGATGAAAAATACCATGTGTGTTGCACTTAGGCATTATAGCGAGGTAAAATGGTCAAGACACTATAATGCTCCAATTTTCAACTCATTTTGCCCTAATTAAAGCTTATAATAGAACAAAACGCTTTAATTTGTTCATTTTTTCTCTCTGCTATTTTCAACTCTAAGCTTTTATTTTGCCCCAATTTGGTCTTGAGATAAACATATATAAGAGTATTATAGTGGCTTATCCATTTACCCCGCTACAGTGTCCACGTACAAAGTACATGTTCTTTTCCGTCCAAAAACTTAATAGCATGTGGAGTTTCATACTAAAGTGAAAACAAAAACAAACTTTAAGAATGAACATTATGCAAAATAAACTTCATGGATGAAATTGAAAAAGTGGGTAAACTTTAAGGAGGTAAATTATTAATAACTCTAAAAATAGAGAGGGGAAGAGAAATGAGAAATTCATAGAGAGAAGCTGAGAGCAGCTGGCTTGTTTGGCAACAAAGATACCATTCGATTGCAGCTGGTGTGTTCGCATTAGTGCGCACCAAATAGGGACTATATATATATAGAGAGAGAAATAAATGAAATTGGGATATGTTAGTAGATATGAAGTAATTGAATATTTTGTATTTACAGAGAGAAAATTGTTGAATTTTATGTTTAGCAAGAATAAAAAAAAAATTAGGATTAGGGTTACAATAAAAATGTTGAGAAACATTTCCTTTTAGGTTAGGGTTACAATTTGAGTTACCTCGAAGGGCAAATCGGTCATTTTGCGCCTAAAATTTAACGGGGGATTAACCCCGTTAAACAACAGGGTGATAACTCAAGGGATTATCAAACTTGGGGGGGGGGGGGTGGTTAACTCTAAAATGCCCTTATTAATATAACACACATGACTAGGTATTGGGCTTTATTTGACATTACTTTAAAGTTACATGAGTGACACATAAGAATAGACTTGTTAAAAAATATAAACACATCATGCAAAACAAATTTGCATTAAAACTTTTAGATTACAAAGTTAAGTTTGAGTCAAAACCTTCATTTTAAAAGGCAATTGATAAACATGCTCTTATTTCAGATTTTTTTTTTGAAATAGATTACAAAATATTATTCTCTAATTTTTTTGCAAAATACAAAAAATCTTTTGCCCAATACAAAAAATCTTTTGCCCTATTTCTTGTTATAAATCCTATAAAGCCGGTACCAACTTTAATGCAAGGTTATAATTCTGAACAAAACTTAAGAAAGACTAATATTGTTGCGACTAATTCCATGCAAATCTATTCCATAATTAATGTGATTAATTTTGGGTGGACAAACCTCTAAAAAACCTCACAATTTTGTGATTTGGATACAAATAAAGGTGGCTCTAATAAGGGGGAATGGGGTGGGGGGTAATCGGCCCTTATTGGGAGGCGGCTCTAAGAAGGGGGAATGGGGTGGGGGGTAATTGGCCCTTATTGGATTTGAATTTTCCTTTTTTTACTACATATGGGGTACTGAAAATATATATAGAGAGGGACCTATATATAAAACTTGAAATTTCAGAAAATTTTCACTTTGAAAATAATAAAATGAACAAATCTTGTCTTAGCCCCTACGGGTGCAAAAGCAAGCCTTATTTTTCTTAAATGCTTATCTGGTCATAAGATGTAATCCGTTATAAACTCATTAATTTTTCCCTAAAGTTTCCATGTAGGACTTACCATTTTAAATTCCATTTTTTCATCTCAAGTAGTTTACTTGGGTGACAATTTATCATTCACCCCATAACTATTTTGAGCAAATAAATATATGATTTTGATGTCCTCACGGACAATAACGTGAATATATAATAATCTTTCTCAACCAAGTGTGATGTCCCACTGCAAATTACCCTCAAAATGGCTCGAAAATTCCTACACTACCATGGTAAATCCTTTTTTAGATGTACTTTTTAATATTAGGTATAATTTATTTCTTGATTACTCGGATAATATTAGTTGTATTTATTGATTAATTACATAATATCATTAATGCCATTGTGTTTGCGGTATCTTATTGTAATTGATCGTAATTGTTTATATTTGCTATTTGAGTTGTATGAAGTATTATTATTAATGTTAATTATGTTTGCGTTAAAATTTTATAGTTTTAAATATGTTTTTGTGTTCTTTGAATTTCGCCACCCTTTAGCCGGATTCCTTAGTCTATCACAAGAGGGAGGGGGAAGGGAAATAAGGTTCCCGTGGCTCGAATCTAAGTGTGAGGTGTGAAAACCCGACCATTTTTCTACTATGCTAGCTGTAACATCCCATGTTTTAATTACATTTGATTTAGTTCATTTTTTTTAGTTTAACACTCAAATCTTTATTATTTTAAGCTCGATCACTTTCTTAAAATTTTTGGGAGATCCAAAAATTTACTTCGTCGCTTTTATAGTGTCCTATTATATATTTAAGAATATTCTGGGAAGTTTTGTCAGTATCGGAATTGAAACGAGTATTAAAGTGACATTTTTTTCGAACCCAAAATTTTTGGTTATCGGTTGATTTTCAGTCAACTTTAGTCACTCATAACTTCTTCAATTTTTATCCAAATCCTACTCCGTGAACTACTATAGTTTCATCATATTCCCCCTACAACTTTCGTGTTTTGACCGAAATCTAATTCACGCTCCTCGTTGGCCAAAACCGAGCTCGAATTCAGCCGATTGACAAAAATCTGCTTCTGTCAAATTCTGTAGCATTTAGGCGCAGCGCTGACTTCGACGCAATTCTGGTATTAATCTATCTAGAATTACGTGAAACATCCTTCTACAAAGTTGTAGATCTTTTCAATACCTTTCCGTTGATACAAAGATCATCCCGATCGGAGTTCCGAGCAAAACGTTACGGCCAAATTACAGTGGGTAACCCCATAGCCTCGTTTTTAACGCCCAATTTTCGATTTTAACCTTTTTAAACCCATTTCTCCACCATTACAGCTCAGTTTCGAGGGTGAGAGACCTCAAGTCTTTTTTAGAGAGAGAGAGGGTGATTCTTGGTGTATTATTGGAGATTCATAGCTTAAAACTCAAGCTTCTCATCCAAAAGTGCAGAATCTTCATCTTCTTCGCGCTCTTATCTCATTTCCAGGCTTGCATGTGCGTAGTAGAAGGTATCTAGAGCTCAGCCAGACCTTAAACCTCTGTTCTTCTAGCTATTCAGGTGGGAACTCACCCTCTTTTCTTCTTGTTTCTGATTTAATGGCTTGATAGAGTGAAAATGCAGAATTTCGGTACCAAAATCACATTACTCTCTGCATGTGAAAAGGGTAGACTAGATTTGTATGATATGAACTTGCATTTAGATAACTATTATGTTATTATTGATGAATATTGAGGTTGATTGCTGTGCATGTTGGAAATTATGAACTGTTTTGTGTATTTGGTACCGAAATGACTAGAATTACCCCATGCATATCTAGTATTCTATACACTACTTGATTTTGGAGATTTTACAGAATTAAAATGATTAACAATAGCTTTTTAAAACTCCGAAATTTGATATGCAAGTGGGTATGAGTATCATTCTAGTAAACTTAGCATTTTCTCTATTTTATGCCTTTGGTAATTGTTAGAAATGAGATAATTCTTCATAAATTGGTGTTACACACGGTTTAATTATACAAACTTGGTATAATTGTGATGAACGTAGCGTGAAAGAGCTGTTCATATGTAAAGTAATATCCTCATTGATTTCGGAAACTTTATTAACTTATATGACAACCTTTTGAAAATGTTTTTGGCAAATTTACTAATCGCGTTGAGATAACGTGGTTGTTGGAACCGGATAAGCACCGGTATAGAAATGCTTAAGTTGATATTATTGCACAGACCCATGGTAAGATGGGGTGCGTTTATAAGTAGTATATTCCGTCTAGTACCGGTATTAGGTCGAGGAGGAGGAGGAGTTGGATGGACGTGTGAGCAGTTATCATGAGAGTCTCACGTGGATAACAATTGTTGCATTTGGCATATAATAAATGGATTTGTTTTATAAATGGCAAAAATTGGCTAATTCTTGATAACAAGTTTAATGTGGCAAATCTTTTATTGATTCACACCGATGCATTGCATTTCCCTTTCCCTATAGTTCCCACTGGGCCAGTTGTGGCTCATTCCCTCATTTATCTTTCAAGTACACTTCGTGTTTCTGGTAGAGGTTGTGGCTCAGGTCCGAGTGCTTCTTAGAGTTGCCTCTGATGTTTTTATGGATTTAGTTATGTTGTGAGTTTGTAGTATTTTTAATATTTAGTTTGGGAACCTTGTATCATCTTTGGAAGTATGTATTATTATTATGGAACTTGGTTGTATTTCGTTCCTAGTTTGTGGATGAATATGTTGGAATCATTGTATTAGACCTCTTTTGTAACTTAGATTTCGGTTTGTAGTTGAACCTTATTATGTATTTTGCCTGTTGGACTACTAAGGTTTGATTTTTATCAGATGATGTTGTATTCCATACCTTTATGTTGTTATGGTTTATTGAACATGGTGGGTTTCCTTGTATTTATGGATACTTCATGCCGAAATTTTGTTAGATTTTTCTTACTTTTCTGCTGTTCATTTTATACAGCATCCGTTAACACCTGCTTATTTAGGCGGGTTGTTACACTAGCACCCCATATGTCGGTATTTTTTCTTTCTAAGAAATGATATTTATATGAACCTATGGGCATTTGATCTTCTTTACTTCATGTTTTTCATTATCTCGATCTTCTTCTTCTTCTTTCATTTTTTTTGTGCAAAAACCTCAACTAAGGCTAAATGCATTAGATTAAGGGCTCGTTTGGTTCGAGTTTTGAGAATGGAATGGGCATACATGATTCTTGGAAAGCTTTTTTCCTACCATCTAGGATGCCGTGCCATTGTTTGACTCGGACATGAATGCTCTATTCCTAGAATGTAATATTACTTTCACTATGTTTGGTTCAACTGGGAATACAAATGGAATAAAGTATCAGTTACAAAAATATCCTTCCTTTTATAAGATGAGAAGACATCTCCTACTAATTTTTCAAAAGGGGCAATTACTATAATAAATTACAAAAATTACACATGCCTAATAACTATCCTACAAAAATTAAAATTTTTGTAATTAAAAAAAATACGACATAGAAAAAAGAAAATAAGAAAGTTCCAAACAATTTAAACTTGAACCAAACGCAGGAATCGTTTTAGAATATAATTTAGCATTTCCGGAATGGTTTAAATCTTGAACCAAACGAGCCATAAACAGAACAAGGTCGAAAATCTAAAGAATGAAAGAATCCCAGATCTTTGAGCATTTGGCTACACAAGGTAAATTGTGGGCAACCTTGTTAAGGTCTCTAGGAACAAACTGAAAATAAACATTAATAATATAACTCAAAGATAAGATGTCCAAAATTAATCAATCCACTTTATGTAAACACAAAAAACATAATTTTTTTTCCTCATAATCTCACTTTTATTGATAAATAGAGAAGTGCCATTGCAAATGAGTACTAATTGAGATCGACTTCTTTTTATTTATATTATCGTCTGAAGCGTTAGATACTTCAATTTACACATCTTTTTCTTTATATTATTAGGTAATTGGGAATTTTACATATGGCTGTTAATAACTTAAGGAAATCTTATTGAGACGCACTGAAAGCTCATCCACCCTAGATGTCATGACTACGTGATCCGATGTTGCGATTTCTTGGACCTCAATTGGAGGATTTCTTTTTACCATGAGCTGTTGGAAAGATGGTACTAGAACCTTGTCTTGACCAGATATTATAAAAACCCGATTGACTGAACCATATTTTTTGGTCGATAAGATTAGCACCTTTGACATGCCTTGTTCACAGTAGTCACGTGACGGCCTCACCAACAAAGTTGCCAGTACCCAGTCCTGCCACAAACAAACCAAAAAATTGTCGATAATGCTTTTTCATCAAATGCACTCAATCAAACATGTTGATTGTGAGAATTCACAAAAGGTGCCCAAGTTAATTAAAGGCCCGCCCACTCTAATATTTAAACCACCCAGATTTATCTAGTTCGATCAATTTCATTTACCTTAATAGGGCTATTCTGAAATAAATACTTTCTCAGGTATTTGGGCCCCAATAGTAATGCAGTTGTCCCGTTGATATTTATATATCTGTTGTCCGCCTGGGAAATATTAAGTGTTGGGGCTAGCTTTAATACATAACAAACAAAATATAATCAACGCATTGCATAATTAAGCTATATTTATCTCAATTTATTGGAATTTGTTTCTACATAATATTATAACAAATAAAGCCACAATACATATATCTCAATTGAGCGTAGATATATTGTAATTTGGACCGGGCATAAGAGCAGTAAGAAAAACCGCAACTTTGACTTTCTGAGGAAAAAGTTCCATAGACTGCGAGATTGCTTACCCTCCAAGACTGTGACCTACGAGTATCACCTTCTCTTGGGAAGGAAGAGCGACCACGTAGTCCCTCAAAGGCTTAAAGTAATTGGCGATGGAAGGGATGTCAGTCACCTGCCTCAGGTCAATGCCAGAAGCAGCCAAGTCAAAGGCCGTAACATTATGGCCGTATGAGGATAGTCGAGGCACTAGTTTGAACCAAGACCAGGCTCCAAGGCCCCCACCATGGACTAGCACAAAGTGATCTCCACTTGCAGTTTGCACTAGGAATAGTGCTACAAGAAAAACTAATAATAATTGTTTCCTTCTAATTGCCTCCATGTTGTTTTCCTTTCTTTTTTTGTTTGTAGGTACTAATTTGTTACGATGAATATCTATTTATAGGCTTCTTGTTGTTTGACTTAAAAATACATAGTAAATTTCAATGCAGAGAACATAAAATTTGACAAGTATGGTACTTCCTAATATCTTCATACCAATTTGTCAGAACTTTGATTGGATTTTTTCCAACCTTATCAATCCATACGTGGTGATTTTTTCTCCTTTTCTAGTATGCGACCATTTATATTTCTATGAAGTCTCTTTCTCATATGTCTACTGACGCGCCAAAATACTTCCGTGCTTAGGTACCCAAGTGCAAGTTGTCAAGTTATAATACTTGGTAAGTCCAAGTGTCGAACCACAAGGATAGTCGGAAAGACGATGTGGTGATTACGAGTCCAAGGTTTTGTTAAGAGAATTTAATTGGTTGATTTTAAAGTCTTGCAATAAAAATTAAAATGATGTAACAATAGATGAGAAAAGGCTAAGGCATTATAAAATTCATTTGTTTTGCAAAGTTAAGTAAAATCAAACTCATTCAAAGTTCTCAATGCAATTCCTAAGTGTTGAATATTTTACCCATTTCTAAGCAAAAGGGTGTGAAGCAAAAGCAACCCATTCCCATATAAATGCCATATAAAGAAAGGGTGTAAGCAAATATCAATACAAGTGTATCTCTCATTTTTATCTTGTGACAAAGGGTGTGAAGCAAGTGCAACCCATTCCCATATAATATCAACCAAGATTCAAACTTAAAATACACAAAAAGAAAAGGCATAAATTTAAACTAGGCATTTAAGAACTCATTGTTAGTTTCTCCTAGGCAAATGACTTGATTATAAAAATGGCCAACTACAAAGAGTTTAGCTCGATAAATCATAACATTTCATTTGTCTATGATTGGGAGGTCTAGGTGGAGGTCAAACCGTCCTATATAGACTTATTTGATAAATACAAATTGAATCCTTAAAATGATTAATGAAGTTGTTTATGATATAAATTTAAAAGATCCTCTTTGGCAACACTTTAACTAAGAAAATGATGAGTCTTAAAATCACATAAAGTGTAGAAAGCACTCAACATATCATTAAAGTATTTAAAGATTAAAATCTCAAATTTATGGTGTTTCTATGAATATTCAAAGACTAATCATGCTTGGCAATGAAAAGTATCTCATTCAAAGAAAGAATGGACATAAGCTAGTAAGAAATACACAAGTGTATCATTTTCTCATTAATGCTTGAGATCTATGTATACAAGGCATACAAAGTCAAATCATCATATGAAAATTATCTTACTAGCTTATGAATGGTTGAAAAAATAGAGAAGATGAATGATTCAAAAAGTATTTAACAATACTAACAATGGAATGAGAATTGAACTTACATAATTAATGCATTGTAAATTTCATCTTTTAGCATTAGCAAAGAAATTTACTCCATAATAAATGTAGAGACAAGAATTATAAAAGTGAACTCCATTTCTCTCTCTAGAAAAAAAACTATTACAAGCTCTCTATAAATTGAGAAATGAGAAGTAATAAAAGTACTCCTCTCCAAAGCAACAATGAACACTATAAATAGGAGAGTTGTGTTGGATGTTAAAAAAATAAACAATGCTTATTTTATTTTTGATGGATAAATCCACCATCTTGGATGCTCTTTAATCACATGGAGAATTCCACTTTCTTTCTTTAATCACATGGACATGGAGACTTCCACTCTCGTTGATTCTTTTTGTCCCATGGAAAATTCCACCATTGTATTAAATACAATATTTCTTGAAATCTAAAGACACCATCACATGGAGATTTCCACTTTCTTCCTTTAATCACATGGAGACTTCTACTTTCTTGGATGCTCTTTAATTACATGGACATGGAGACTTCCACTTTCTTTGATTCTTTTTGTCCCATGGAAAATTCCACCATTGTATTAAATACAATATTTCTTGAAATCTAGAGACACCAAAATAAACACAAAAATGTGCCTTTCCAAGCTTTGTTAAATACAAAAGTGCTACGAGATTAATCGCGAAATAAGTTGGCAAACCGAGTAGTTTCAGAGAAATAAACGCGTCAAACAACTCCGAAAATGAGCGTATGAATGACAATATTAAGCGTTTATCATCTACATACACACATGCATATATATATATATATATATGTGTGCATTATGCAAAAATGCTTTAAAGAGATAGTCACTCTTTTTAATAAAAAAAAGAGGGGATGCCTATCTAATTTTGAAGGGAAAATTAATGGATGAACTTTTGTATGAAAATTTCTAGAAATGATCTATATTATGAATAGACCACCTCCACCAAATTTCATCAAAAAGTTCAATTTGGAAGTGGGTGAGATGATCATCAAAAATTTCAACGGGCGAAATTACACATATATATCAATATCATGAATAGATCACCTCTACCAAATTTCATTAAAAAGTTCAATTTGGAAGTGGGTGAGATGATCATCAAAAATTTCAACGGCTGAAATTGCACATAGATATCAATTTTTCATTACAACTAGTTCTAGATTGAATTTTTAAATACAAATTTGTGGAGGTGATTTACTTATTGTATAGATCATCTCTTCAGTTTTTCATAAAAAAAATCATCCTTTTACCCTTGCAAATGAGCATCCTTTATAAAAAGTTCTTAATAACCTAACTCATACATATATTCATGTATGTATTCCATACACATATATATAGAGACATACAAATGTTCAGATTGAAGGAACACAATGTAGTTGGTATTTTCTTAACCATATATGTACACCTGTAAATACAAACTTATCTATGTATACATAGGGGCAAAGCTGTGTGGGTGCAGGTGCCCCCCCTTGGTTTGGGGCATTTTTTGAAAATAAATAAATTTAGGGACTTTTGTGCATAAAAATAAACTATAAGGGACCTAACTGTAAGGGGCAAAAACTTGGAGAACAATTTATAAACTACAAACCTAATTAATTAAACATCAGTCGCCTGCCCGACTCATTTCTCTCCTTTATTCTTCTTGCCGCCTGCTTCACCATTTCTTCAATCACCTCTCTAAGCTCTCTTTGTCTACACACTAGCCAACGACCTACCACCACAACGCCACCGCCCTGCCACCACCACGCCACCACAATCCATTCGCCCGCCACCACTTCTCCATTTCATAGGTATATTTTTCAGATCTACTTCAAAAAATTAGGGATTATTTTATTTCTTGAATACTTGCATAATGTTAGTTGTTTTTCTTTATTAACTGCAAAATATTAAGTGTATATCTTGAACTATTTATTAATTATTGAATATTTAGTGATTTAGTTTTGAATTTCAAATTGTTGAATATTATGTTAGTTATATTATTGATTAATTGCATAATAATAGTTGTGTTTCTTTATTAATTACATAATGTTAGTTGTATTTCTTTATTAATTACATAATAATAAGTGTACTTATTGAACTATTTATTAATTATTGAATATTTAGTAATTTAGTTTTGAATTTCTAATTGATGAATATTATGTTAGTTATATTATTGATTAATTGCATAATAATAGTTGTGTTTCTTTATTAATTACGTAATATTAAGGCTCCGTTTGATAGCAACGTGAAAAATAAAAATAACTAATTTAGGTGACAGTGCTTTAGAATAATTTCAAAAAATTACATATTCAAAACCTATTTATTAATAAAATGCACATAATAATTTTTTAGGAGTTATGCAAAGTTAATTAAGTTCGCACTCTTTATTTTCTAAAATATTAATATGTATTTTTGTTTATTTGACGTTGTTTTAAAGTTTTATGAATGAAACATAAGAATATCTTTGTTAAAAAATATAAATACATCTTGCAGAACAAATTTGCACTAATTTCTTTTTTATTTGATAGTTAAGTTTGCACTCAACACAATTTAGTATAAAGAAAGTTTGCACTTGGTCAAAGCTCTTATTTTAAAATGCAATTGATAAACAAGCCCTTATTTCATAATGATAATGATATTTAGGCCCTTATTTTTAAAAACTATTATTCGTTGTTTTTTTTTTTTTGCGAAAAACGTTATCACACAAGCCCTTTTACCTTATTTCCAGTAGTTCTAATTAAGCTGTACGTCTTTACCATCAAGGCATTAATTACCTTGGATCTTTTGTGAATCAGAGTAATCTATGGAGGATTTATATTAGATTATCCCAAAAGAAAAAGGGAAAAAAAATGTGTTGCGGAACGCGTTAAGATAATTTTAATTTATTATTTGTGTATTTTTATTTTATTATCTTACTGGCAGTATTTACCTTATTTTAATTATTGGAGTTTTGGTAAGTGTAGGATATTAGTTTTGGTATATTTTGTTACTAGTAATTTAGGTTTCCTTATGCAAAAGATTTTATTTGGAGCTAGTAGCCTCCAATAAATCCTAGTTATTAATGTACGTCTAGAATTTTAATAGTATAAATAAGTTATGTTCCTTTGATGTAGTAATGAATATTTTCTTCAATAAATCATAGTTTTTAAGAATTATCTCTCTTTTCTTGTTAATTCAAGAGCCAGTATGAAGGCGATGCCTTTATTCTTTTAACCTCATGCTTCCGCACTAGGCTGTTGTAGAAACAAACAAAAACATCTCTCTCAAATTTGGGAGTCACTTGCCCAATCAGTTTCTATTTTAAAAAGACAAAATGAAAAGCTAAATTAAGTGTGCACGTTAAAGCTAAATTAAACGTGTACATTAATAAGTTTCAATCGAAATTTAACTAGCTTCATTTTCCAATCAACAAAATTCTATTCACAGACAACACGCCCTTCTTTCATTTCTCTTAATCTAATCAATTGCATGTCAATTGGATACCTGTATCCATGCCTCTCAGACGTACTCACAAATCGCTGCGCACTAAACTCAAATGGTTTAAAATTATCAATACTTATGTCGATGCTTCTTAAGCATACACAGTACACACACATCTTTTCGCACAGAAAGGCAAATAAGTCAAAGTCAAATGTCTTGTCCACCGCCATCACTTCGCGCTTCTGTCAAAAGGTTGGTTAAATATCTTATCTGTACTCTACATTACCTCGTTTTACAGGAAAATATTTATTTTTGTTCAGCAAAATAAACAATCTTATATATGTACTTAAACTTTTATACAAGATAACTATTAAATGTATTATTACTTATGATAATTGTGTGTTTACTATTATTTAATGCATTTGCTTGGTAATATCATAATAGCCCCAAGATATGCATAACCCACAGAAATAAGTTTTGCTTGGCACCGAAAGTACTAATAACAAAGATATTGGGGTCAAATGATTAAAACTAGTGAAAAAAATTAGAATTTCAAATTTAGGTGAACATTATTTGGTATCGAAACAAATCACTCACTCTACATTTTATATTTTTCTTTCCCCTTAGTTACATATTTAGCATTCTTGAAGTATTCAAGCCACAAGATTAAGTCTACCTTTGTAGCCTACAAGATTAAACCCTCAAAACGCAAGTAATATATTAAAACCACAAGATCCATCATAAAAGCAAATGTTTGTGCAAACCAGAATGGGAATTCCCAAAGAACCATCAGCCCAATATCTAAGTAGTATACACATTGTGAAATTGTGAAGTAATTTATTATTCCAAAGATATTAAATACTCTCCGGATTTTAAATGATTTAAATGTTGATAATAATAATAATAATAATAATAATAATAATAATAATAATAATAATGTATAGGACCATTATTAACCAAAATTGTGGCTATCGGTTGATAAGGAAAGAGTGCATAAATAACTCATACTGGGAACAAAGAATGGTTAAGAACAATTATGCAGTACCTGACACGTGAGTATTTAAGATTCTTCCTCCATCCAGCCTCCATTATTGATTTTCACATTCTTATAGCTAGCTAGGAATTAATTTTTATTATCACAATCTATATTTTAAAAGAAAATTTATTTTCTATCATGAATTTTAATAATACACGTTGATTAGGTTGTGAAAATAAACAAGGATTTTTTAATTTTATTTTTTACACAAAACAAAAATTCCACAACACAACTTTTTTTTTATATAAGCCGTGAATCGTTGCCAAATAAAAATATATACACATCACAAAAAATGATGGACAAAGGCTAACATATTACGAAATCATTGACAAATAAAAATAAAATTTAATTTAAAACATCCCAAAAAATAATAAACTTTTAATTTATAAACAAGAAAGTATCTAAGTTGCACTTGACTAATTCAACTGGAAATATGGTTAAATTAATTTTGCCTATGACGGTGGATTATTTTTTTCTGAATGCACAAATTAAGTGTACGACCATATATATTTGGTTAATCAAATATGGGCTAACTCATTGGGCTGTATACCAATGGTGCTCAACAGGCTAGGCAGAAATGCGTAATAATGAAAAATACATATAATTTATTTTATTTTTTATTTCATAAAATTTATGTTCTTAGTGGGTAGAATGGTTTGTATCATATCATTTGCATACTGAGTAGTGTACAAATTATGAACACATCACTCAATAATTTATCGGGTCATGTTCGTGGTGATAAGTATAAATCGTATACAACATGCTAGACGTTCTTTCTCTAGAATTTCACACACACATTTACATACTATCTTCGTCTTTTCTATTTAAAAACACTATTGCCAACACAAATTTCTCTCTCTACTTTCAAACACTAGAAAGCATTCAATTTTTCGTTCTATTAATATATACCTGCGTATATGTTGAGTGCTCATTTTATTTCAATTTTTATTTATTCATGGAGTTTAAAATGATAATCTTACATATAAAGTTTGAGTCTCATCAACTAATAATTTAATATTTTTACATGAATTATAAAAGATTTCTACTAATTGTTTCAAATGATGTCTTGAATAAGATTCAACAAGAGACAAAAAGTTGGATTCATTTCCACTAATTATTTCAAGTGATGTCTTGCCTGAAAGCATGACATGAGGACAAAAATCTTTACATGTGACGCCCCAAATCCCGTTATGAGATTTTCACCTCCGGGACTCAGTTAAACACGGATACCGTGCGCGATGACGGGTTTAAATACATAAAAACACAACTGTCAAAACTTTTTCTTAAATAAAATACGTTTCGAATCAAATCCTGTTTTATAAAATTTCGGCATGTGGAATTCGTTTAAATGCCAAACCAACCACTGAGGTTTAAAACCAAATTCATAAAACAAATCCACAACCTTTAACTCTAGGGCACCAAGATCGATCTTGGGAGCTCTCAACCAAAACTTTTCCTCCCAACATAACCCAAGATCGATCTTGGGAAGGCCAAGATCGATCTTGGAACCACTGCACAAAGGTCATCTGATTTTTGGCCTCCCGGACCCCCGAGATGCTGAAATCTCGTTCCGGGCCAAACATGGAAGTTGTAGAAGGGAACGATATGTAACTTTGGGTGCTAACAAAGAATCATTCGGATATCGAACGAAGAAGTTATGGCCTCCCAAAGTTAACCACAAATTAAGAAATCGCGTAAAATTAAAACTTGCGATTTTTGCCTCGATTTCGATTCGAGCCATCTGAATAACGAAACGATTGATCTCTCAATCCTCTTATGCCTAATATGACATGTCAAAAGTGTTGGGTCCACTACAAAGAGTCCAAAACCAAAATTTCACACTGTAACGGTAATTAATGTGGCTTAAGAAAAAAATGAACTTGAAAAATAGAACACGGGTATTACAATAATAATCACGCAAAAGTTAACATTCCCATATCTTTAGTATAAAGCCTCAAGCTTACACCCCGCAGTCACTAGGCTTAGAGCATCGGCTCCCAAGGGACCCCAAGCTCTAAACTAATCATGTCTCCTACAAGTGAGCGAACTGCCCAGGGACTCGGTCCTTACTTGTAATTCATTTGGAGATAAACTCATGCAAAACATTTATCCAGGGACTACACTCTAATTACTTAACAAGAAGAACACTCGTACAAGCACGTTCCTTCGAAGATGGAAATACCTTAGGATATTTCACCTAAGTGTAGGGCTAATACTTCCCAGAACACACAGTCCCGTTATTAGAGTCACACGATCTAATCTGCAAGCCAGGAAAGCTGTAAAACGCAGGACTACAAAACTCATCCGCAGTAAGGCAATATACGTCAATACGATAACATAACAGGCGACTACCATCGCTTTATACTGGGTAGCCCTTTCCCTTGTCCGTTTTAGGTGGCTCCACTGCAGTTGCAATTAGTACCAGTACTCCTGGCTTGGTATTTATATCCAGGTACCTCCAACCTGGTATTTATATCCCTATACCCCTGACCTTAATATGGTGCACATGTATACGTATACAATGGTATTTATATCCTGATACCTCCGACCTGGCATTTATAGCTCGGTACCCCCGGCCTTACTATTATGAAAATAACAAATACTATAATTGTCATATAACTCCAGATATATCAACAAAATCTCAATATAGGTCAAAACATCAATTAACAACATGTATATACATAGCCAACCACATACGAGCATCACTTGCGTTATCAAACGCCAAGTATTCATTAATGTAGATTCGTTACACTTTTCACATGAATCCATATCATCTATAATAAGCCGCGTGGTTCCATGCCATTCAATTTCGACCACCATGTCAAATTATTTCTTCTTACGTATTTCAAGCCAATTGGCATACGTTAATTGCTAATCTTTGAGCCTAGCAAGTCATATGTACAATTCAGGGGCCGTTTCATAAGTAATTTAGAGTCTTTCCCAAATTTCACCAGGATTGAGTTTGTAATATTCTTCACTATATGTATCTAGGACTTACTACAATAAAATCTCATCAATAGCTTTGAAGACCGCGTAGTTATACAAACGCTAAAAAACGATCTCCTACTATTCACTCTTGGTGGCTTTTTATGGAAATCATAAGACTAACATCATATACGTGTATTTACTTGCATAAATATGTATATCCATTAGTTATAAACCGTAATCAATTGTCATATAGGAGTAACACTAGAAATTCCTAATTTATAGCATATTCATATTGACTACAAAGTGGGTTCTATACAAATCCTCAAGTATTCTAGTTTAAATGTGTAACTACTTGTGCAATTATGTAATCCATAATCAATCGTCACATGGTTATTATTTGCCAGTATGGAAAATAGGCAGGGCCTGGTGCCCTTGGGTTGAAAAGCCTTAAACCTCCGAGGGGCCAGCAAGTCGTCGGCTGTCTAGAGCCAGTGGTGAGAAGTCCAAAAATCTAGATAACGGCAAGACATTAGTACTCTAGTTGATATGAAAATAATCTGTGTATTAAATATTGTGGACTATGGTCCATTTGTTATTATCTGTTGGTATGCACCCGAGACGGAGCAGCCATATTGTGGTTATATATGATCCCATGTTATGATTTTAATACTCATATTTCTCGAGGGCAATCTATTCTTCCGGGTAGCCAGGCCCACAGTTATTGTTAAAGTGATGATTTAGTTCAATTATATCTCTTGATATGGACCGGCTATGATTTCGGGTAGGCAGACCTATATCATCTTCTATCTCGGCTCATCCATATTATGGTAATTTGACGTAACAGTTGACACAAGGGAGGTAACCTGCATTAGCATGAGCATGCATTGTTTTGTGAAATTATAAAAAGTTACAAATAATGTTTGAATTATATTATGAAAAGGTTTACTTTGTTTAAAGTAACAAATCAAAAGATGTTTTTGACGCGATAGAATTAATGCGCTTTGATTAAACCCAAGTGCAGGCACGTCAAGTTGTAATATAGTCTCGGAAGTCCGAGTGTCGAACCACAGGGATAAGTGAAGAGGAATGGAATGGATTACGGATTAAGTGGTTTTCAGATTTCTGTGAGTTGTATTTGTTGTAGAACAACGTAAATGTAAAATGGTTGTGAAAACTAATAAGAAAGCACTAAGGTGGTTGGAGGTTAGTTACGATTTAAGAGACGGTGATCGATAGCTCATACAAAGATTTCAACACAAGGTTTCTCAAAATAAGGGGAATGTTGGTGTATCTCTCAATAGCAAAGGGTGCGACGCTAGGCGACTCATTCCCTAGTTGAAGCTATATCGAGAAAGAGACAAACGACATTCCACCAAAGACGGGGTTATCATTCCTACCTCTTAGCTACGGGTGTGAAGCAAGGCAACCCATTCCCGATGAAGCTAATCCGAGATAGATATGACAAACTCATCATTAAACGATTTAACATAAAGCAAGTGTAGTAATCTCATGATTTAAAGAATGAAAATTATAAAGTGAATCCTAACAATGAAACGGAATAAAGTTTATGGGATAAATTAGTCAACTCATCGTTTATCACATATGGTAGAAAATAAAGAGTCTAAGTATCACATAAAGTGTAAGAAGCACTCAATATATCAATACATGAATCAAAGATAAGCTAAACAAATTTAAAATCCATCTATGGAGTTTTGAGAACTATTCATAATTTCTATGAAGAGGGAAAAACTCCATGGATGGGGGAAAAAGACTACAAGCTTTCTAGAACCATATGAATATGTTGTATGCTCATTAACAACCAAGAACTAAATATACAAGGCATATAAAGTCTTAACTTAATATGAAAATACCTAGAAAGCTTGAAATAATGGAAGATATGATGAAGAAGAAGAAGATTCACAAATATTTATCAAACTTTAGATATGGATTGAGCCATTAATCACCAAAAATCATATCACAATCAACCTCCGTAACCTTAGTAATAGACTACTCCATAATAGATGCAAGAACAAATATCATAGAAGAAGAAATCATTCTTACAAATTAAGCACTTACAATGGAGAAATGAAGAACAATCAACAAGTGAGCTCTCCCCTCTCTCTAGAACTCTAAGTGTGTTACAAAAAATGATAATAATGTCTCTATGTAAAAGAAATAATATATATATTAAAAGGTAGAAAAATATCTAACTAAATATCTAAAATAGCTTGAACCACTAAAATAGCCCATTTTGGGTGTGAAATGGCCAAGTTGCCAGGGCCATGATCGATCATGGCCAACCCATGATCGATCATGGGGTCTTCTGCCTGAATGCCAGTTTATACCATGATCGATCATGGTATACCCATGATCGATCATGCTTCTGGGAAATTCCTCAGATCAGCATTTTGCGAGCTTTTCACTAGCGCTTGATCAATCATTCGAAGGCCATTGCATCCTATGCCTATAAACACATAGAAACACAACAAAAGCACACCTAGCGGGACGATGTTAGATACAAAACTCGCCAAGACACTAATCTCGAGATAAGTGGATAATTAGGCATAATTAAAGCAACAAACGCGTCATGCGACTCTGGGAAAGAGCTTATGCATGACAATATTATGCGTTTATCAACTCCCCTCAACTTATCTCTTGCTAGTCCCTTAGCAAGACAAAAATATATAATTACAAAAATTAATATGCTATACAAAAAGTTATTAACTTCTAAGTTCCCAAAGAAGACGAGTTGCATCTCGTGAAGGTTTTCAGAAATGATACCTACAAACATAAGGAGTTTGATCATGATGAATGATGAGAATGAAGATTCAAGTTTCAATTTGCAAAGCAAAAGGCATTACTATCAATTTTCCAGAACGATGGACTTTTGAATGATTGTCTAATTCGCCTATCTCCTTTAGAACACAATCCCATATTCTCCAATGCTCACATACTAGACTTCGATTCAAGCAATTCAATATAAACACAAAGAGTCATAGTCATTTGAGAAGGAAGAGAGAACTTTTTCAAAAACAAAAGCTCAAAGATTTGTCAATTCTAAGCACTTTCTTTATCTTTTACTTGGAAATTTTTGCTAAATTAGATCAGGGTGGTTTTCATCTCTATGGGGGGCAGCGGTCTCACTTATGAAATTTCTCATTACTGCTCATTCATTGGAGCTTAAAGGAAGCTATTCACCCTTTCCCATATGGTAACCTTTACCCATCCGTAATATTAGACAAAGAGACTTAAGATTTAGTCAAGTGAAGCTTTAAGTCAATATTAGGATAAAAGTCATCCAAGTTATTAAAGTGCTATGCTTTTGTCCTCTCATTGGAGGATCTTATCGAAAGAGCTTCCATTATTTTTGGACAAAAATTCCTCTTCTCTTAATGAACATCAATCTAGGTGTTATTACCGAATTGGAAACAACCGAAGCAATTTAGCATGCGGAAAAGGCAAATATGACGGGATATGAGACTAAGCGGAGCAAGGCACTCCAGATTATCATTCAAATTCCTATCCAAATTAAAGAATTCATGCCAAAAGCTAATGAAACAATGGTCTTCATTGAACAAAGTCAATCAATCAATCATCACTTTTCAAACTTCTCAAAAAAAAATTCTACTACTCATGGAAATGAACAATAGCAAGCCAAACAAAATAAACACAAAATAACGTACCCCCTCAACTTGAAACACACATTGTCCTCAATGAAAAGAGAACAAATAACAACGCATGGAAGGGCTACTTTGGCTTTGCTTCCCATGAGACAAGAATAAGACATAAACAAAAACTATTCACAAAACGGGTTAGAATTAGAATTCAAAAGCAAAAACCATAACATTCAATCATTAAAACCAAGTTTTAAAGTTAACATCATGTCAAAGTTCTAATACAACCCAAAAAGAAATAAAATAAAGCTAAGCGTAAATATAACTAATAAAAGAGTTTTCAGGATTTGGCAAATCGCATCACATGTCGGGAGGTGGGGGTGGGGGGAATCGACCGTACAACGCCTCGAACTGCTGGCGTATGAACTCCTGCTGAGCTGCCATCTGCTCTGCAACTCTTGCCTCGACTTGGGCTGCTATCTCTGCTTGAAGACGGTCCTGTCGCGATATCATAATCTCCACCCTCTCATTGACACCCGCGAATCCGGTGTGGATCAAGGCAGTCATTTGTTCAAACTGCTCTCTAATGAACTCCCTATTGTCATCCACAGGCCCAGAGCTTGCCCTTCTTCTACGCCTTGATGTACCCGGAACATCCGCTCCTGCTTCTTCAACCCCTTCTTCTTCGCTATCACCCTGTTGTGGTGCGGCTGTGGAAGAACTCGGCCTGTTCCTCAGTTGACCAGTGGCTCGAGTTTGGGTGGACCTATTCAGCGGTGCCCTAGGCATTTTCTTCTCATCGTCGGCTCTCTCAATTACCCCCGCTCGCAAACAGACCTTAGTGATCAACGACCCAAATTTGATTGTTTCATTGTGGGCGACCAAATCGATGATTCGCGCTATTCGCCCAATAATATGACGCAACAAGCAGCAGCGCTTGTTCGTTGCTATGGCGTATAGTACATAAGCCTGAGACGGGTAAATGTGCTGGGTATGGGAAGTTGGGTCCAAAGCGTTGGCAATTACCAGCCAAAGAGTTCTAAATCCCTCACGTATGTGGCTCCTATCGAATTGGTTCCCAATCCATTCTCTGGGTTCACCGGCTAGAAATGTGGCTAGATCGTTAGGCCTCGGCTCTAAATAGTTGGTAGTGTCCGAATAGGGGAGGTCATGAGCATTAGGTGGCAAAGCTGAGATTCCCGTAATCTCAGTCAAAACTTCGAGGTTAAACGGAACCGTTCTGCCTCGAACATGAGCGACATATGTATATGGTGTATCGGGAACTTGAATCAAACTTGCAATAAATTCACGACAAATGGTGAGATTACATTGAGTACCTGGTTGACGCAAGTAGTCAATCCATTCCGGATACCGCTCAAACGTTGCTCGCTGGGGGAAATCGTCCAGCGTACCGATGAATACCGGCCTCTCTATCACTACCGTCCTCGTTTTGAAGGCGTAGTTCCACCACTCAAATTCTTGACGGCTCCGAAATCCGCGATAGCCGCCTCTCGCAGCTTCAATGGTAAGCGGCTTAGTGGGAGGGTTTGAGGAAGACATAATGGAGGAGTGCTATGCTTTAGAGGAGGTGGAGAGGAGGAATTTGAAGCCTTGAGATGCTAGGGCTCGAAAATGGTGATGAGAGAGGGAAAAGGGGATTTTTGAGATGGGTTTGATGATTGGGGTTGGAAATTGAGGGATTTGAAGGTTGAATCTAGGTGGGGATGGATGGAAATGGTGTTTAGAGAAGATTTAGGAAGAATGGGGGAGAAAGGGCTAGAGCTCGAAATGGATTTGGGAGAAGGGTTTGTGAGAAATGGGCGTGATTTTACGGTTCCCCTGTTTTAAGTCGCGGCCATGATCGATCATGGCCAACCCATGATCGATCATGGGTTGCTCTGCCCAGCTGCTTCAATACCATGATCGATCATGGGATTTCATGATCGATCATGCTCTAGATTTCTTGAGAGAATTTCTACCATGATCGATCATGGTGAGTGCATGATCGATCATGGTCCAATCTGCCAGAAATTTCTCTTTGCCTTCTTTGCTCTTCTACACCTCAATTCTTCCCCTCAACTTGGTTCAAACTTTCCCAATCACACCCGACTCTCCGATGGAAATTCCTGAAACTCAAACATACTAACAAAAACATTATTTACAAAATCGACCCATGCTTGTTAGGCATAGGTCGGTTCTTCGAGAGGGGTGGACTCCTCTCGAGGTGGGAATTCCAAAAACGGCTTAAGACGTTGACCGTTCACTTTGAACACGAAGCCGGTTTTGGGATCCTCAACTTCCACAGCCCCAAAAGGAAATACGTGTCGGACAACGTATGGGCCGGTCCATCGAGACTTCAACTTTCCCGGGAAGAGATGCAGACGAGTATCATAAACGAGAACTTTGTGCCCGAGTTTAAATTCTATCATGAAAAATTTTTGCACGTTCCTTATTTATCTTCGCATTGTCATATGCATCTCTTCTCAACTCCTCTATTTCATCTAATTGCAACTTACGGTCAAGCCCAGCTTTCTCTAAATCATAGTTAACCATCTTAGTTGCCCAGTATGATTTGTGTTCCAACTCTACTGGCAAATGACATGGTTTTCCGTACACAATGCGATAAGGAGACATATCTAGAGTTGTTTTATACGCAGTACGGTAGGCCCAAAGTGCGTCGGTCAGTCTTAATGACCAATCCTTGCGGTTCGGGTTTACCGTTTTCTCTAGAATCTGTTTGATCTCCCTATTTGCCAACTCGGCTTGACCATTAGTTTGAGGATGATAAGCGAGCGATACTTTTTGATTTACACCGTACTTTTGCATTAATGATTGAAACGGTTTATTGGAAAAGTGAGTACCGCCATCGCTTATTATTGCCTTGGGGGTGCCAAAACGTGCAAGAATGTGTTCTTTCAGAAATCGGTTCACCACTTTGTGGTCGTTTTTCTTGCACGCTTGGGCTTCCACCCATTTTGAAACATAATCTACGGCAACTAAAATGTAAAGGTTACCGTAGGAGGATGGGAATGGTCCCATAAAGTCGATGCCCCAACAGTCGAAGATTTCGATCATCAGAATTGGGTTGAGAGGCATCATATTCCTCTTGGAGATCCCTCCAAGCATTTGGCATCTCTGACGTGCCTTGCAGAAGCGTTGTGCGTCCTTGAAGAGCGACGGCCAGTACAATCCGCTTTGCAAAATCTTAGCGGTTGTCTTCTTTGCTGAGAAGTGTCCTCCGCAAGCTTCGGAATGGCAGAAGGACAGAACTCTCTCCACTTCTTCGTCTGGGATGCACCGTCGGATGATCTGATCCGCACAATACTTAAACAGGTACGGTTCATCCCAATAGAAGCGACCCACTTCGCTCAAAAACCTTTTTCTATCTTGTGCGCCCCATGACTTTGGTATCTTGTCAGTTACAAGATAATTTATTATGTCTGCATACCATGGGAGCGTTGAGATTGCCAATAATTGCTCGTCTGGAAACGAATCTTGGATCGAACTTTCTTCAATGTTGTTCGTAAAAGTGAGTCGAGACAGATGATCGGCCACCACATTCTCGACTCCCTTTTTGTCCTTGATGCTCAAATGGAATTCTTGCAATAGGAGTATCCACCTCAAAAGCCGCGGCTTGGCATCTTTCTTTGTGAATAGGTACTTCAATGCCGCGTGATCCGTGAAAATCACAATTGGCGATCCTATCAAATAGGATCGAAACTTGTCTAGGGCGAAAACAATTGCTAGGAGCTCTTTCTCTGTCGTGGTGTAAT
Source organism: Lonicera japonica (assembly GCA_021464415.1). Classification (NCBI taxonomy): domain Eukaryota; kingdom Viridiplantae; phylum Streptophyta; class Magnoliopsida; order Dipsacales; family Caprifoliaceae; genus Lonicera; species Lonicera japonica. The sequence continues at coordinate 36,646,488 of CM038471.1, read as the reverse complement.
TCATTTGCGCATCATTCAAAGTCCTACTTGCATAGTATATCACACCCGGTTTCTTGTCTTTCCTTTGACCAAGAACCGCTCCCACCGCGTAGTCACTTGCGTCGCACATGAGCTCGAATGGCAAGCTCCAATCCGGTGCTTGCATAATCGGTGCAGTGGTGAGCATATGCTTCAGAGAGACGAAAGCTTCCTCGCACTTGGCGTTCCACTCAAACGGTGCATCCTTGAGAAGCAGATTGCACATTGGCTTGGAAATGGAACTGAAGTTCTTGATAAACCTTCTATAAAACCCAGCATGTCCTAGAAATGATCGGACATCTTTGACATTCTTGGGCGTAGGAAGTTTAGCAATCAAATCGATTTTAGCTTTATCCACTTCAATTCCCTCAGACGAAATGATGTGCCCCAAAACAATTCCCTTGGTAACCATAAAATGACACTTTTCCCAATTCAACACCAATTGTTTTTCCACGCATCTTCCCAAAACCTGTTCTAGGTTAGTCAAGCAATTGTCGAATGACTTACCATAGACGGTAAAGTCATCCATAAAAACTTCCAAAGTCCTTTCCACCATATCACTAAAAATACTTAGCATGCACCGTTGGAAAGTGGCCGGTGCATTACATAGACCAAAGGGCATTCTCCGATAAGCGAAGGTGCCAAAAGGACATGTAAAGGTGGTTTTTTCTTGATCATCTAGGTCAATCTCAATTTGATTATACCCGGAAAAACCATCGAGGAAAGAGTAATATTCATGGCCCGCTACTCTTTCTAGAGTTTGATCCAAAAAGGGTAGTGGGAAATGATCTTTACGAGTTGCCTCGTTGAGTTTACGGTAGTCAATGCACATTCGCCACCCGGTGGTGACTCTTTGTGGGATCAATTCGTTTGATTCATTCTTGACTACCGTAAGACCTGATTTTTTTGGTACCACTTGAGTTGGACTAACCCATTTACTATCTGAGATCGGATAGATGATCTTTGCATCCAACAATTTCAACACCTCGTTCCTAACCACTTCTTGCATGTTAGGATTCAACCGGCGTTGAAATTGTCGCGATGTTTTTGCCCCATCCTCTAAATGAATTTTATGCGTACAAATCAAAGGGCTTATACCTTGAAGGTCGGCAAGAGTCCAACCAAAAGCTTTTTTGTATTTACCAAGCAAATGGACTAACCTTACCTCTTGGTCATCCGAAAGTTCGGACGAGATGATGACAGGGTAAGTGTCTGAAGCTCCCAAAAAGGCATACTTCAAGTTGCTCGGCAATAGCTTAAGATCCATCTTTCCTTCGTGCGTTTTGGTGGACGACGATGTGTTTTTCTCTCTCTCCGAAAATTCAACCTGTTTGTCAGACAAAGAAAACACTTGCATACAATCCTCGGGTTCATCGGAAGTGGTTAGATAACCTTCCGTTGACTCCGATTCAAAATTTGCCACAAAGTGGTCTTGGATACATGACTCTATCATGTTCACGTGTTCATTTTCCTCATTATCATCGTCATCTCTTTGATTGCTCAAAGAGAACACGTTTAGCTCTAGAGTCATGTTGCCAAATGTTAACTTCACGATTCCATTCTTGCAATTTATTATGGCATTAGAAGTAGCAAGAAATGGTCGTCCGAGAATGACCGGAATCTCATTGGCGGGATTTGACACAGGTTGCATGTCGAGGATGATGAAATCAACCGGAAAATAAAACTTGTCGACTTGGACAAGCACATCCTCGACTATCCCTCTTGGGATCTTAACGGATCGATCCGCTAATTGAATAGTAACCCTCGTGGGTTTCAACTCACCCAACCCCAATTGTTGATATACCGAGTATGGGAGCACATTCACACTTGCTCCCAAATCTAACAATGCATTCTTGATCCTACAATTTCCTATGATACACGAAATTGTGGGACAACCGGGGTCTTTGAACTTGGGGGCTCTCGTGCCTTGCATGAGGGAGCTCACTTGCTCCGCCATAAAGGCCTTTTTCTTAACATTCAACCTTCGTTTGGTAGTACATAAGTCCTTGAGGAACTTAGCGTACGAAGGTATTTGCTTGACCGCGTCAAGCAATGGAATGTTGATTTTCACTTGCCTAAAGACATCCAATATCTCGGTGTTAGATTTGGATGGTTGGTTTAATCTCTCCGGAAATGGGACTTTGATACCATTTTTGATCTTTTCAAGATCCTCCTTCCCTTGTCTTTCTTCCTCTATCTTCTTTTCTTCACTCACAACTTTTTCAACCTCCGACTCCTCAACAATAGTAGATTTAACTATGTCCGCCACCTTGGGGGTTTTAGGAACAATAGTCTTGTCTACTTCCTTTCCACTTCTCAGGATCGTGATGGACTTGAGTTCTTCTATCTTGGTGCTAGACTCTCCTCCCTCTATGACTTGAACTTGCCCTCTAGGGTTAACTAAAGGTTGAGAGGGGAATTTTCCCTTCTCTTGAGTAGCTAGGGCGGTGGTGAGTTTAGACATTTGAGTTTTTAACTCGCCTACATCACGATCCGTTTTGTCCACAAATGACCTCAACAAAGCTTTCAAGTTTTGGTTGGGATTTTGATTCTGAGGTGGAACAAAAGAGTTTTGAGGTTGTTGTTGCCTTTGGTTCTGATGATATTGGTTGTGGTTCTGACTTTGATTTCCTCCCCAACTGAAATTGGGGTGATTCTTCCATCCCTCATTGTACCTTTGAGAGTAGGGATCATTTTGGTTACGATTTTGGTTGCTATTTTGGTTGTACTGGTGCAAAACATTGACTTGGGCGGGATCTTTGAGGACTTCCCGAAAAGCGGGAATGGTAGGACAATCCTCGGTAGTGTGTCCTGAATTTTCGCAAATGACACACAACTGACTCGAGGATACTACATTGACCTCCTTAAGCTTACTTGCTTCCATTGCCTCTACTTTCTTAGACAATTGGAATAACCTCACACCCATGTCATCCTCATTGGACACTTGGTACAACCCACCCCTTCCTAGAGTTTTGGCTTTGGGTTCCTCGGAATAGGTGTTCCAATTTTGAGCACCATCCGCTAATTCATCAAAATACAATAAAGCCTCCTCGGGATTCTTACTCAAGAATTGACCATTACACATGGTCTCAACAAACGTACGCATCTCAGGGGTGAGAGATTCATAGAAAAAACTAACAAGGCTCCACGTTTCGTGACCATGGTGAGGGCATGCGTTTAAAAGGTCCTTGTATCTATCCCAACATTTATAAAAGCTTTCATGTTCTTTTGGTGAAAAATTTGATATCGCCCTTCTTAAAGCATTGGTTCTATGAACGGGGAAGAATTTTTTTAGAAATTCCGCTTGAAGCTCTTGCCAAGACCGAATTGATTGCGGTCTTTGAGCATTTAACCAAATTTTTCCTTTGTCTTTTAGGGAGAAAGGAAAGAGTTTTAAACGCATGACATCCTCGTTAACATTTGCCTCACGAAATGTGGAGCAGACTTCTTCAAAGTCTTTCAAATGCAAGTATGGGTTTTCCGACTCCATACCATGAAAAGAAGGGATATGTTGAAGCATACCTGGTTTGAAAGAGAACGCTCCGGCTTGACCAGCAGGAAGCACGATGCATGAGTTTGAAGTTGCCCGAGGCGGTTGAAGGTAGTCTCTCATGGTCCTAACAGGAGGAACATTGTTGGCCCATTCCCCTTCATTATCGCTCTCGTGATCCTCGTTTCTACCTTGGTTTGCCATTCTTGGAGATGTGGGAGGGCTAATTCGAATGTCCACAAACAGTCGCCCTTGCATGAGCTTGGACAACGATTCGAATCGCTCCTCGGGAATTCCGAAATTCGCCTTTTTGCCTTATCCCCGGCAACGGCGCCAAAAACTTGATGCGATAGAATTAATGCGCTTTGATTAAACCCAAGTGCAGGCACGTCAAGTTGTAATATAGTCTCGGAAGTCCGAGTGTCGAACCACAGGGATAAGTGAAGAGGAATGGAATGGATTACGGATTAAGTGGTTTTCAGATTTCTGTGAGTTGTATTTGTTGTAGAACAACGTAAATGTAAAATGGTTGTGAAAACTAATAAGAAAGCACTAAGGTGGTTGGAGGTTAGTTACGATTTAAGAGACGGTGATCGATAGCTCATACAAAGATTTCAACACAAGGTTTCTCAAAATAAGGGGAATGTTGGTGTATCTCTCAATAGCAAAGGGTGCGACGCTAGGCGACTCATTCCCTAGTTGAAGCTATATCGAGAAAGAGACAAACGACATTCCACCAAAGACGGGGTTATCATTCCTACCTCTTAGCTACGGGTGTGAAGCAAGGCAACCCATTCCCGATGAAGCTAATCCGAGATAGATATGACAAACTCATCATTAAACGATTTAACATAAAGCAAGTGTAGTAATCTCATGATTTAAAGAATGAAAATTATAAAGTGAATCCTAACAATGAAACGGAATAAAGTTTATGGGATAAATTAGTCAACTCATCGTTTATCACATATGGTAGAAAATAAAGAGTCTAAGTATCACATAAAGTGTAAGAAGCACTCAATATATCAATACATGAATCAAAGATAAGCTAAACAAATTTAAAATCCATCTATGGAGTTTTGAGAACTATTCATAATTTCTATGAAGAGGGAAAAACTCCATGGATAGGGGAAAAAGACTACAAGCTTTCTAGAACCATATGAATATGTTGTATGCTCATTAACAACCAAGAACTAAATATACAAGGCATATAAAGTCTTAACTTAATATGAAAATACCTAGAAAGCTTGAAATAATGGAAGATATGATGAAGAAGAAGAAGATTCACAAATATTTATCAAACTTTAGATATGGATTGAGCCATTAATCACCAAAAATCATATCACAATCAACCTCCGTAACCTTAGTAATAGACTACTCCATAATAGATGCAAGAACAAATATCATAGAAGAAGAAATCATTCTTACAAATTAAGCACTTACAATGGAGAAATGAAGAACAATCAACAAGTGAGCTCTCCCCTCTCTCTAGAACTCTAAGTGTGTTACAAAAAATGATAATAATGTCTCTATGTAAAAGAAATAATATATATATTAAAGGTAGAAAAATATCTAACTAAATATCTAAAATAGCTTGAACCACTAAAATAGCCCATTTTGGGTGTGAAATGGCCAAGTTGCCAGGGCCATGATCGATCATGGCCAACCCATGATCGATCATGGGGTCTTCTGCCTGAATGCCAGTTTATACCATGATCGATCATGGTATACCCATGATCGATCATGCTTCTGGGAAATTCCTCAGATCAGCATTTTGCGAGCATTTCACTAGCGCTTGATCAATCATTCGAAGGCCATTGCATCCTATGCCTATAAACACATAGAAACACAACAAAAGCACACCTAGCGGGACGATGTTAGATACAAAACTCGCCAAGACACTAATCTCGAGATAAGTGGATAATTAGGCATAATTAAAGCAACAAACGCGTCATGCGACTCTGGGAAAGAGCTTATGCATGACAATATTATGCGTTTATCATTTTCAAAGTTATTCCCTTTTTCTCCCCCTACTGAGCAATATGCTCACCCCGTTTTTCTAAAACCATATAGGTATTCAAGAGTCCAAAGAGGACATGGACGCGACGGGACTGGGGACATGTTAGTGGCTTTGATAAGGACTTATTTTTGTCATGTATATGTTCTCCTAGGATGCCACGGCTAGCCCGAAGTGTAGTATATTCTTTTAGGTTACTCAGTTGGTTATGTAACATGAATATGTATATGTTTGTATGTTTGCGTGCAGTACTATCATCATCAGTATGATTATGAATATGTATAAGATGGGTTAGTAGCAATCCAGGTCTTAATTACGGGTGTTATCCCGTAGATTAAGGTGGGGGTGTTACACTTTTGTTGTATTTTGTGAAGGTACAACCCATGTAATGCATGCCGGTAAGAATATATGGTAAGAATACCTACTAAATGTATCATTGCTTTTACTTGAGCAAAAGTAATACTTTAATATAATTATAATATTGAAAACTATAATTGTCATCTGAATTAAGGCTCCTCCACGCTCTACTATATATATATATGGAGTATATACATAATTTTTTACCTTGAGGTTGTAGCATATAAAAGCAGTTTAGTTTTACGGCCACTGGACAATTACACGCACTATGCTCATGCAGAGTCTATATATATATATCTACAGGGATGTGTGACTAAAATTGAAAATATTTAACAAATTGTTAAATAGTATAGTGATAAAGTGTTGTATTTTATATGCTAGTGGTGGGTTTGAGTCCCAACAAAAATTATAATTTTTATGTCAAAAAAATAAAAAATAAAAAATCCAAGGATAAAATAGGAAATATCAAAATTCAATGTCATAATGAATGTGATGGTTTTTGGCTTATAATAGTCTAGATGTTTTCTTGTAATAAAAAGTAATTCATTTTGATGAGTTTGTAAAAATTAAGTATGTTTTTGTGTACAAGCCTCAATGACATAATATATATATATAATCACTCATTTTGGCATTATGATGTTTTTATTCACATGCATTGCGTGTGTTATTTGGATATAAGTAATTTTAGAAAAAAATGTTCCAAAAACAATAAATGCCAAAGTGATTGTGAGTCTTACTATCTTTGTTGACAATGAGAGTTCAAACTTAGTTGTTTATGCACTTTTTATTTATTGTCATATAACTTAAATATAAATTTTTTTTAATGAAACCTCTTAATCTCCGCATAGACTAAGAGCAATGACAAAAAAACAAAAGAAAAAGATACAAAAAGAGGAAGATGACAAGAGGCCCATCTCCAAAGCCAACAAAAAACACAACGAAAATACAAATTGGAAGGTGTAAAGAGACCACCCCCAAAGCAAGGAGATATAGGCAATCTATCCATATACAAGTATGGAGAAATTGTAACTTGGACTAAAAGAAAACACATTAAGTCCATGCTGCAATTCAAAAAACAAAAACTGTTATAAAGCAGAGAAAAGCTATATAAATAATACCCCAAACCCTCAGGAGAGCAAAAGCACCCATCAATGCTTGAATCTATAGCAAGGGAGACTGGCATAATCATGACTAGGGTAGTGGGAGAGACTGGCAGGATAAGAATCCCACCATTGAAGGCTATTAAACTTAATTCCCATTGTGGACAGCTTGTCTACAACAACATTTCCTTCTATGTAAGTGTGAGTATAATTAAAACAAATCACTTTTGATTTACAACCATCATAATTGCATATGTTTTCTCCATCTTAATAAAATTTGAGACTTCCAGTTTCCTTTCCAATTTCTCTAATTTGTGAAATGTTTCCTGGATTGGATTAATTTTTCGTGTATGATATATATCTCCATAGGGGTGGTAACAGAGTAAGACCCCCCTTTCCTCAATTGACATCGTGAGGAATCTCCCGCTTGGACTTTATTCTAGGGAAAATATGTCTTATTGTTATCATTCGAGACTACTCCGTTATGTTCTTCTTCATACACGATTTTGATACCACACTCCTTTACCTCAAATGCATCACCCATTGAAACTGAAACAAAAAAATTCATCCCACCTTCATGCTAATTCCTGGAATTCCACTGGCTTAACCATGTCATGTCTTCATCTCCTTCTGGAATGCCATAGAACGTAGAGTGGTATATCCATGTGATATCTTTTGTCTTATTATTAATTTTAATGTTGATTGGACAATCAAACTTCTTGGAATTAGTCCTTGCATACACGGAGCAAATATTGAAGCATTGAATCCTAAGTTTAGGAATCGAAGGCACAATCAAAGAAATTGTTGTCCCCCTTTTCTTCTCACTAAAACCATTTGGGATCTATCCCCCTGAGATAAATGTGCTGAATATACCATACTTGTAAATTTTTTGAACCTATACAATCATAATGTTAATCTTTATTAATTATGATAGAGTATAACACACACAGAGAGAAAGAGAAAGAGAGAGAGCACTTGGATTCGATCTGTAATGAAACACGACAACCCTAAATGAAGCACCTCAAGATTTTTGATCGATTCTATGTCAATACCTAAATTCTTAATAATCCTTCTATCAACTTTTCCTATTGATTCTCTTTTGAAAAGGCTTTATATTTCAACCATTTTATTGCATTTGGAAGTGCATATTTAAAGTAACTGATGCAGAGTTAATTGAAATGTTACTTTTCTTAATGCCCCACAAAACCTCACATTCATGCTCTATAAATTGCTTGGCAAACCAAAAACTGAATATAGAGAATTACAAGAAGATAAGGAGATCTGTTGAAGGCTACTAAGACTTGTAACCCAATCTAGCAAGCTATGAAACGAATTATAGCTTAAATCCAAATCTTTAAGCAACGATAGGTTACCGGACTCACGTGGCAAGGAATCGTTGGATAGATTGCAGGTTGAAAGACTTAAGCTTGTTAACGAGCATGGTAAAGATGTCCATAAAATTTCTAGACCTCTGCTTAGCTATGGCACCCATGAGATTAAAAGTGAAGTAGGTCACCAATTGTGTTGCCCATTGTTACTGTTTCTTGCGCTCATGTCATCTCCACCAGGGAAAAAAGTCAAGCAACCTGAGATTATAAGTGTCATCTCATTACATTAAGCTTGGAAGTTTCTTTAGCCCTTTGCAATCGTTTAGAGCAAGAAAATCAAGCACTTCAAGGACTTTAATGGAATAAATCTCAGTCAAACTTACATAACCTTTGAGAATCATTCTTTGATTCAGAACTCCTCTAAAGCTGGGAGTTTTCATAAGCTTTTCAGAATAACTCAAATTAAGGATCTTCAATGATCCAATAAACTGTAAAAAATAAATAATGATATGTTGTAAGTTCGAAACACGTATATCCAATTCTATTTAAAAACCTAGCTATAAAAAAATCAATACATAAATAAATTTCATACCTTGAGGCTTGTCCAAACTTCTTCAAATTTGTTGTGACGCAAGTTAAAAGCAACCAAATTATCCAAAGATTACTCAGTGGGCATATATTTGAAAGGGAATCCATGCTAACACAACCACATCAATTTTTTAGGAAAATTGTCATAGCGACTGTCTAGTTGTGTATAATTGAGCTTCAATAGTCTTAACCTTTCCATCTTATCAAATGCATCAATTCTCAAGTCTAAACTTAGATTTCTAGCCCTAAGAGGGAGCCAAAGCAACCAAAACAACTAAAGAAAGAACATATTGATATTAAGGGTGAGGCCTTAATAAGGGATACGTCAAATCTGCTTTTTCTTGCAATATTATCATCTTCCTTCAACTCGCACATGTCAAGGGTGAAGCCCTCAATTTTTCTTGTGCCCTAACAACATAAGAAATATCATGAAACTTTGATTAGTAATTAGCATATATGCATAATACATACATAATACATAATACATAATACATAAGACATGAGAAGTATATATGTTGTTTACTTCGTTATATCTCAATACATTATAGGCATCCTGTTGATACCACAATCCACTTCGCTCCCCAGGTTCATCATTCAATTCTTGGTGAATGATGTTTCTTCCCATGTCTCTAATTAATTGATACATTATCAACTTATTACGAGAATCAATTGTCAAGAGAGAGCGATCAATGAGATTTTGAACTCTAACAGCTGCATGAGTGTCAGTAGTACTATCTAGTACTTTGACCGTGTAATCCTTGTTTTTTCGAACAAAGAAATAAGCAATATCAAGGAATAATCTTTTGTCGTGATATTCTTCTAAACAATCATTACTTATTTTGAGTGTATTGAGGATTTCATTGTGTGGAATTGCTTCCAATTTCTTTACTTCACTTGCCCATTGAGGTACAGTCATTTTGGATAAAGTAGCACCTAAAACTTGAAGAGCTAATAGAAGGCCTTCGCAAATTTGTACTACACTTTCTGTGTGCGCTATGCAACCTTCGATAGGATGGTCTTTTCCAAATGCATAGAAAGTAAAGAGCCTAACTGACTCATAATAGCCTAGTTTCTCAACCTTAAAAAGATCACCAGGCTTTAGTAACCTCTCATTTCATCTAGTTATGATGATTTTACTCCATCGATAAAACCAATTTTGAATGCCACATAATGCATTCAATTGGTTGAAGTGATCCACATCATCAAGATCTAGAAGAACTTTTTTGCATGAAATGACTTTCTTGATTTTATTGATTCCTTCATCGACACTGTATATCTTTTCATGCATTTTATTGAAGATACTTGAAAGAAGCTGTCTTTGTAAACTAGCTAAACCGTTGGATTTTTTTAACATCTCTCTCACATTTGCAAGGAACAACTGCCATAAAAACTTTCATAGTTCTCATTACAGATAAATTTGGCCATGGTTGTTTTCCCAATGCCGCGTATCCCACAAATTTCGAGTAAGTTAACTTCAGATGTGCCATCTTGCAACCATTTATTAATATTTTTGGCTCGAGAAGGCATTCCAATTAAGTATTGAGCAAGAAATGAAAGTATGTGCCTCAGTTTAACTCAAATCCAGCTTATAATTTCCTGGATAAACCTTGACTCATGCCTAAAAATTTCGAGCAAAATTGCTAGATAAGCAAACACAATAAAGTTTGAATGCTGCTGTTAGTAGGAAACTATAGTGTGGAGTAACAAAGGGGGGTTGACTTAAAAGACGGTCAATCATGGTGACTCTTACAAATGGAAGCGGTCATGGTGGTGGGATGGAGCCAGGAATTGGCCTTTCGCACCCCGGGGGGGCGGAGATGAGACTGGTATTACAAAAAATTTGAGTTTTTGTGGAGATATTTGCTCAAATAAACGATCTAGCGGCGATTTTTTTCCCGATACCATTTTTATTATTTTATAATAGTTGCATTCACATATTTGTTTGCTTATATAGTTTTTGTTATTAAATGTGCCTATAATGGTAAATATCAAATTTTCTCTTAAATATTTAGTCACTTAAAGGCAATTTTCTTCTTGTAATTGAAATTAAGATTGCATATTGGACATTACATATAGTAATATTTTTATTTTTTCTTTTGTGTGTGTTGGGGTGGGGGGGGGGGGGGGGGGGGGGGAGTTGTACTTGTTAATTTTTTTTAAAAAAATGTGGGGGCTGGGAGGAACCCTTATAACTTTGAAATATTAATAACTAAATACTAGTAGGAATTCTCAAATTTTTGGGGGTCGTCATCCTTGAGGCACGCATGAGTAGCTAAGGGGGCAAAAACATAAAGTGTATTTTTTTTTGTTCCAATAAAATAACGAAAATGAACTTATATTTTATTGCGTTCTAAGATAATATAATAATTTATTTTATAAATATTGCATTATAAAGTACAAAATACAACGATGTACCTATGCACTAGATAAAAAAATCTTTTCAAGGCTATAATGTTAACCCAAAGTTTTTGTTTCCGTTTTGTCGTGGCTTTTAAGGGAGGAAAGTTTACTTATTTCTTTTATTATTATTTTTTTGTTCATATAATATAAATATAATTAGAAAATTTCTAGTGCTTTTCTCATCATTAAAATATTCCCCAATGTTTAGTTGGCACTCTAATACTTTACAAATATCTAATTTACCTTCTACTCAAATTAAGACTTCCACTTTAACTTTGCGATCTCACCTCTTTTTTTTAAAAAAAAATTAATAGTTTTAACATAATAAATTAAAAAACTTAAATCTTAATTTTCAATATAAAAAAAATACTCTTAATTAAAGATAGATATAGTATGAAGGGTGGGTGAGTTGAGTTGGGTTGGGTGGGGGAGGGGCAATATTGTATTTTTCCCAAAAGTGGAGGAGGGCAAACTGTATTACCATAATTTTTTTCATCTATTTAAATAAAAATTTTAATAGTATTATTTGAAAAAAAAAAAATATAAGGGAGGACAATTTTCCTATTTACCGGAAAGGTATCGCCTCCCTTGGATGTAGTAAAAACTGAAAGATGCACTACAAATGTTTTGTTATTATTATTTTGTATCAATCAACTATATGCAAAGGCGAATAAGAGTTACCCTCTTTCCTAAAGGTGGATCAACAAATTCCAACTCCAAAATTAACTAGATATCTTTAGTTCTTTACAAGGAATTTTGCTGCCTTTCGCTTTAATTTTGTATTAAAAGTTTTCTATCTCACTAAACTTTATTTTTAATATATTTATAATCAATTTACAAATTAATATATCATTGTTGTGTAATATGTACCATTAGCTCATTTTTGTCCTTAATATCTCTGTTTTATAAAGCCCTTAAAGACCAGAGCATTTAGCTATTTTTTTTAGGGTAGCGATATTATATAAATATTACCATTAAATAAAAAATATAGTATAAATATAGCAGTTTAAAGTATGCTGCGTGTGAAACTATTATCATATTACTTTACCGGTTCCCTTCTTTTAAAGACCATCCTTAAGTTAACTAACCTAAGGACTGTCCATTTTGAAGGGTAAACGGAAGAATATTTTCATGAAATTTGGTGGCGATAGTCTTTATGATTAGTAGATTATTTCCACCGAATTTTATCATGAAATTCAAATGGAAAGTCGGTTAACTAAATAATTGATATATATATGTGCATTTCTCGATGTTGAACTTTTAGATGTTTAGTTAACCCACTTATCGATTGAGTTTTATGATGGAATTATGTGGAAATGATCTACTCATTATAGAGATTATCTCAACCAAGTTTCATGAAAAAAGTCATCAGTTTACACCATCAAAATGGATGATCCTTAAGTTAGTTAACTTAAGAACGTTCCTTAAGATAAAGGCTCTCATTACTTTACTTATTATAATATAATTTTTTTTAATTATAATGAAATGTAATATGTGATATGTATAACATATATTATATAGGGGAAGGTTCAAGTTACGCTGGTGTAAGATTAATAAGTTTTATACTTATGCATAACTTTTTCTCATATTTGTTGTTTATCAATTCCACCATTAGATTTGCCACTTTTGTTTTGTTTATCAAGTATGCAGAGTTTCAAGTCATTCTGATATTTCTAGCTGTATAATTACCATACTTACTTTTACTTAATTTTTATAAGGTTCATAATTCAATAGATAACATGATTATGATGAAGGAATTCTGCATTTCTGATTAATTCAATTTTTTGCACGGATATTTGAGATATCATAATTAACTAATTCAACGGCTAGATTGATGAATTATGAAATTGATAAAATGTTATTCATGGGTGAAAAACTTCTTAGTTTACACTAGGTGTAGTTCGAACCTTCCCCTATTATATAATATTAACTGGTAGGCAAAGAAATATACGTCATAATCCCTAAAATATTACACAATATACTATATTATTGGAATTACTAAATATTATGGTGTATAATACTTAGAAGAACAGAAGCACTCGCAAGGATATTCAATACTGATATGACACGAATGTAGTTATATAAATTTTCTGACAAAAGTAGGATACCGATACGTTTGAGAATTCATTAAAGTTTTTATATATATGTACATAAAAAGAGTTAGAAAGTAGAGGATGGAATTTTGAGAAATTAATTAACTTACCATCTGATTGGTTTTTGAGTTCCATCCTAATCAAATCTCTAACTTCTTCGAGTACTTCCTTCCACCTTTCACCTTTTCCATCAATTCCATCTTTTTCCCATGATCGATTTCAGCCTCGTATTGCTCCACATACCCATCAAATGCTTCTCCCGTCCTCCCTTTTTGGTTTCGGATTTCGGATGGACACACATCATAGAAGACAAGTAGAACTATATGTCTCGAGGTTCTCATGCAATCAAGGATCATCACAAGTTCATCTAGGCAAAATGGTGAAGTTGCGTAGTCTTTAGAAAACACAATTATCGAAATCCTAGACCCTTTGATTGCTTTTTCCAGTTCAGGCTTAAGAGACTCTCGATCCCCTCTCTATTTCATCAACGTCCCTAAATGTGCGATATCCCGCTTGCACCAAATTCACTACACCAACAAGGCTCTTGGGCGACGTAGTCAATAGAATACGTCGCCTAAGAGTATCCTAGGCGACGTAATAATGACACGTCGCCTAAGATAATCCTAGGCGACGTAGGTATAATGTACATCGCCCCACAAACTCCTAGGCGATGTAGGTATACAGTACGTCGCTTAAGATTATCTAAGGCGACGTACTCAAATTCACACGTCGCCCAAAAACTGTTCATCGCCGACACTTTTAAGTGGTGGTCAACAGGGGTTTTGACTGACCTTTAGGCGACGTAGAAACTATACCTACGTCGCCCTAGAGATATCCTAGGCAACGTAGGTATAGTTTCTACGTTGCCTAAGATCCTGTCATCTTTATATCTAAACCACTCCTCCATTTTCGGGGTTGATGTGTTTTAGAGCTACTTTGGGCGATTTTGGCAATTTTAAAGGTAAAAATCAACATCATTTCTCTCATTAAACGCTTGTTTGACCTTTAGGTAATCTATCTCTTATTAATATTAATTTTTGTGTTTATATAGATATTGTGTTTAGTGTAGAAAATTTATAATTGGTGTTGAAGATATAGTATTGTTGTTAGTTTTTACCTCTATTTGATCTCTAGGTTAGTACTACGTCGCCTAAGAACTTGCCATTTTCGGTTTTAGAGTTAATTTGGGCGATTTTAGCAATTTTGAAGGTGAAAATCAACATCATTTCTCTCATTAAAGGCTTTTTGATATTTAGGTACTCTATTTCTTATTAATCTTAATTAGTTACTAATTTTTGTGTTTATATATATATTGTGTTTAGTGTAGAAAATATGTATTTGGTGTTGAACATATATTATTATTGTTAGTTGTTGCCCCTATTTGATCTCTACGTTCGTTCTACGTGGCCTAAGAACATGTCATTTTCGGGGTTGATGTATTTTAGAGTTAATTTTGGCAATTTTGAAGGTGAAAATTAACATCATTTCCCTCATTAAAAGCTTGTTTGATTTTTAGGTACTCTATCTATTATTAACATTAATTTTTTTACTAATTTTTTTACTTTATATAGATATCGTGTTTAGTGTAGAAAATGTGTATTTGGTGTTGAAGATATAGTATTGTTGTTAGTTGTTGCCCTTTTTTATATATACGTTAGTATTATTCTTAGTTGTTAGTAATTTATGAGTTTGTAATTATTTGTCATATGACAGTGATCGAAAATGAATAAGAACTGGATGAAATGCTCAAGAGGTTCAACGGAATTCATTGTGGGGCTAATGGAGTTCTTAGAGTATGTTCGAGAAAATGGCAACAGTTCGACTGGATTGTATCCATGTCCCTGCAAAAAATGTTTCAACATGGGCCAACGGGTGACATTAGATGAAATATACATCCACTTGACCAATGCAGGTATAATGGAGTCATATACAGTATGGAACCTACACGGGGAAATTCCAGAGACAACTTCGCAATGGCAAGCAGAACAGAACAGGGCGTCTTCGAGTAACCTGACCATGGACTTCGTACAAGATGCTTTTCCTTTTCGTGAATCGTATGATCACCCTAGTGTTGACAATGCATGTCATGTCGACCTTGTCGCCAATGAAAATTTGATAGCATATCAGCGTCTCTTAGACGAAGCAGTGATTCCACTGTACGAGCGTAGTCAAGTCACGGCGCTGGCTTCAATGCTTAGATCGGTGCAACTGAAACAGAGTTGCAATATGTCAGACACATCCTTCAACAAGTGGGCTGCTGAAATTAATTACCTGTTGCCCAAAGGGAACAAGTACCCCGACTCATACAAAGCTGTAAAAATGGCCTTAAAGAAAATTGGCATGGGTTATGAGGTCATCCGCGGGTGTTACTACGGCTGCTACTTGTTTTACAAGGAGGGTAAAGACCTAGATCAATGTCCTATTTGTGGTGAGTCAAGATGGGAAAAAGAAAATACAGGCGGTGGCAAACGGATTGCCCGAAAGACGGTTCGGTACTTCCCTGCACCGAGGTTGCAGCGTCTGTATAGTTGTAAACATATTGCAAAGGAAATGCGGTGGCATGGGAAAAGAAGAGAAGATACTGAATATCTTAGACATCCAGCGGATGGAGAAGCATGGAAGGATTTCGATAGGTGACGTATATATTCACAGTTCGTACACATACAATTTAATAAATTGTTAGTCTAATTATTTTCATATTAAGGAATTTGTCTCGTCATTTTGCAGGTCCCAACCGCAATTTGCCGCTGACATTAGAAACGTACGTCTTTCTCTAGCGTCAGACGGGTTCAGTCCTTACTCTACTACGGCGGTTCCCTATAGTTGCTGGCCTGTTATTGCGATGCCTTATAATTTGTCGCCTTCGTTGTGTATGAAGAACGAGTTTAACATTCTAGTCTTACTAATATCCGGCCCTAAGAGTCCGGGAAAGACTCTAAATGTGTTTATGAGACCACTGATTGATGAACTTAAGATGCTATGGGAGACGGGGGTTTCAACTTGGGATCGATACGGTGAAATGGCATTCAACATGAGGGCATCCGTTATGTGGACCATCAGCGACTTTCCAAGATTAGGAATGTTGGGAGGTATTCAGACAAAAGGGTACAAGGCATGTCCCATATGTTTGGATGATATTATTGCGGTTCACAATAATGGAAGGATGTCATACCAGGGGGCGCGTAGATGGCTTTCCGAAGATCACCCTTATCGGAGGATACCAAAAGGGTTTAATGGGGAGCCAGAGCTTAGACCCGCCCCACAAAGAAAGTCTGCACGTCAGGTTCTTGAAGCTACCAACAGTTTTTCTTACCCTCAAAATTCTTTGCATCCGCATCCTGACTTCAAACAGGTACGGCTTAAACTAACAGTAGTGTGATATTGTAATAAGTTAATTTGTGATATTGTAAATTGATAAGTTGTGTTGTACTTAATGTTAGGCAGCTAAAAAGAGATTGTGTTGGACTCACGTCAGTATATTTTGGGAGCTGCCTTACTGGACATCATCGAGTGTGAGACATGCATTAGATGTGATGCACATCGAAAAAAATGTATGCGACAACATCTTGGGCACCGTTTTAGGTCTCGATGGAAAGACTAAGGACGATATGAAATCTCGATTAACTCTAAAGAATATGGGCATACGCAGCAATCTTTAGCCGAGGATAAGGCCGTCAGGAAAAGTGACGCTACCTCAGGCGAATTACACAGTTCGTCCTAGGGATCTCAGAGACGTATTTGATCGAGTTGTAGCTATTAAATATCCAAGAGGTTATGCTGGAAGCCTAAAGAGTAAGATCAGACCATCTGATAAAAAAAAATTTGGATTGAAGACTCACGATTGCCATGTCATGCTTTAGCGTGTTCTTCCTGTGGTTATCCGACCATATTTGGGAAGGGACGTCGCCGACGCGTTAGTAGAGTATTGCAGATTCTTTCAGACAATTTGCGCCCGAGAGTTGAAGAAATCAGATGTCCATCAACTGCAGACCGATATTTTTATGATCCTATGCAAGTTGGAGATGATATTTCCGCTAGCTTGCTTTACCATCATGGTCCATCTCTGCATCCACCTGCCAGAACAGGTCCTGCTCACTGGTCCCGTGCATTATACTTGGATGTTTTCCACTGAAAGGTATTATTTCAGATCTTAGGATATTATATATAATTGTCTTTAATTGTATACATTTGTATTATATAATTGAGCAAATCTTTCAGGTAGCTCGGAGAATAAAAGAAAGATGTTGGAAACAAGCGTTACCCAGAGGGGTGTATTGCCGAGAGGAACATCATGCACGAGTGTGTGACTTTCATCAATAACTATCTACATGATCTTAATGCGAGTGATAAAGTCATACCGGATTCACCTCAGTGGAACATTTCAGTTGTCTCCCATCTCGTCAAGCCCAAAGGTTGTGTCAGAAACATCCGTCTTAGCAAGCAACAAATTGCGACGGCTCATTGGTGTGTTATGATAAACTGTACAGAAACAAAATGGTATATTGAAACTCACCGCCAACAATTTGCGAAAATAGCTCCACACGGCACTGATGTTGATCGTGTGGCGTCATTTCTTGACCACCTCCCCAGATGGGTAAACTTTCATCCTTAACTTACTTTCACTTGTCGCATGCATATTTCCATTTCATTGATGTTCCATATATATATATATTATTATGCAGATGCTCTATCTGCTACAAATACATGATCCTAAATACAATCGAGAGGTACAGATCCTTGCATTTCAGCCTATGATGTGCACCATTTTCTCTCAGTGCGAGGTGAACGGTGTCAAATTTGTTACTGAGCATCGAGACCGAATTCGGAAGACTCAGAATAGTGGAGTGACATGCGTGGCCGGTGATCTGACATACTACGGGATCCTGCAATCAGTTGTCCAACTGACTTATGCGGAACGCATGCCAGTTGTGTTGTTCAAGTGTAAATGGTACAACACCGACCCTACTGTTCCCGAAAGTGTACAGTATAATCGTGGTCTTACTTCCGTGAACACGAATAGTAGTTGGTACGACGACTTTCCATTTATTCTGGCCACGACGGCAACCCAAGTGTTCTATATAGATGATCCGTTGGCTGGTGAGGGTTGGAAAGTCGTCAACCATATGGCACACAGAGGTACGTTCAGTGAGGCCACAGTTGCAAGGGACGATATGACCACTCCACTGTATGAAGTAGATGAACCTTATCAAGAGCCGGATGCGATATGTCTTCCTATATCGGAGTTATTTATCAACCTAGGTCCAGTACCGTTTTGTAAATATTCCTGTATATGAAAATGAAGATGAAGACGAGGATGATGATTATGACGAGGATGAAGACTCCGATGAGGATGAAGACGACGACGATGATGATGGTGATGATGATGATGACTCCGATTGAGATTATTATGTGCGTTTAAACCTAGTTGTGGCGGGCATTTTAACAAGCTTTAGGTGATTCTCCAGCTGCAACTCCACCAACTCCATTTGCTGCACCCCTATCTGGTTATAATAATTATTATTATGATTATTAAAATAATTATTACTAAAATATAAATGTGCAAGTTATAATTAGAATATAGATTATCTTAATAAAATTATTAAAATTAAATTACTATTAAAATAAAAAAATATATTAAAAACTCTTAGGCGACGTAGTTTTAATTTATACGTCGCCTAAGATTATCTTAGGCGACGTAGTATTTATTTATACGTCGCCTAAGACAATCTTAGGCGACGTATAAATAAATACGTCGCCCAAAAGGTTTCCCCCCTTAAATTTTCACGAAAATTTAAATTATTTCAAAATTTTGAAATTCACTTGGGCGACGTACGTAATTAAATTACATCGCTTAGGTTATGTCATAGGCGACGTAGATATATACCTACGTCGCCCAAGTGAATAGCATATATTAAACCCTTCACCCCAATTTCTTTTTTTTTTCCGCGAAACAATCCCCTTCTCCCTCTATCTCTCAATTCTCCCTCCTCCCTCATCTCCGACCACCACCGCCTCGAAACCCTAGCCCCCATTCCGACCACCACCGCCTCAAAACCCTAGCCCCCATTCCGACCACCACTACCTCAATACCCTAGCCCTCATTTCCGACCATCACCACCTCGAAACCCTAGCCCCCATATCCGCTCACCACCACCACTGCCCTCGCTCACCGCCGCTGCTGTCGCTCACTGCCTCCACTGCTCACCGCCGCTCTCGCTCACCGCCACCACCACCATTCTCCACGTAAGATTTATTCTCATTCGCCCCTGTTAAATCTTAATCCCATTGCCATTTTTTAGTTGATTGCTAGTTAATTAATATTGCTAATTAGTTAATTATTGCTAGCATAATCTTCTTTGATTGCTAATTGAACTGTGTCTTAGATTCCTAGCTAATTAGATCATGATTTTCAAATTAGAGTCATTTTGGAATTCAAAGTAATATAAAATAGCTATTATATTTATTTTAATTAGTAATTAGTTTTATATCGGATGTTTTAAACTCTAATATGGGATATATAAGGCACTGCATAACATAAAATGGAGGTCTAAAACCAGAAGCATCCATGGGTACATTTGTGGGACATATATTGCCAGGCCTAGCCCTTGCCCTTTTAGCTGAGTGGGACATAAAATGGAGGTCTAAACCCACCATTTTAGCTGAGTGGAGTGGTGGACCTTTTGAAATGAAGCAGCCATGCCTTTAGACCCATAACACAACCACCACAAAAGTTTAATGAATACGCAGCTATATATATATGTAGTCCCACTTTGAGTAAAGATCACCCAAACCATTTGACTTAATTTCTTTAAATTATTTGGTTAGATACATCCTTCAAGCATGATTTTCATGATTTTGGTTTGCCACGTTACATTTATATATATATATATATGTATATATCAGATAGATAGTTCTGTAATTTGAATTGAAGGAAAAAAAGCAGTAAGTTGATAAAATTTTAAAATGGGGTGGCAAATTTGATTAGAGTTAAATTAAGTAATGAGGGGGAATAAAAGGACTTTGCCACCCCCAACCCTGAGGTACAAATTTTATTTTATTTTTTACCATGGGATATTGAGGCTAGTTTCAAGAATTGATTTTAGGAGCTCTAAGTCGATTCAAAGTTGTCCCAGTAGTAATTTTATACTACTAGACCAAGAGGCTTGGTCAATTCTCTTCTATTTTATTGATAACATGCTAAACTAGTAAACTCAAATCAAGCCTACATTTAATTAATAATTTATCATAATTTATATTAAGAGTCTTATTTTTATTTTTATATTTGGTAAGAAAATTAATATGCAGTCACTACTAACTTAACTACTTTTAATTTGTATTTAAGGAAAATAATAATATTTAACTCTAAAAAAATTTATTCGAAAGTGATATATTATATTTAAAGAGGCTTATTATTGACACACATTAAAACACTCTCTAACACTATAACATTGTCTCAATTCTTAAAGATTGAGTATGTGCATATTGGCTTGGCCTCTAAGGACTCGGTGCTTAGGGGCGAACTAGTGTAATTTTTTTTACCGAACTCGGTTCCTAAGTACCGAATATGTGAACATATACTCGAATTTTTTTATTTTTTTTTACTAAAGTTTACTAAAGGACATTTGTTTAAATTAATAATTATATATATATATATATATATGTATATGTATATATCAGATAGATAGTTCTGTGATTTGAATTGAAGGGAAAAAAGCAGTAATTTGATAAAATTTTAAAATGGGGTGGCAAATTTGATTAGAGTTAAATTAATTTTTTGAAACAAAAAAATAAAAAAGGTGAAGATGAAAAATGATAATTTAGGCACATGAACAAGTTTGTGCTATGTATTATATATAAAACAAGTAATTGGCCTGATCGATAAGTTGTGTGTGGTTTACATACACAGTGGACCACAAAACATACGGGGAGACGGGGGTACACCATTTCTAAACAACACTAGTCCATATCAAAAAGCTATGATGTTCTAAATTTCGGATAAATTGAGATGGCTACAATTAATGAATCAATTTTAATCTGTATTATTTTATGTACATCTACATTATATGCAACGATAATCCCTCAATATCACTCTCCGTATTCCTTTATATATCAATCCAACTATGTACCATTGAAAGTTGCAGTCTATAACTTACCAAGCCTCTCATGTAGAATAGTAAGTGTGTACCCAACATTTTCTCACTTGTTACGAGCTTGGTGACTTGATAAACTGTGCGGATACATGCATTCTTCAAATAGTTACTTGATAGGATCAATTTTGAAAGTGTGCAGTGCAGCAACTGCATTAGGCTCTTGATTTTTATAATCAAAGATAATATACGTCCACACACACATATATATATTACCACCTGCAAGGTTAATTAAGTTGGATTATATATGTATCATTATGGTCTACTCGAGGCCCATATATGTATAACTGGTCCGCTTTAGTTTTATATGTATTTTTACTCATAAGAATGAAAACTGGATCGGATTATTTTGGTCCACTAATAACTAGCGGATTGGACCTTTATAAATATAAAAATTGAAAAAACATCTTAATATTCGTAAATACTTAATAATAATTTAATCGTAAATACTTAAAGGGCTTTTTTGAGTTATACCTTTTTATATATCTATGTATTTCTAAATCACCATTGCCCAATGTAATTTATTCTTTTCTTCTTGTGATGTGATTTCTATAATAATTTACGTCCTCCTTTATATATGTTTTTTTTTGTAATGTGTAAAGTGAAGTTTTATATATATATATATATATTGATCTTGAAGTTTACTGTTCTTATGTTTCTTTCGATTTCAATTCAATTCAATTTCAATTTTAGATCAATTCAATTTCAATTTCAATTCAAGTCAATTATAATATTCTTATGTTTCCTTTCTAATATATGTCAGGATGCCTCCGAAAGATTCTTCCGTAAGGAAGAAATCTCGTGTAGATATGCGTGAGGAGTTCCATCTTGCCCTCTTGCAGTAGCAGCAGCAGCAGCCCTCGCAGGCAGCCCAGAGCTCGCAGGCACCCCAGCCATCGCAGGAGGCGCCGCAGGCACCGCAGGCGACGCAGGAGGCGGCCCAGACCTCGCAGTAGGCGGCCTAGGCCGACGGATCACCGGTCCTGCCGCTTGTTCTGCCCCTCCCTTCCGCACATTTGACGACCGGCAGCACGGGCCCTGCACCACCCACACGCAGTATTCGCTGCAGTTTTGCTACTACTCACGTGCCGACCGACTCAGGTAAAATTCTTAATTAGATTTTTTAGTTATATGCTGGCAATTATATTAACTTTATATAATTTTCTGAATAAATTTTCTTGTAATATGCAGATACTGCTGCAGGTGCCTCCTCGAGTAATAAGAGGAGAGGAGTCGTACTCGAAAAAAAACGGCGGCGATCACGAAAGAGAAGGGCAGGACCTCGGTGACCTACGAGGATTCGATTAGGGGGCCTCCCTTCTCAGTTCGCTCTCGGTTCGTAACGGATCTCTCGGCGTATATAAAAGACCGATGTTCGATGCTCCATCCGACATGGCACGAACTTCCGGTGACAGAGCGGACAAGGTTGCTGGATTTTTTATCGGTAAGTTTTTCATTTTTCTTTATTTTTTTATTGTTTGTTATTGTTTGTTATTATTTCAAATTACTAATGTTTCTTTCTTCTTTTTTCCTTTGTAGGTGAACTACGATATCGATCACCGGCGTAGGGAGCTCACTGGCTGGATAGACGAGAAGGCCGCGAACCGGTTCAGGCAGTGGAAATCTTCCTGTCACGCAAACTGGCAGGAATTGGGAGATTCTCCCCTTCCTGTCGAGTTCACACATCTGCTTGCGGAGTGGCAGTGGTTGTGCAACCACTTCAGGGATCCCGAATTTCAGGTAAAATTAATTAATTTGTCTAATTTAATTTAAATACAATTGAATATTCTAACAGTTTGTATCTTATATATCTTGCAGAGGCGGAGCGAGCAAATGAAAACGGTCCGGGCCTCGATAAACAAGAGGCCCCATAGCGGAGGGGCCAGGCCTTTTGCAGCTCGGGCTGAGGAGTACACGAAGAAAGGCGAGCAAGCTCCTCACGCGAAGACGTACATAGACATGTACAAGAAATTCGATCCCGAGGGCACGGTAAGTTTATTATTTATTAATTCATTACATTTATTGCTAGTTATTTGTAATAACAAATTCAATCCTTGTGCTTAATTATTTGTAATAAGAAATTCATTAATTATATTTATTGCTATTTGCAGTTGCGGGTTCAGCAGGCGAGCGACGAGGCGGTTGCCTCGTTGATAGAGAGTATGCCTCCGATCGAGGATACATCGGATGGCACCTCGCCGGCCTCAGTCACAGCTCCGCCGAGACTCTCTGTTGATATAGAGATCGGGCTTATGGAGAGGGTGGTTGGTCCTTCGAGAGGGACCAGGGTTCCCGGCTTAGGCAGCAGCGTCACCAAGCAGCCGAGGACGAGAGGACCATCTCGGCCGGAGCCCCGAAAGGCTGCGATTGAGGAGGAGTTCGCCAGACTTAGGGCAAATCAAAAGGAACTTGAGGAGCGTCTTCAACAGAAAAGATGAGATCGGCAGGAGCTTGAGAGGCGGCTCGAGAGGGAGCGGCAGGATCGAGATAGGGAGCGGCTAGAGTTCGAAGCGAGGGTACAGGCCCAGCTTGCAGAAATGGCGAGGCAGATGAATATGAGAGCTCCACCATCCGATGGCTCCAACGCATGATAGTTTTAGGTTTAGTTTCTTATTGATCAATTTTATATGATTGTAAAGTTTTTAAAACAGTTTTGTAGGACATTGCTTTAATTTATAAACGTTTCGAACATTTAATTGAATGCTTGGATATTTGAATGATTGAATGCTTAGATATTTGAATAATTGAATGTTTTGATATTTGAATGAATGAAAAATATGAACAATTGGGTAGGATGTTTGAATGAATGAAATTGGTTTGTAATACAGGTTATTTGTATAGAAGTGCACGCTTGGGTGCACACAGAAACAGACAATTTATGTAATTATTTTAATTCACTTAGGCGACGTAATTATTTTACTTACGTCGCCCAAAGTCCAGTCAAAAGTCAACTCTGTACTGAATTTAGGCGACATAGTTAAATAAGTACGTCGCCTAAGTAATAACCTAGGCAACGTAACTATTTACCTACGCCGCCTAAGGTCAGAGAAGAGTTGACTTTGACTGGACTTTAGGCGACATAGTTAAATAATTACGTCGCTTAAGTAAGAAACTTAGGCGACGTAGGTAATTAATTACGTCGCCTAAAGTCCAGTCAAAGTCAACTCCGATCTGACCACAGAGGCGACGTATGTATTTTTACGTCGCCTTGGATTTTTCTTAGGCGACGTACTTATTTGTTTACGTCGCCTATTACCTAGGGCGACATAGCTTAGGAGACGCACCTTAGGCGACGTATCCTACGTCGCCTAAGGTTGTGGCGACGTATATCTACACCTGGGCGACGTACAATCTACGTCGCCTAAGTGTACTTTTGAGGTAGTTAAAGCTGTGTAGAGGCGATCTGTAAAGTTCTTTCGAGTGTCCTTACCTCTAAAGCTCAAGAACACATCATAAAGGTACACACAAGTGAAAGAAGAGGCATCTTCTTCTTGGGCTCTCAAAATAGCCATTATTATATTGGACAAAGCTAGCTATGATCTAGCTAACAGATGAATTACTTATTGATAATAGCAAGGAAGGATTGTGAGGTAGGAAAGAATATATAAACAAAAACATGTGCTGAAGATGGAAGGAAGGCTTGATGGAATCAAGGTACGTGAAGTAAATTCTTGGAATTTCATGGAAGCAGGAAGGAAGAAATAAAATGATCGAAGCCAAACACCGCAATTTTTATTTTTATTATATAGCCATTATTATATATATTGGAAATTTCAAGGGGGCTGCAGATGAATTAAATATTGGTAATATAGGAAGGAAGGAATTGAATAAATGTGAAGTCAATTCTTGGGAATTTCGTGGAAGGAAGAAAGAATTCAATAGTTTTAAAAAGTCTCTTTATAAATCTAAAAAAAATATATCTATTATATACTTACGCATATCCTATTTCTAATTGGTAACGGAAAATTTAATTTAACAATTATAGAAATATTAGATGGATGGATTTGTGTAAAAATCAAAAAATTAGTCTTAATTTTGTAATTATGAATTTAATGATTGTGGATTTTTGTTTCAAGACTAAATACATGCAGAGTTTGAGTAAGAGTAGGTATCCTGTGTAATTAGCCCCTAAAGTTTAACCCGAATCTCTCATGCATCCCTAAAGTTCAATTTTTAAAGTTTATAATTTTTCCTCGTTCGTCCAAAACTGGATGCCCCGTTAAAAAGATGGATGAAAAACACGCGTGGTTGTCATGAGCCATTCTTTTAAGGGGCATTTTTAGATGCTTCTACTGAAATTAAAAATTTTAAGGATGCTTCAACCGAAATTAGAAACTTTAAGTATGCTTAAACCGAAATTAGAAATTTTACGGATTTTTCAATTGAAATTAGAACTTTAAGGATGCTTCAACTGAAAATTGAACTTTATGGACGAGCGAGAGATTTGAGTCAAACTTTAAGAATCATTTTTGCTAATTACTTGGGTATGATTAGAAATTATCTGTAAGTTACAGCGTCTTTCATGCTAGTAAGGTCCATTAAGGAAATGCCAAACTTTCATATCATAATTGAATGCGGTCGTTTTTTATTTATGATAGTATAGATATTCTCATGCAATAGAATAATAAGTATTTTTTTACAATTACATAATATCATCACATTTGGTATAGTGGTAGTTATATGTGTTTTAATATTAAAGGTCTTTTGTTCGAATCTGCTTTAAAACATTATTTTATAGTAATTATTTCTGACACGAAAGGATATTTTGGTAATTTTATGTATATATCAAAAATCCTTCCTCACCTCTAAAGCTCAAAATCACATCATAAATATATGCAAGCTCAAGATCACATCATAAATATATATGCGCACAAGTGGCAATATATAGCAGCCATTGATATAGCTTAAAAATGAACTAAATTCTGGATATGCAATGTTCATTTTTTTTATCAAAAATAAGTTTATTCTCGACACTATTGAACAGTGATCTGTTAAAAACTCAATGTGTGAATTATGTTGGTCATCCTCAATACGTCTATATTTTTTTTTCAAATAAAATTTGAAGTTAGGGATTGATTATAAGAAATATGTAATTAAAATAAATCACGGCGTTGTTAAATAGATATTTGTAAAAATAAGTTTCGGTGTTGTTAAATATTTCCAACCTCCACGTGCAATTATGAATTTATGATAATACTTTCGAGTGCTTCATAATTTAATTATAAAAGTAATGGAAGATAATAGCACTTGTTTTATTAACTCAATTTTTTTATAGTCACGAATATTAAAATTAAGGTAATAAATCACGTGCAAGTTTAAAAGAAAATAAGCTCAGGAAAAGCTATTAGTCATTGATCTTATTTACACTTACATTATCATTGACCACACCTCATCTTATTTCTGAAAATAAATTTAAACTATGCAAATCGTCCTTAAATTTTGGGGTCAGTTATACTTTGGCTCCTCAACTCTCAAACTATTAACTGAGCTCCGCTTTCTCTCTTCTGTCCACTTAGGCTGTCTGAGTTTGCCCGAAAGTGGTCATGTGCGCCACACATGACCATTTTCAAGGATTTTTTGGTCTTACTACAAAAACTAACATTTTCGTCCTCCATGAGAAAAGAAATAAAAGGTATACGAGAAAGCAAAAATGAAAAATAAAAATCTTATTTAGACCAAAGTATTGGTAAAAATAATAGTTCTTGGCTTTCTCTTTGTGCAATTTCATCTTCCTTCCTTTTTTTTCCCTCTCCTTCATAGTGATTAGAGGGAATATATTAGTTTTGTGTGAGGGCATATAAATATATATATATATATATATATGTATTAGTTTTTGTATGACATGGGTAATTAATTCCAATTCAAATTAAGTGTCATTGTTCACTTAAAAAGTAAAATAAAAAAAAAAAAATTGAACTTTTTCATTTGAAAAAAAATAAATACTAATATGCTTTATATATTTAACCACATCTTAAGCGTATGTTTTTTAAGGCTAAATGACACCAAAAGCCCTTAAACTATATCCTAAGTTTCAATTAAGCCCTAAACTTAAATTTTGTATCCATTGAGCCCTTAAACTAATTAAATTGAACACCAATAGCCCTTCCGTCCAAATCTCCAGTTAAATCAAACGGTTTTGAGGTAGTTTTCTAGTCACTTATACATGTGTATATATATGTTAACCCATATATATATATGTGTGTGTGTCATTGAAATAAAACTCATTTAATTAATACAGTTATATATAAACCATATATTTTTTTTATATATATACACATATGTATTTATATGTGTAAATTTGTACATAAATCTCTTATTTTGGGTTTTCTAAGTTATTATTTTTGTGATTTGTACAAAAAAATGAAGATGGAAGAAGTAAGATGGCGGAGGCGGGACAAAATGACTTGACATTTTAACAAATAATTAATGTTGGGTTTTCTAAGTTATTATTATTGTGATTTATAAAAAAAATATGAAGTTGGAAGAAGTAAGATGGCGAGGAGGCGAGAAAAATTGGCTTGACATTTTAACAAAATAATTAATGTTGCTGTAATACTTCAATAACAATTCTTAAGTGTTCTATATATTTTTAATTATTTTTTTGCTTGTTTCTCTCTCTTCTTCTAATTTTCTTTCCTTTATTTTTTTTCCAATTAACTTTATTAATGACCAAAAAACCCATCAATCCGTTTGATTTAATAGGGGATCGGATTTGGACAGAAGGGCCATTAGTGTTCAATTTGAATAATTTAAGGGCTCAATTGATACAAAACTGAGTTTAAGGGCTTGATTGAAATTGAGGACACAGCTTGAGGGCTTTTAGTGTCATTTACTCTTTTTTAAGTAGTATTCGGCATGAGTAATTAACATGTTTTACATAGACATTAAAATAAGTTTCTTAGACCAACACTAATTGAAAAGATAAGCATAATGCATAAAGGGGAGGAGAAGTCGTGAAAATATTAGAAGTACATAGATATAGGTAAACATTTATAGAAGAACATTAATCATTTGACATTTCTTAGTTTTTCAAAGAAAACTTTTGGCTCCAGCAGTTTTCATTGTGCATTTCATGGTTCAAGAACACATATAAAGCTCAATCATTCTCATGCGGACTCTCCATTTTGCTCAAGAATTGCATCATAAATGCCCAACCCACTACAAGAAAGGGACTTCACTGTAATAATAATCAAGAGAGGCTATTGACGTGTTTGTTAGTTTACATGGGGACGGCCATTAGCTTAACCCATTTGTATTCACTACAATTTTGAAATGATTGTTAATATGGAGTGGGTGGATCGAGTTGGGTTGGTATATTCACGCGTGTTTAAAAACATGGTCATTCCTCATAATCTCGCTTTTATTGATAAATAGAGAAGTGCCATTGCAAGTTAGTAGTAATTGAGATCGATTTCTTTTTATTTATACTATTATCTGAAGCGTTACATACTTTAATTTACACATACTTTTTCTCTATATTATTAGGGTAATTGGGAATTTTACATATGGCTAATAATAACTTAAGGAAATGTTATTGAGACGCACTGAGAGCTCATCCACCCTAGACATCATGACTATGTGATCCGACGTTGCAATTTCTTGGACCTCGGTTGGAGGATTTCTTGTTACCATGAGCTGTTGGAAATATGGTACTTGAATCTTGTCTTGACCGGATATTATAAAAACTCGATTGACTGAACCATATTTTTCGGTTGATAACATTAGCACTTTTGATATGTCTTGTTCACTATAGAGAAGTGACGGCCTCGCCAATAAAGTTGCCAGTACCCAGTCCTGCCACAAACAAACCAAAAAATTATCTATAATGCTTTTTTCATCAAATGCTCTCAATCAAACATATTGATTGTGAGAATTGACAAAAGGTGCCAAGGTTAATTAAAGGCCCGCCCCCTGTAATCTTTAAACCATCCAGATTTATCTAGTTCGATCAATTTCATTTACCTCAATAGGGCTATTCTGAAATAAATACTTTCTCAGGTACTTGGGCCCAAATAGGAATGCAGTTGTCCCGTTGATATTTGGATAACTGTTGTCCGGCTGGGAAAGATTATTTGTTGGGGCTAACTTCAATACATAACAAACAAAACATAATCAACGCATTGCATATTTAATTTATATCTATCTCAATTTATTGGAATTTTTTTTATAGAATACCATAACAAATAAATCCACAATACATACATCTTGATTGAGCGTAGATATATTGTAATTTGGACCAGGCATAAAAGCAGTAAGAAAAACCGCAACTTTGATTTTCTGAGGAAAAAGTTCCATGGACTGCGAGATTGCTAACCCTCCAAGACTATGACCTACGAGTATCACCTTCTCTTGGGAAGGAAGAGCGGCCATGTAGTCCCTCAAAGGCTTAAAGTAATCAGCAATTGAGGGAATGTCAGTCACCTGCCTCGGGTCGACGCCTGAGGCAGCCAAGTCAATGGCCGAAACATTGTGGCCGTATGATGATAGTCGGGGCACTAGTTTGAACCAAGACCAGGCTCCGAGGCCCAAACCATGGACTAGCACAAAGTGATCTCCATTTGCGGTTTGCACTAGGAATAGTGCTACAAGAAAAACTAATAGTAATTGTTTCCTTCTAATTGCCTCCATGTTATTTATAGGCTTCTTGCTGTCTGACTTGAAAATCTATAGTAAATTTCAATGCCGAGAACATAAAATTTGACTACATGCTTCTTAATATCTTCATATCAATTTGTAAGAACTTTGAATGGATTTTTTCCACCCTTATCAATCCGTGATGATTTTTTCTCCTTTTCTCAAGATGTCTACATACAAACGCATATATATATATATATATATATCCTATATATATGCTATGCATTATGCTGAAATGCTGTAAAGAGAGAACCAATTTTTTTAATAAAAAGAAGGGATGCTCAGTGGCGGACACAGGAATTTAACTAACTGGGGACGAAATTTAAAACAAACAAAAATATATTTAAAGCGCATCAATCACCGAGGATAACAAATTTAACCACGAACATAATCGCATTAATAATAATACTTAATACAACTAAAAGTCTTTAAACACTTAATGCCTACAAATTATAATAAAATTCTACGGGGTTTCATATTTTGTCCATCAACACTGTTTTCAATAGAATACAAAATCAACTCATTTATTCATTTATTCAATTAATCAACTAATATTATTCAATAAATTGATGATGTTAAATTTAACTTATCTTGAAAATAAACATAAATCAGCTAACATTGACATTGTAGTAAACAAAACACTTTCGGCAACTAATATCTCTTCAAAAAGATATTTTAATACACCTAAATACTTAATATAACTAATATTTTTAATTAGAGGTTTAAATGTTTAAACCTAAATCATCAAATATTCAATAATAAATCAATACTTCAAGAATTATACTTAATATTATATAATTAATTAAAAAATATAACTCATATTATATAATTATTTAAAAAAAATATCTTAAAAAATGTAGAGTGAGAAAAATAATTAGAAGATTAGTGGTACAAGTGATGCTCAAGCAACCAATGAAAATGAGAGGACAAAAAGTTTGCTTCCTATAAAGAAAGAGAAAGGATGTCGGTAGTTGGCAAAAGCAAAAAAGAAGAAAAGGACGGAAGAAAGGGACAGAAAGAAGAAAGAAATTAAAGGAACAAAAATAAAAGAAAGAAAGGATGTGATGTCTGGGCGGGGCGGTGAGTGGGGTTTGATAATTGATAAATTTTTGTTTCTTACACTTATATATCATCAAGTATAAATTTATGCACATAAATTTTTATATTTTTATTTTATTTTTAAAATACTTCATTTCTTAAAAAAAAAATATCAAAATTCAATTGGGGGCGATTGTCCCCACTTGCCCTTACACAAGGAGGCCCCTGGGGATGCCTATTTAATTTTGAAGGAAAAATGGATAAACTTTTGTATGAAAATTTCTAGAATTGATCTATCACATTTATCAAATTTCATAAAAAAATTCAATTTGAAAGTGGGTGAAATGATTATCAAATATTTCAACGGCCAAAATTATACATATATGTCAATTTTTCATTACAACTAGTTCTAAGTTGAAATTTTAGATAAAATTTCGTGGAAGTGAGCTACTTTTTGTATAGATCATCTCTTCAATTTTTCATAATAAAATTCATCCATTTAACCTTACAAATAAGCCTCCCTTATAAAAAGTGAGGGACTCTCTGTTAATAACATAACTCATACATTTATGTATGTATTCCATACATATATATATATATATAGAGAGAGAGAGATAGACATTGTATTGTTTATTCGGACTAGGGTATTTTTGTCTTGCAAAAAAAGTTAGTTGTCAATTTAAAGACTTCTCCGTAATTAGTTCTAATTAAGCTGTACGTCTTTACCATCAAAGCATTAATTACCTTGGATCTTTTGTGAATCAGAGTAATCTATGGAGGATTTATCTTAGATTATCCCAAAAGAAAAAGGGGGAAAAAAAGTGTTGCTGGTCGCATATGATTTTAATTTATTATTTGTGTATTTTTATTTTATTATCTTAGGGGTAATATTTGCTTTATTTTAATTATTGAAGTTCCGGTAAGTCTAGAATATTAGTTTTGGTATATTTTGATATTGGTAATTTACATTTTCTTATGTAAAGGATTTGATTTGGAGTAGCCTCCGATCAATCATAGTAATTATTGTCCTGGTATGTCTAAAATTTTAATAGTATAACTAAGTTATGTTCCTTTGATGTAGTAATGAATCTTAATTTTCTTCAATAAATCACAATTTTTAAGAATTATCTCTCTTTTTTTTGTTAATTCAAGAGCCAGCTTGATAACGATGCCTTTATTCTTTTAACCTCACGCTTCCGCACTAGGCTATTGTAGAAACAAACAAAAACATCTCTTTCAAATTTGTGAGTTACTTGCCCAAATAGTTTCTATTTTAGAAAGACAAATTCAGTTGCTAAATTAAGCGTGTTCATAAGTTTCAGCGTCATTTTCCGATCAACAAAATTTTATTCACAGGCAACACTCCCTTTCTTTCATTTCTCTCTAATCTAATCAATTTTCTAAATAATTGTAAATTTAAAAATCAATTCTAACTATATATATATTTGAAGCATACTAAACGAAATCTATAAAACCCGATATATTGTGATTATGAAATTGTTTACAAAAATATTTTATAATGAAAAATATACTTAAATCACACATTCGATAGGGTTGTACCGTCATTTTAAGTGTTACACTATTTGCAGCACAATTTATAAACTTCAAGGTTTTACAATTTGAATATTACAAGCGAGACAATATAAGTTAAATTAATAGCTAATTATTACCATTTGAATAATATACACTATCTGAAATAATTATTACCGTTTATGCAATGTGGAATTCTTCATATTGATAAAATACCTACTTTTTTACCTGGCATGGATCAAGATACCCTCAATTGCAAGTCATTTTATTTATTTATTATTTTTTTCACCGTTCAATTAGTATACTTTATTGTAAAACAAGAAAATTAAAGTCTGTCAACTAGAAATTATATTCCTCACGCAAATGAGATCGATTTTAAGATTCTTCCTCCATCCAGCCTCCATTATTGATTTTCACATTCTTGTTGGAATTAAATAATTTCATCACAATCTATATCTTAGAATAAAATTTATTTTCTATCATGAATTTGAAAAATATACGTAGATTAGGTTGTGAAAATAAAAAAGGATTTTTTTAATTTTTTTGTACAAAACAATAATTCCACAACAAAGGTTTTTTATATAAGCCATGAATCTTTAACTATCATAAGAAATGATGGACAAAGGCCAACATATTATAAAATCGTTGACAAATAAAAATAAAATTTTAACTAAAAATATTTAAAAAAAGTAATAAACTGTAATTTGAAAATGAAAAAGTATTTAAGATGCAGTTGACTAATTCAACTGAAAATATGGTTAAATTAGTTATGCCTATGAACAAACCTTAAGCCTTGCCAAACAATCTCTGACCTCAGGTCTGGTTACGACCATAATATTTAGTTAATCAAATATGGGATTACTCAGTGGCCTATAGACCATTGGTGCTCAACAGGCTAGACAGTAATACCTAATAATGAAAAATACAAATAATATAATGGATTTATCTTCTTTGTAAAGTAGTTTGATATTTTTTTAGAATGACCAATGTTGATATAGTAAAAAAATAACAATTGTCATTGTGCATCAATGATATCATCGCCTGCATCGTGCATCAACTATGTCATCGCTTACATCATGACGATGTCATCGCCTATATCATGATGTTGTCATCGCTTACATCGTGCATCGATGATGTCATCGCTTACATCATGCGTGGTAGGTGAGAATGAATGTGAGCCCTTGGATCATGGTTGGTGAGATTGAATGTGGACCATTGGATATATTTTGTAACTACTATATATACCTCTCCATTCTACTCCATTTGGACATCAAGCTAAGAATTACAAAGCTTGGTAAAGAGAGGTCTAGAGAGAGGTTATTGTTTCTCCTAAATTAAGAGAGTGTAATTGTTCTCTCCTTATATTTAGAGAGAAGGTGTTGTATCCCATTTTATAAATTAAAATTTTCCGTCGTTTGTCCGTAGTTTTTCTTTCAATTTAATTGAAGGTTTTCCACGTAAATTCTGTGTGTTTGTTTTTCTTCATTCTCTCAATTTTACTTTAGTTGTGTGTGTGCTTCCATTCACCAATTTCATAACAATGGTATCAGAGCGCTAGGTTCATATCTGATTTTATACTAAATCAAATAAAATCAGTTGGTGAAAAGGAGGCACGTTCTACAATGGCAACAAAGTATGAAATTGAGAAGTTCAAAGGGGAGTAATTTTTCGTTGTGGAAAATGAAGATTAAAGCAATTTTAAGGAAGGATAATTGCTTAGCAGCAATTGGAGAAAGGCCCGAGGAGATCACTGGCGATGGCAAGTGGAACGAGATGGACGGCAACGCAATTGCTGACTTGCACTTAGCACTAGCCGACGGAGTGTTATCTAGTGTGGCAGAAAAGAAGACAGCAAAGGAGATATGGGACACACTAACAAGGTTGTACGAGGCGAAGTCACTGCACAACAAGATCTTCTTAAAAAGGAGACTTTATACTGTTAGAATGGTCGGTGACCGACCATATCAACACCCTCTACTCTCTATTTACAACGTTACGTTGGGTCATAAAATAGAGACTTCTGAACGTGCGTAACTTCTACTCCAAAGTCTGCCTGACTCATACGATCAACTCATCATCACTTGACACAACAACGTCTTGACTGACTATCTAGTCTCGAACTTGCAACCCGGGTTCTAGAGGAAGAAAGCAGGCGCAAAAATAAAGAAGACAGACAGTCAAATTCATAGCAGGCAAGCACTGACGAGTGAGATCAGAGATCAGAGCGTTTTACGAGAGTCAGAACCACAGTCATATCAATCAAAATCAAGGAGTAAGAAGAATTTTAGGTGCTACAACTGTAGCAAGAAAGGGCACATCAAAAGGGACTGTAAGAAGAGGAGTGGAGATCCTGAGTCATCAAATGCTCAAGGAAATATGACAAGTACCTTAGATGATGGTGAAGTACTATACAACGAACTAACACCGAGCTTGGAAGGCAGAAAATTGTTCGCTGATGTCTGGCTCTTAGACTCAGGAGCAACCTGGCACATGACACCTTGGAGAGAATGGTTTCACACGTATAAACCTACCTCTGGAGGATCTGTCTACATGGGTAACGATCATGCCTTGGAGATTGTCGGTATTGGTTCTATCAAAGTAAAAATGTTTGATGGAACAGTTCGCACCATTCAGGATGTACGACACGTTGAAGGCCTAAAGAAGAATCTACTGTCATTGGAACAGATAGATAATCTCGGATGCAAAACCCATATTCAAGATGGGATCATGAAAATTGCCAAAGGCGCGCTTATGGTGATGAAAGAGGAAAAAATAGCTGTAAATCTGTACATGCTCAAGGGAGAAACACAACAAGAATGAGAAGCATCTGTTTCATTAGCAAGTTCGATAGAAGAATCAATGATGATGTGGCACCGCAAACTTGGCCACATGTCGGAACGAGGTTTGAAGATTCTCGCAGAACAAAAATTTCTCCCATGACTCAAAAAGGTATTATTACCATTTTGTGAGCATTGTGTTACTAGTAAGCAGCACATATTGAAGTTCGGCAGTTCTAATGTTAGAAGCAAAGCTATCTTAGAACTGATTCATTCTGATGTTTGGCAAGCACCAGTTTTGTCCCTAGGAGGTGCAAGATACTTTGTATCTTTAATCGATGATTACTCCAGGAGATGTTGGGTGTATCCAATCAAAATGAAGGTAGATGTGTTTGAAGTTTTCAAAGTATTCAAAGTGCGGGTGGAGCTTGAATCTGAGAAAATGATCAAGTGCTTTAGGACAGACAACGTAGGAGAATACACTGGCGATGAATTTGATAACTTTTGTCAACAAAAAGGTATTAAAAGGCAGTTCACTACGGCGTACACTCTGCAGCAGAACGGAGTGGCAAAGCGGATGAACAGGACTCTTGCAGAAAGAATAAGAGCCATGTTGAGAACGGTAGGACTACCCAACTCTTTTTGGGCATAAGCAGCCAAAACTGCCTGTTATGTGATAAATCGATCTCCATCAACGGCAATCGAGTTAAAGACGCCAATGGAGATGTGGACTGGAAAGCCAGCAGATTACTCTACTTTATATTCGTTTAGATGTTTTGTGTATGTAATGTACAACACCCAAGAAAGAACGAAACTGGACCCGAAATCCAGGAAATGTATATTTTTAGGGTATGCTGACGGAGTGAAGGGGTATCGCCTGTGGGATCCCACTGCCCACAAGGTAGTAATCAGCAGAGATGTACTATTTACAGAAGATAAACTATAAAAGAAAGATGAAGGCGATAGCACGCATAAAGAAAATTCAGATACTACAACAGTTCAGGTGGAGAATAATTTAGTACAAGAAAATCCAACTTCTTCTGAAGATACACCAGAACACGAGATACAGGATCCTGTCCATTCTGAAGTCATAGAAGTTTGGAGGTCAACTCGCGAAAGAAGGTCACCAGCTTGGCAGTCGGAATCTGTTACTGAAACCAATATTGCATACTATCTTTTAACGGGGAAAGGTGAGCCAACAACTTTTCACGAAACTACAAATAGCTCGGATGCATCTCTGTGTATGACAGCAATGCAAGAGGAAATTGAAGCTTTACACAAAAATAAGAAGTATAAACTAGTACCATTACCTAGTGGACGTAAAGTTATTGGTAATAAATGGGTATGTAAGATTAAACGTGACAACAATGATCAGGTGGAGCGGTATTGTGCTAGACTGGTGGTAAAAGGATATGCTCAGAAAGAAGGTATTGATTTCAACGAGATATTTTCTCCGGTGGTACGACTTACGTCGATCAGAATAGTTCTGGCTATGTGTGCTACGCTTGACTTACATCTGGAGCAGTTAGATGTGAAAACTGCATTTCTTCATGGAGAACTTGAAGAAGAAATTTATATGCTCCAACCACAAAGTTTTGCTAAAATAGGCAAGGAGAACTTGGTTTGCAGGTTGAACAAATTTCTATATGGTCTCAAACAGGCGCCGAGGTGTTGGTATAAGAGATTTGATTCCTTCATAATTAGCCTTGGTTACAACAGGCTTAATTCAGACCATTGTATGTACTGCAAGAGGTTTGGTGGTGATAATAAATTTATTATCTTGCTGTTGTACGTGGATGACATGTCGGTGGCAGGCCCCAACAAAGCTCAAATCCAGGAAGTGAAGGCACAAGTGGCTAGGGAGTTCGAAATGAAGGATTTGGGACCAGCAGACAAGATTCTAGGGATGCAAATTCACCGAGACAGAAATAACAGGACAATTTGGCTTTCTCAGAAGAATTATTTAAGGAAGATCTTGCGACGCTTCAACATGCAAGATTGTAAGCCAATCTCAACCCCACTACCTGCTAATTTTAAGTTATCCTCAAGTATGTGTCCTAGCAATGAAGCAGAGAGGAAGGAGATGTCTCGAGTACCGTATGCATCAGCAGTGGGAAGTTTAATATTTGTTATGATATGTACAAGACTAGACATTGCACAAGTAGTGGGAATGGTTAGTCGATACATGGCGAATCCAGGTGGAGAGCATTGGAGTACAGTGAATAGGATTCTGAGATATATCAAAGGAACCTCAGATGAAGCTTTATGTTATGAAGGATCAGGATTAACTGTCAGAGGTTACGTAGATTCAGATTTTGCAGGAGATCTCGATAAAAGAAAATCCACTTCAGGCTTTGTGTTTACAATTGCAGGAGGAGCTGTAAGCTGGATATCAAAACTGTAGATTGTGGTAGCTTTGTCTACAACAGAAGCAGAATATATAGTGGCTACATAAGCTTGCAAGGAAGCAGTTTGGATTCAAAGGTTATTGGAGGAGCTTGGACACAAACAAGAGAAAATCACTCTATTTTGTGACAGTCAGAGTTCCTTGCATATTGCAAGGAATCCAGCCTTTCATTCCAGAACAAAGCACATAGGAGTTCAATATCACTTCGTCCGAACAGTGATAGAAGAAGGAAAGGTGGATATTCAAAAGATTCACACAAATGAGAACCTAGCAGATGTTCTGACCAAGCCGATTAATACTGACAAGTTTGAATGGTGTAGATCCTTGTGTGGTCTAGTAAAAACGTAAGCACGCATAGAGCTGGCAAATACGGAAGGATGGAAGGGATACGAAGATCTCTCGATTGATTACTTTAATGTGGCAAATATTGTTAAAACCATTTAAGCAATTATTTGCCAAGGTGGAGATTGTTGAGGTAGTAGAAAAATAACAATTGTCATTGTGCATCAATGATGTCATCGCCTATATCGTGCATTAACTATGTCATCGCTTACATCGTGACGATGTCATCGCCTACATCGTGACGATGTCATCGCCTACATCATGCGTGGTAGGTGAGAATGAATGTGAGCCCTTGGATCATGGCTGGTGGGATTTAATGTGGACCATTGGATGCATTTTGTAACTACTATATATACCTCTCCATCCTACTCCATCTGGACATCAAGCCAAGACTTACAAAGCTTGGTAAAGAGAGGTCTAGAGAGAGGTTATTGTTTCTCTTAAATTAAGAGAGAGTGTAATTGTTCTCTCCTTATATTTAAAGAGAAGGTGTTGTATTCCATTTTATAAATTAAAATTTTCCGTCGTTTGTCCGTGGTTTTTCTTTCAATTTAATTGGAGGTTTTCCACGTCCATTCACCAATTTCATAACAACCAATGTAAATTAATAGTGATCGTAATAAAGTTTGAAAAATAGCCAAGGCAATCGAAATCTGTTTGCTAGCAAAGTTATGTGAAAATGATCTCATACAAGTTTCTTAAATGTGTTTCCTAAATGGCGAGCGCATTACACTTCGCTAAACAAAAGGTGCGAAGCCTTAGCAACTCATTCCCGTATAATGCCATATATAAAGAACGACTGTAATCAAGACTCAACCGGGTATGAATTCCTAATCCTTATCTCATTACAAAGGGTGCGAAGATATTGATAAGAAATTCATTAAATAAATAGAATATAAAGCATTTTAAGCATTTGAGAACTCATGGTTAATTTTCCTTCTAGAATTGACTTGTTTGAGATAATGATCAACTAAAGAGTTAACTCAAGAATCTCAACAATTCCTTGATAAAGTGTGTAAATCACTCACCATATCATTAAGATATCAAGGATTGTAATCTCAAATTTATGGTGATTCTATGAAAGTCAAGAACTCAATATACTTGATATATATAAATAGGCAAAACGATCTTTCATTGATTGGAGGAACACA
Organism: Lonicera japonica; assembly: GCA_021464415.1. Classification (NCBI taxonomy): domain Eukaryota; kingdom Viridiplantae; phylum Streptophyta; class Magnoliopsida; order Dipsacales; family Caprifoliaceae; genus Lonicera; species Lonicera japonica. The sequence continues at coordinate 36,607,074 of CM038471.1, read as the reverse complement.
ATCTTTCAAAAAATACACAAATGTATCATCTCCTCATTTATGCTAATTAAGAATTAGATATACTTGGCATATAAAGTCAAGTCATCATATGGAAATATCTTGTAAGATTGTAGAATGGTTGATTGAATGGAGAAGAATAGGGATTTAATGATATTTAACAATATTACTAACTAAGAAATTCAAAAAAATTAAAAAAAAATCAAGAAATAAGATCAAACTCACAAAATAATCACATTGCAAACTTCATCCTTAAACTTAGCAAATGAATTACTCCAAAATAAATATAGAGACAAGAATTATAGAAGTGAACTCCATTTCTCTCTTTAAAAACTATTACAAGTTGCAAGCAAAATAAAATTAAGTTTACGAAAATACTTTCCTATCTCATTTCTATTTAAAGTCCAAGGGTAAAAAACCCTTTAGCATACTCAAACAACCACTCTAAATTAAATAATACATTATATGAGATAAGACAATTTTCTTAGCCAAACTCATCTCCTCAAATAAGCTATGGCTTATTGAGTAAAAGGAAGGAAGTGACATAAAGCAATAAGTATGGGCTTAAATAGATATTTTTTGTCCAATGCATTTTTTGAGATCTAGAGGTACAAAAATAAAAACAAAATGTGTCTTTTTAAGCAGTGTTAAATACAAAAATGATACGAGACTAATCGCTAAATAAGTTAATAAAGCGATAAGTTTTTGAGAAATAAACGTGTTAAACGACTCCAAAAATGAGTATATGAATGACAATATTATACGTTTATCACTTCCGCACTAGGCTATTGTGGAAACAAACAAAAGCATCTCTCTCAATTTTGTTAGTTAGTTGCTTGATCAGTTTCTATTTTAGAAAGACAAATTGAGTTGCTAAATTAAATGTATTCATAAGTTTCAGTTGAAATTTAATCGGCGTTATTTTCCAATCAACAAAATTCTATTTACAGACGACACCCCCTTTCTTTCATTTCTCTCTAATCTAATCAATTTTCTAAATAATTTTAAATATAATAATATTAAATTTAAAAATCAATTTTAACTATGTATACATATATATTTTTAAGCATACTAAATGAAATCTATAAAACACGATATATTGTGATTATGAAATTATTTACAAAAATATTTTATAATGCAAAATATATTTAAACCACACATTCGATGGGGTTGTACTAGTCATTTTAAGTTTTACATTATTTGCAGCACAACTTATAAACTACAAGGTTTTACGATTTGAATATTACAAGCGAGACAAAATCGGCTAAATTAGTAGCTAATTATTATCGGATTTGGCTCCCTTCCATTACACCTTCCATTCAATTTTGTCCAATGAAGTTTAGTTGGAGACTTAAATGGATGAATTTTTTTCACTAAACTTGGTGGACATGATCTCCACAATGAGTAGATCATTTTCACAAAATTTTATCAAAGAATTTAAATCAGAAGTGGGTAAGCTGATCTTGTAAAATTTTAATGGTAGAAAATGAACATATATATTAAAATTTTAGTACACCTACTTTCAATTTGAATTTTTTGATGAAATTTTGTGGAGATGATCTACTAATTACAAAAATCATGTCCACCAAGTTTCGTGAAAAAATTCATCCATTTAAGCCTCCAACTAAACCTTATTGGACAAAATTGAACATAAAGTGCAATGGAGGGGAGCCAAGTCCTTATTTGAGTAATATGCACTATCCGAAATAATTATTACCGTTTATTAGGTTGTGAAAATAAACCAGAATCTTTTTTTTTTTTACACAAAACAATAACTCCACAACACAACTTTTTTTATATAAGTCATGAATCGTTGGCAAATAAAAATAATTCCACATCGCAAGAAAATAAGAAATGATAGACAAAGGCTAACAGTCCGTTTGGATTGAAAGGAGGGAGTGGAAAGGAAATGATTAGTTATGAAGGAAAGGAAAGGAATGGAAGGAAATGGAATGGAATGAGCTTAATTTTATTACTGTTTCGAAAGCTATGGAGGGAAAGGAAGGGAATGAAAATAACTCCGTTTGAATAGAAATAACGAAGGAAAGGTAAGGAAGAAAAAGAATGTAATTTATTAAAAAAGTAAATTGTTTATTAAAAATATTTCATTTCCTTCCCAATCCTCCTAATATTGGAAGGAAAGAAAGTAAAGGAATAGAGAGGAATGACACTCCCTCCCACTCCTTCCATTTCTATTACATTCTCTTTAAATATTCTATCCAAACAAAGGAAATGCAATCCCTCATCCTCATCCTCATCCTCTTTTCCTTTCCCCTCCTTCCCATTCTTTCCATCCAAACGAACTCTAACATATTACAAAATCATTGGCAAATAAAAATAAAGTTTTAATTAAAAACATCCCAAAAAAATAATAAACTCGTAATTTATCAACAAGAAAGTATCTAAGATGCACTTGAGTAATTCGAATGAAAATATGGTGAAATTAATTTTGCCTATGACGGTGGATTATTTTTTCTGGATGCACAAATTAAGTGTATACTGAACAAACCTTAAGCCTTACCAAACAATCAAATATGGGCTTACCCAATGGGCTGTATACCAGTGCTGCTCAACAGGCTAGACAGAAATGCCTAATAATGAAAAATACAATATAATTGATTTTATTTTTTATTTCATAAAATTTATGTTCTTAATGGGTAGAATAGTTTGTATCGTATCATTCTACGTAATGAATAGTATACAAATTATGAAAACACAACTCAATAATTTATCAGGTCGTGTTCATTGTGATAAGTATCAACAGTATACAACATGTTAGACGTCATCTCTCTAAAATTTAACACATACATTTAAAAACCATCTTTGCCTTTTCTATTTAAAAACACTATTGCCAACCCAAATTTCTCTCTCTACTTTCAAACACTAGAAAGCATTCAAATTTTCGTTCTATTAATCTATACCCACGTATATCTTAAGTGCTCATTTTATTTTGAATTTTTATTTATTCATGAAGTATAAAATGATAATCTCACATGCAAAGTTTGAGTTTTATCAACTAATAATTTAACATTTTTACATGAATTATAAAAAATTCCGACTATACATAATGAATTTATCAATTTAAAATTTTATATACGAATCAAAACTCAAATCGAATAAGCATCGAAATGGAGAAGAGATTATATTCTTTATACTTAGTTTTACTCAAGTCAATTCAATATTTGTAACTATATAATCTTTATACTTACTTTTACTCAATTTTTGTAAGGTTCATAATTCAATTTATAAAATGATTATGATGAGAAATTTATGCATATCCGATTAGTTCAATCTTTTGCATGCATGTTTGAGATATTTTAATTTACTTATAACTCGGTTGTTCTCCAATTTAAGAATTATACAATATAAAATTGTTCAATTCGTGAATTATCTAATTTGAGAATTTGGTTGCTAAAAATTTAAATAAGAAAATGCAGAGACGTAGTTGAAAGTACATAACTTATAACTATAATACAAATTTATATCAAAAAAATTACACCATGGTATTTTTCTGTTGAAATGAAAAAAAAAATTAATTTGTTAATTTAGAATGAAACAATTATAAATTAGATATTTTAAGCAACCGAACAACCTTATTAAACGGTTAGATTGATGAATTATGAAATTGATAGAAAGTTATGGGTGGGTGTAAATTTTCTTTATTTTACTTCAGGTGTAACTTGAACTCATCTCATATATATGTGTGTGTGTATCATAAATGTGTTTGAAAAGTCCAATTCCAATTATTTTTTTCCCTATTATATTAATTCTAAACTTTTGATGATTAATTTCCCAAACATAATTAAACAACTAAAGCAATCAAAAAATGTTAAATGACGAAATTGTTTTTGAGAATTTTGTTTTGCAAAAACACCTTAATTACATAAGGAAAATTATTTTGTCATTTTTTTTTATTCTAGTCAAGGATTAGAGCATATTTTTTTGTTATTAAGAAATAATAGTGAGCTATACAAATGATAGTCTTCCCAATTAAATTGTCCCTTAAAAGCGATTTAAAACTTATCTTAATATTTATTTTTGCTATAGATACGCCGTATACCTCCCGTGGAATATTTCATCAACATTCCCTAAGAAATTGTCAAACAATTTTTAACGTAACATGTTTCGAATCTTGTTCATATAAGGAGTGAAAAATGATAGAATATGAACTAAACTATTAATTATTTGTCTGTCGTTGTAACGTACTAAATACTAAATTAAAATAACTGAAAGCCAATTAAAATTTAATATATATATATATATATAAGAGGGCAGCATAATTTGGGAAAAATCCCAAATTTAAGTCTTACTACCGAGAGTTTGGAGGGAAAAATTTCGTTGTTATAATTAAAGAGAAATATTTAGACATTCTTTTATGATAAAATAAAATAAAAAATTAAATTATGTTAATAGTAATTCATAACTTCATATATGGATAAAGTGGCGTATTGAAAAGTGAAACTGATGTCCAGCGAACCAAGTTGAAAGATGATCACCATTACTATTTTCAAATTGTTTTTTTTTTTAAAGTTAGCGTGCTGTCAACAAGTTTAAAGTCAGTTTAGTTATATATTTTATATTTTTAATAGTTCATAATCAATCAAAATTAACGTTGAAGAAGTGGTCAAGTTAATCTATCCGTGCATTTTCACCGGTGCTTTTTGATTTTTTTTAAATAGGATAATTTTTTTAGGAACGTATTGTACCATACCAAATTTTTAGAATACCGAACATCATTAATTAAAATTATTGGTACGGTAATGATAATAAATTTTACTTTACCAAATTTTAAATACGATACACAATAAAAAAATTTTAGTATGGCAACCATCTAAATTCACCCGTAGTTATGACAGTACGGAATCACATTTCCATGAGATGGCCTTGGTGGCATATTGTTAATAACATTGATTAGTTGGCATAAAAGTAAATTTAGTACCAAGAGCCTTATTTTAATTCTACTTTTCAAACTATTTCAATTCCATTTCACCTGCCATTTTGGCTTCTTCTTCTTCTTCTTTTTATCTTTTTTAAATATTTTTGCCTTTTTATGTTGCTAAATATGTAGTTACTTAGGCTCGAATTTTTTGACATGAAGGATGAAAAAATAATTTCTATTCGTTAAGGTAACAATAATTTTATGTTGAATTTTACATATGCATCAAAATTATAATAAGACGTGCATCTAATTGATAAAAATGGGTCTACACTTGTTATGCAAGGTTTCTTGCAGTTTACCATTACGTTTCTTCTATATCTACTAGTAATATTGCCCGTTATTTCACTTAGCTTTAGAATATAAGTTCTATCAAATGTACCAAAAAATATACCAAGTGACACTTCTATTACCAGTTCATTGCTAGTTATGTCAACTGTCACTCACAATCATATTAAAGTGCAAGAGGTGCTGATAGTCATATTATATATACCCTTAATTTAAAGCAACAAATGAAGAAGATTGTAAGCTGTCGAAAGTGTGAAATTGTGACACTGGGATCCACAAAAAGACAATTAATTGAGCTCCACAATCCCAAGGGGGAAGACTTTGAATATCTCCCATTAACACCGCAACACCACATTTTATTCGCCTCCCTTCTCTACAAAACCCGGTGCTCTAGTTCTATCTAATTAACAGACTGATCGAGAGACCATAGCTTGAGCAGTGCAACCATTACTGTTTGCAAATGGCTAGAGTGACAGCCCAAGCCACCGCCTCCTCCTCCTCATCATCATCATCATCATCACCACCACCACCACCACCACCACCATCATCAATATCTTCTTTCACTTCTAAATCATCATATACTTACAACGTGTTCTTAAGTTTTAAAGGTGAAGACACACGAAATAGTTTCACTGATCACCTCTACAATGCTCTGGTGAATAAGGGATTTCTCACATTTAGAGACAAAGAAGGGATCCATAAAGGGAAAAGCCTCAAGCCAGAATTGGATAAAGTGATCGACCAATCGAGGGTTTCCATAATTGTCTTTTCAAAATACTACGCGTCTTCCACGTGGTGCCTCAACGAGCTTGTGATGATCCTTGATAAAAAAAAGACCTCTGGGCATGATGTTTTGCCTGTCTTCTACGATGTGAAACCATCCAAAGTTCAAAAGCAAAACAGGAGAACCGGGGAAGAACCGGGGAAGCATTAGCTAGTTACGAAGAGGGTCCGGAGTTAAAGGAAAAGGCAAAAAGGTGGAAGGCAGCACTCGAAGAAGTTGGACATTTGAGTGGGTTTGAAGCTGATGGGTATGTTCAGTTTCTTTTTTCTTCTTTTTCTTAAAAGGGATGTCTAGTCTAGAACTAAAAGCACCATCAGAGGAGTGAAAGAGTTTAACTAGCTGTAATTAATTTTGGGTCCATTTCGAGTGTTAAATGTATGATTTTTTTTATGAAACTATAATCTCTATAATTAGTAGATCATCTCTACAAAATTTTAATAAGAAATTCAAATCAGATGTAGGTGTGGTAAAAATATGGTATATATTTTCATTTTGAAATTTTAGGTGATCCTCACCCACTTCTAAATTAATATAATCTTCTAATAAAATTTTGGAAAGATAATCTACTCATTATGGAGATCATATCCATGAAATTTCATAAAAATATTAAACTATTTGGCACTCAAAATAAATCAAACTGAGAGAAATTGGGTCAAACGGGTAATCCAAATTTCTTGACAGAGAAATATAAGGGAAAAAGAAGACTTGAATCAAGATGCAAAACAACCAGCTTAACTTCAATCTAGTAGCATTATTACAAAAAAAAAAAAAAATCCTTGATAGGGAGCTATCTTCATCGCTAAAAATAGCTTGATCAAAAATCCTTATGTACCTACAAAATATATTAGTAACGTAGATAGTAGTAGTAAGGGGTCAAATCTATGGGAGTTGTTTAGGAATCAATGAAAACAAAATTGAGAAAATAATAGATTTAGAATAAAAACCATTTTTTTATCTTTGAGAAATGCTTACTTTTCTTAAGAATAATTCTAATACTAATAAAATGTAATAAAAGTGGAGAAAGTTGTTTTGGAAAAATAAAGTGTATGGATTTCAAGAGTTAAGAATCCACTACCAAATGATCAATGGATATAGAATAATATATTATTACACATATATACCCAAAATAAATTCTACACTAGTTTGGTTAAATGGAATCACCTATGGTATGTAGAGTGAACCCAAAAGCTAACCAAATAGTATCTGACAATTCATTTGTTTATAAGAGATTTTTCCTTTCATGATCTATATTTTCTTCTTTTTAAAAATAATAATAATATAAGGTTGTCACTCACTCACATTAACACTCAAGAACTAGAAGATAAATTTAGAAAATAAAATGAACTTAAAAAAATCCTATGGTATGTAGCTCATCTCTTAAATCAAGTATAAAAACCAAAATGGGATCACCTATGGTGTGTAGAATAATCCAAAGATCTTATTTAAGAAAAATCACAAATGAGTATATTTATGCAATATTATAAAATTTTAAATCACAAATAAAAATGGGGCTTCATCTCTCCCTTTGAAAGGGAAATTAGTCTTCCATAAAGATAGAAGAACAAAATAAATAATAAAATAGCTCATTAAATATCTCCAAATATGTAAGTAAAAGAATTTATCTCAATACTTTACAATCTTGTCTTCTTCAACAAATAAAACAATAATACAACAAGAAGAAAAATATGTAGCACTCAAATATTTTCTTTCTCTACAGCAAACACTCTTTCTCCAAGCTCTCCTCTTTTCTTCAAAACTCTCGTGTGGTCTCTATCTTGGCAAACTATGAATCAATATATGTGAGAAATGGGAGAGAAACATAATCATGAAAGTAGACAATGAGGTGAGGGGGAATGGAGTGTGTAAGAGAATATTGTATACATTGTCTAGGAAGTGGAGTGTTGGGTTATGGGTTGAGTGTTTAAAATATAAGAGTGGGCACCACATACTTTTGGAATATTATCTCTTTTTTTTTCTTTTGTTGCCGGAATTTTATAATGCAATTTCGATCTGAAGATGGCCGAATGTGGAAAAGTGGTAAACTGGAAAGTTGTAGCTCTCGAAATTCTCTTGACTTTAGGCTCAAGAAATGCATGATTCGGAGTTCCGATTTAAAAACTATCTAAGCCACTTTAGGTGTCATGTCTCACATATTTAACAAAGTTAAGCATTTAATTACATTAATTAAGACTAAGACCTGCAAAACAACTAAATTTAAACATTTGATAACATAATGCAATTTTTGACACTTAAAGTTAAGCATTTGGGGAATTATAAATAACAGTTTTTGGTGCTTATCACACCACCCCCAAACAGCATTTTGCTAGTCCGCAAGCAAAAAGAGAGATAATAAATAAGGAGCCAAAACGAACCACTTTCCTTGGTGATTCTCGATTGCACTTATCATGTGAAACAAGCCTTTTAAACTGCTATGTCACCCAAAGAGGGCGAGTGAAGTCTCGTAAGGGTTTGCAGTGAAGACACCTATAAACTTCCTAAATGTATTTACAAAAAAAATTATTTTTGGCGATACTTTCTCTTATTTTGCCTTATGGAAATATTAAGATTTAGTGTATGAATCATCCATATATAGAAGTTAATATAAGCTTGTATGCTATACAATACCAAAATGGCACAATCCTTCTTAAGATTCAGTGTTTGCAACCGGTATTTAAATAATTTTAATGTGATTCCCTAAATTGCCTTATTGAATTTACGTTTCGACTTCAAATCTCACTAAATATATTATCTCAAAATTGAATCACTACGAGATGTGGCTAATTTTTTCTCTCTTTGCATGTGAGTGATATGAGTCGATGCACACAAAGCAAATAACTCACATGCATAAATAAGAAAGACGGATATTGGAAAGAATTTGATCTCATGAAAGGAATGCCAACCACCATGTGAGAATGTCAAGTTATTTAAACATATTACCTTAGCAAATAATACTGCACCAAATATCAACTAGGTCTTTTATATAGGGTGGAATGAGGGAAAATGGAGTGTTAATGTGTGTATGAGAAGGTTGAAGACTTTCTAAGAATATTGGACTTTCTAGTATCACTTGTTTTCGCGTTCTTTTGTTGATCACATTTTTCTTTTCTTTTCTTTTCTTTTTCTTTTATGTGATTTGAAACGATTGCTCGAGGAAAACAATAATTTCTTTTGTCAAATCAACCATACTTTTTTCAAACACAAGGATTGGTGATGAAATAAATGGTAGGATTTTTTTGTCAATGATGGCTTAATGTCATCTCTAAGGTTTAATGCGGCAATTTCTGTTTTGACTAGGTAAAAGTTATCAAAACTCAAAAAGAATGTCATTCTCAGTGGTCAGCCAAATATGAAAGAATAATGAGATCATGCAACAAATTGACAATATCCAAATGAAGTTAAGTCATCTTGTGACTCAGAGTTTGCGTATAACTCTCTACAAGGTGAAAGGCTCTAAACTCAAGGGTTTAAATCTCCACAAGTATTCTTTTTAGCTCATTAGAGAATCACATACTACAGATATAACCGTTGTGCAAAGACATGTGAACTTTAAGAATTAATAGTGCTTATATGCCTATAAAGGTATCGTTAAGCCTTATAAGACTTACATTAGACATTATGATTCCTTAACTTCTAAAAAGTGGACCATCGTCATTCAATCTCATCATGGATAAGATACTGAATCACCAAAAACTTTTAAAAGAAAGAAAGATAAATCACTTTTTCTTTTTTTCTTTTTTTTTAATTACACAAAAAGTGAAAATGTGTTGCTTCTAAATCAGTTTTTGAAAAGGGAACTAATTTGGTAAAATCTCACCCCCAAACAAAGAGAACATTGTCCCCTGATTCGAAAGTTGAACCGTGAAAAGTATCCATCAGAATCGGGATAAACAAAAGGCACGGAAACAATTGCACAAGTCTATCATATATAACTCATGGGTGGATTAGTAAAAACCACCCCCAAACAGGATAAGACTAGTACTCATAAACACACTCAATAGGTTGCCTCCCAGAAGCGCTAAGTTTAATATCTTCAGCTAGACAAAGCGGACACATTCTCAAACAAGATAGAGCTAGAATAAGAGTACAAAGAGGGCAAAAAGATAACAACAACCCCTTAATAAGATGTTTACTCAAGGTACATCAGATTGACAAAGTCAATTTGCTCTACTAGAGATGAATCAAGTTCTAAGAATGGTTTCAATCTTTGACCATTGACCTAAAAAGTAGTACCATCTTTTGGATTTTCAACAGTGATGGCACCATAAGGTGTGACGGATTGGATAGTGAAAGGTCATTCCCACCTGGTTTTCAATTTACCAGGAAAGATGTGCAGGCAAGAATTATACAATAATACTTTCTGCCCAAGATGAAACTCTTTTCGCAATATGTTATGATCATGAATCCATTTCATTTTTTCCTTATATTTTTTAGACAGATCATAAGCATCATTTTGCAATTCCTCAAGTTCATTAAGTTACAATTTTCTTTGCTTACCAGCTTTATCAAAATCAAAGTTAAGGGTCTTGATAGCGCAATATGCATTGTGCTCAAGTTTGACTGGAAGGTGACATGCCTATAGGAGTCTTGAAAGCGGTGCGATATGTCCAAAGAGCATCTGCAAATCGCAAAAACCAATATTTCCTACTTGGATTAACTGTCTTTTCAAGAATTTGCTTAATCTGACGATTTGAAACTTCTACCTGGCCACTGGTTTGTGGATGGTAGGACAAAGCAAGTTTATGGGTTATGCCATACTTCTTAACGAGATTCTCAAAGATATGATTACAAAACTGTGTACCGTTTTCACTGATGATGGCTCTTGGAGTACCAAACTGAGCAAAGACATATTCTTTCAGAAATTTCACAACAAACAACTCGATAATCATTTGTGTAACAGGGTATCCCTTCTATCCACTTGGAGACATAGTCGACTGCCATAAGGATATATTTAAAACCATGAGATGGGGGAAATGGGCTCATAAAGTCTATACCCCAAACATCGAAGATCTCCACGATCAAGATAGGAGTGAAAGGCATCATATGCCTTCGAGATAGTTGTCCTAATTGTTGACAATTTGGACAGGCTTTACAGTATTCATAAGCGTTGCGAAAAATGGTGGGCCAGTAAAACCCGCTTTGCAAAACTTTTGCAGAGGTTTTCTTCAAGCTAAAATGGCCGCCACATGCATGGCTATGGTAAAAGGAAAGGATCTTATTTTGCTCAAACTCGGGGATGCATCTACGGTTGATTTGATCGGGGCAATACTTGAAGAGAAAAGGATCATCCTAATCATCCCATGAGTAGTATTCGACCATGGACATTAATTTGGACTTGTCTTGCTTTGTCCAATGAATGGGAATTTGGTTTGTGACAAGAAAGTTGACAATATCAGCAAACCATGGTGACTAAGAAATTGTAAAAAATTGCTCATAAAGGAATGACTCGGATATAGGCAAATGGTCATTTTCAGACATAGCAGTGAGTCTAGACAGGTGGTCAGCAACCACATTCTCAGTACCCTTTTTATCTTTGATTGCCAAGTTAAATTCTTGGAGCAAGAGGATCCAACGGATGAGACGAGATTTGGAATCGTTTTTGCTTAGAAGGTACCTTAATGCCGAATGATCAGAGTACACAGTGAGTCGAGATCCAAGAAGGTATGCACGAAATTTATCGAGGGCAAAGACGACGGCCAACAATTCTTTCTCAGCCGTTGTGTAATTAAGTTGGGTTGGATTGAGAGTTTTTCTAGCCTAATGAATCACATGAGAACGTTTATTAACTCTTTGCCCCAAAACAGCCCCAATGGCATAATTAAATGCATCACACATGATTTCAAACGGGAGATCCCAATCAGGAAGTTGAATAATCGGAGTTGAGATCAACTTGAATTTAAGACGCTTAAAAGCAGTAACACAAGCTTCATTGATAACAAAAGGCACGTCTTTCGAAAAAAGATTAGTCAAAGGTCGGACTATTGATTAAGCCAAAATATTGCATTTTTATATCTATTTAGGTGGCTTAATATGCATGAATTTGATTTTAATTATCCTAAATTGATAAGAATTGAGTTTTAATCATGAAATAGGATAATATGTTTGTTTCTAGTGCATTATAACCTTTTTACAGGTTAAAAATGAACAAGAACGAATCTAGAAGCAAATTCTCCTAAAGTTAGTCATTGTCGGTCAAATTCGGAGCTGAATTGAGTTCAAGAAGTGAACCGAAAGAAAATTTCAAGCTCAAGCATGAAGGAATTTGATGGAAGAGTCTAAGAGAAACCAATAGAGCAGTCCCAAGCAAAGAAGAGTCATTTGAATCAAACCGAGAATTTTTTTAATGAAGAAGAGATTCACCGCGCGCAATGCTGATGTTCTAACCAATTCTGGTATTTATCCGAGCAGAATTTGAAGAAAACTCCGAAATAGAAGTTGTAGAGCTCTGAGTTATCTATGCGTAGGCGAAAACCTTACATCAATCGGAGTTCGGAGTACAAAGTTATGGCAGAAATACGATCAGTACACCAGCGGATTGAGTTTGAGCGCGAAAGAATACCTAAATTTATGATGCAGATATTTATCAAATGGGGTCCTTAGCCTAGATGGCAAGTGACCAGCTCTCTACTCATGCTTAGTCCAGAGATATTTTTTTGGGGGGGAGTCGCCATTCTTGTTATGAGAGAGAGAAGAGTAGCCATTCTTGTTATGAGAGAGAGAAGAGTCGTCATTTCTTCAATAATTCCAAATTTCCTTGCTATCAGAAAGAGATATTTTCATTTAGTTTTGACTTGTATTGAAGAACGTATAATTCTATTTCAATTTGAGTTTGCGCGAGTCCCAGTTCTTCAATAACTGCGTAACTGTAAGTTTTCTTTTCTTTCAATTTTATTTTTATTTTTAATTTATTTCAATTAATGCTCATTAATGCTTAGAATGTTAGTTAATTATGTGTTTGAATGTGATTGATGATTGAAATCCATGCTTAATTTATAATTTTTATTAGAATATTTTTTTTTGTAGAATCCCGCGTAGAACCCTAAAAATATGTGTTTTCTTATTTTAATCATAACTTGCTCGTTTCTTGGCCGATTTTGATGATCCACCTATCAAAACGACCGCAATCAAATTTTCTACAAAACCTTACTGCTTTGGGAATCCAAATCCTGAGATTTCCTGAGGACAGTAGGCGATTTTCGTGACTGCCAGTGTGTAATTTTTTTCGAAATTTGTTTAAACTGTTTTTTTTTTTTTATAAATCGTTCATTCGTTTCAATTGCTGTGAAATTTTGCATGTTTATTCAATTAGATTTCATAAATATGTTTGGTCAATTTGTGATTGAATTTATCATGTTTTGCTTAATTTTTATCAACATGCTAGCGTAATTTATTAGTTAGGGGTCCGTAGCGAAAGCATGACGACTAGTGTGAGTATATGATTCAATTGTGATTGTGGCTTGAATTTCTCACTATTTATAGGTCAATTAACAAATCTGGAAAATATAGTAACTTTTCATGCGTTAAAAACATGAATTTTTAAGATTATTTCTCGATTATTCGACAAAAAACCGAAAAATCTCAAATTACGAATTTTTGTACTAAAACTCTAACGAAGCTGAATAGAGGACCGTCCTTATCCCTTATTGAGTTGAGTTAGTTATCCAAGTAATTTGGGAGTTTTGAGCGCTGTTTTGGTGTCATTCCGAAATTGGTACCGAAATAGTGCCAATTTTAGCTTTTAATGACTTTTTAAGAACGGTTTTGACGTATGTCATGCATATGCATAATCAAACCTTAGGAATGAGATAAGCTTTTGAAATTTACTAAAATTGATTAAATTTAGTTTTTTTTTGTCACGCACTAGCATTACTAAGTGAAAATCAATTTTTGTAAAAAAAATCATAAGTTCCCTTATTGAAAACTAAAGTTACATACAGCTTATATGAGTCTTGTCATGCACTTCTCATGATATGCTCATGAACTTTAGTATTTAATAATCGGTAAGCTAAGGACATTCATTGTTAAAAAGAACTCAGGTTCATAGTCATATCTTGAATCAGGTTGGTCATACTATCTGTAATGTCGTAACTATGGATACCCCTAACGCTCTTTCTCCATTTTATTAGATACTTGTTTTAGTTATTGCCTATTTTATCCTTGCTTTATTTATTTTATTTTTATTTAATTATTTATTTATTCATTTTCTTTTAAGTTTTAAATTTAATTTTTTTTATTCTATTGATCTTTCCCATTCAAATTTTTTATTTTATCTTTTCTTTATTTTTATTTTTTTTCTTTTCTTCTTTCTCCCTGTTGAAATTTTAGCTAGAATAATAGAATTACCATCCTTCCCTATGGTTCGACCGTGGACTTCCAAGTATATATATTATAACTTGACCGCCTGCACTTTGGTGTATTAATTACGCGTTTCTGAGCGTAGTCAAGCAAAGATTTTGGCGCCGTTGTCGGGGAAGGTTGTCAGTATCTTATGCTAGTTTTCTTTTTTTTTTCTTTTTCTTCCTAGGATTCTATATTAGGTCTCAGCCTAGTATATGAAACCTTGGCTTCGTGGTCCAAATAACCGTATCTCAAGTAATCCTCTGTACGAGTACCGTGTCATCCCTAACAAGTATAAGTCAGACGACGAATCTTCTTAAGCATCCGAGTCTTCCAGTTCCACCAATTCACTTCCACTTTATTTTTCTTCTAATTCTTCGAACGGTACTATCCCGTGGGCAGCTGAACACTCGATGGCCGATCAGGACGCTGCAGCACAAGCAGCTACTAATGGATTCAACCAAGCAGTTCAAAATCCTAATCTTACTTTTCGTGAACTCCTCATTCCTGGCAGAAATGTTACTTCTTCTTGCATTAATTTTCCAAATGATGCAAATAATTTCCATTTCCATAATGGCATGATTCAACTTCTACCTACTTATCATGGGTTTGAAAGTGAACAAGCCTACCTTCATATTTGAGAATTTGAGGATGTTTGTGCCACTTTCAGTGACTAGAACTGTTCTGAAGACACAATTAAATTAAAGCTATTTCCTTTCTCCCTGAAGGATAAAGCTAAAACTTGGCTTATCTCTCTTCGTCCTAGATCCATCAACTCATGGCAAGAACTCCTAGAACAATTTCTCAAGAAATTCTTTCTTTTACATCTTACTTCCAACTCGAAGAAGGCAATTCAAAACTTCCCCTAAAAGGATGATGAAACATACTTCTAGTGTTGGGAGCGCTTCAAAGATCTTCTTAATTCTTGTTCTCATCATGGTTATAAAAAGTGGAGAATCATCAGTTTCTTTTATGATGGTCTAGTTCCCTCCACTCGTCAGTTTGTTGAATCAATGTGCAATGGGAAATTCTTAGAAAAGAGTCCTACAGATGCTGAAGGATATCTTGAATGGCTGTCTGAAGTTTCTTAGGAATGGGAACCGAGTGCTAAGGCAGGTACAGCTAGAGCAAAGCTAGCACCAGCTGGTGTGTACCAACTGAAAGATAACAATGAAATTAACGCTAAGCTAGCTATTATTTGCCGAAAACTTGAATCTTTGGAATCAAAGAGAGGAGAACAAACTTCCAAACCATTTGTAGAGCAAGCTTGCAGCATTTGTGACACACTTGGTCATCTCACTAATGACTGTCTGACCATCCCAGCTCTTAGAGAAGTGTTGAACACTGATGTCAATGCTATCATGGCAATTGTCAAATCCAATTCTTATGGGGATCGATATAACCCATCTTGGAGGAACCATCCCAACCTCAGTTGGTCTGGTAACAACTATGAAGGGAACCCCATGAAACTTTCTCAACCATTTCAGCAGCCCCAATCTAACTTCCAACCACCGTCACCACTTCAACCGTTCTATCAGCAATCTCAACCTCAGCAGTATCAACAACCTCAAGGTTCAAGTCCTAATTCTTATATTCCACCGCATAGAAAAATCCCTGAGGAGAATTTGCAAGGCATGTTTCAGCAGATGCTGCAGACGATGAACCAAATGAAAGTTTCTATGGAGAAGATTGATGTTAGAATAATGCGAAAGAGAAGGCAGTTTTCCCAGCCCAACCTCAGCCCAATCCCAAAGCCACTAATAATTCTTTTTCTTCAGGCACTAAACAATATCATGAGCAGGTCAAAGCTATCACTACTTTAAGGAATGGTAGAGTTATTGGCAATCAAATAGAGCCACCTTCACCTGAATATGTTCAAATAAGAGGGATGGAGATAGAAGATGAAGAAGTTGAAACTGAGCATTACACTTCTACTAAAGCTTTGAGAGAAGTTGAGATAGCTAAAGAAGCCGAAGCAAAAGCCGATAATGTGAATGATATCCCAGAAAAGAATAAAACTTTTATTGATCACATTCTCGTTCCTTTTCCTCAAAGGTTACAAAAGTTGGCTAAGGATAACCGTGATTCTGATATTCTTGATCCTTTTAAGCAAGTGAAGATCAACATTCCACTTTTGGATACGATCAAGCAAATTCCTTCTTATGCTAAGTTTCTTAAAGACTTGTGCACCATAAAGAGAAGAGTCTCTGTTCAGAAGAAAGCATTTTTAGCTAATCAAGTGAGCTCGATCATTCAACATAATTTGCCAGCCAAGCACAAGGATCCTGGTTGTCCTACCATTTCTTGTTACATTGGTGATCAAAAGATTGAACATGCTATCCTAGGTCTTGGTTATAGTGTGAACTTACTCCCGTATTCTGTTTATCAGTAGTTAGGTTTGGGTGAGTTGAAACCCACGAGAGTTACCTTGCAACTGGCTGATCGTTCTGTGAAAGTCCCACGAGGAGTAATTGAAGATATTTTGGTTAAAGTTGATAACTTTGTCTATCCAGTTGACTTTGTTGTTCTAGATACTCAACCTATGGCTAATATTGGTACCCAGATTCCCATCATTTTAGGAAGACCTTTCATTGCTACTATTAATGCTATTATCAGTGTTAGGAATGGTGTTATAAAGCTTTCGTTCGAAAACATGACTCTCGATGTCAATATCTTTTCAATTCCTAGATAGCCAGATTTTAAAAAAGAAGATGTTCGAGAAGTGAGTTACTTGGATACTGTTGTTGAGGAATACTTTAATGTATTGCAGTATGAGGACCCAGTTGAGTCAACCTTGACTCATTCTTTTTCTGATTTTGAAGCTTATTCTCCTATTAAGAAGGAGATAAGTGAAGCAGTTTTCGATCTCAATTCCAGTGAAGATGCTGAAAAATTCGAGACAAAGCAGGTTATGTGGACTGAACGTTTTGAAGAACTCCCCCCGAGTAATTCTTTAGTTATACCCTCTGCGTTCAAAGCTCCAAAATTGGAACTTAAGCCCCTACCTTAGGAGCTAAAGTATGCCTTTTTAGGAGAATCCGAGACTTATCATGTCATAGTCTTAAACAAGTTGAATTCCACTTAAGAGTCTAAACTCTTAAAAGTTCTTAAGTTACATAAAGATGCATTAGGATGGACCATAGCTGATCTAAAAGGTATTTGTCCTGATATCTGTTCTCATAAGATATACCTTGAAGAATATGCTAAACCTTCTCGACAGATGCAAAGGAGGTTAAATCCCAACATGAAAGAAGTAGTTCACAAAAAAGTTCTTAAACTTTTAGATGTTGGAATTATTTATCCTATTTTTGATAGCAAATGGGTAAGTCCTACTCAAGTTGTGCCTAAGAAATCTGGCATAACTGTTGTTCTTAATGCTGAAGGAGAGTTAATTCCTACACGTGTTACCATTGGATGGCGCATGTGTATTGATTATCGCAAGCTTAACTCAATAACCAGGAAAGATCATTTTCCACCCCCATATCTTGATCAAACTTTGGAGAGAGTGGTTGGTCATTCTTTCTACTGCTTTCTAGATGGTTACAGTGGTTACAATCAGATTGAGATCACTCCCGAAGATCAGGAGAAAATCACTTTCACTTGTCCTTTTGGTACTTTTGCTTACAAGAGAATGCCATTTGGCTTGTGCAATGCACCAACAACCTTTCAAAGGTGCCTGATGAGTATCTTTAGTGATATGGTGGAAAAGTTTCTCGAAGTTTTCATGGATGATTTCTCCTTTTTTGGTGATTCTTTTGAAGATTGTCTCCAAAATCTGGAGAAAGTCTTGATCCGTTGCAAAGACAATAATCTTGTTCTAAATTGGGAAAAGTGTCATTTCATGGTTACCTAACGAATTATTTTAGGTCATATTGTCTCAGCTGAATGAATTCAAGTAGACAAGGCTAAAATCGACCTCATTGCTAATTTGCCAGTTCCCAAGACTGTCAAAAAGGTTCGATCATTCCTAGGTCATGCTGGTTTTTATAGGAGGCTTATCAAAGGTTTCAGTGCTATATCTCGACCCCTATGTAACTTGCTTACCAAGGATGCACCTTTTGAATGGACTTCAGCGTGTCAAGAAGCTTTCGACAAGCTCAAGGAAATGCTCACAACTGCACCCATTGTGCAACCACCTGATTGGAGCCTACCATTTGAGCTTATGTGTGACGCTAGTGATTATGCCATTGGAGCTGTCCTAGGACAAAGAAAGGACAAGAAGCCCCATGTCATTTACTATGCTAGCCGGACTTTAAATGATGCTCAGTTGAACTACTCTACGACTGAAAAAGAGTTGTTAGTAATTGTATTTGCTTTAGATAAGTTCCGTTCCTATTTGGTTGGATCACCAATTGTCTGCTTTACTGATCACTCAGTAATTAAGTATCTTCTTATGAAAAAAGATGCAAAAGCAAGACTGATTAGGTGGATCCTACTACTCTAAGAATTTGACTTGATTATCAAAGATAAGAAAGGAGTAGAAAATGTGGTAGCTGATCACCTATCTAGGCTCACTAGTGAAGTTATAGACACAGACAATTTACCTATTAAGGAAAATTTCCCAGATGAATAGTTGATGGCTGTTCGTAGTTTGCCATGGTATGCGGATATCATAAATTATCTTGCCACAAGAAAGGTTCTTGATTGGCCTCATCAAGAGAGAAATCGATTCTTTACCTTGGTAAAGAATTTCTATTTTTATGATCTGTACTTGTATAAGTACTGTCCTGATCAAATATTTCAAAGATGTGTCCCAGCAAATGAAGCTAAATCCATCATGTATGCTTGTCATGAAACAGCATGCGGGGGCCACTTTTCTTTTCGGAAGACAGCTGATAAAATTCTACAATGTGGTTTCTACTGGCCTACTCTTTTTAAAGATGTAAAGAACCACTGTAGAATTGCGCTCGTTGTCAGATGTTAGGTGTCAATTCAAGAAGGAACATGATGGCTCTAACTAATATCATGTCAGTTGAAATTTTTGAGTGTTGGGGTATAAATTTTATGGGGCCATTTCCACCGTCTTTTGGGTACCAGTACATTCTTGTCGCTCTGTCGAATATGTATCTAAATGGGTTGAAGCCATTCCCACTAGAAATAATGATCACTTCACGGTTATTACATTCCTTAAACATGATATTCTTTCTAGGTTTGGCATGCCAAAGGTGATTATAAGTGATCAAGGGACTCACTTCTGTAACAAACCGTTCGAGAAATTGAGCAGCATTATGGAGTGAACCATCGTGTTGCTTTGTCATATCACCCACAGACAAATGGGCAAGCTGAATTAGCCAACAGAGAGATCAAGCAAATTCTCGAGAAAATAGTCAATGTTAATCGGAGAGATTGGTCTATTCGTTTGACAGATGCTTTATGGGCATATAGGACCGCCTACAAAACGAATTTGAGTATGTCCCCTTACAGGATGGTTTACGGTAAGGCATGTCATCTCCCTCAGGAGATTGAACATAAAGCATTCTAGGCTATTAAAACTATGAATTTCGATCTTCGAGAAAGTGGCAAAGAGAGGAGTTTGTAGTTGAATGAACTTGAGGAGTTACGCCATGGTGCGTATGACAATTCAAAGATTTTTAAGGAAAGAACTAAGTGTTTTCATGATCAAAAAGTACTAAGGAAAAATTTTGGGCCTGGACAGAAAGTGTTTCTATACGATTAAAGGCTCCATTTATTTCTTGAAAAACTTCGATCAAAATGGACTGGTCCCTATAAAGCTCATAATGTCTTTCCTTATGGAGCAATGGAATTGGAGAATCCAAGGGATGGTAGCACATTCAAAGTCAATGGGCATAGACTGAAGCTATTTCTGAAAAAGCTTGATGATAGTGACGAGAGCATTCAGTTGGGGGAACCCGATTATAATGCTGAGGACTAGTTGAGAAGGTGCTGACACTACTGTATAGTTTGTATATTATGTAAATGTTTATTATTTTTTTTATTTTTTATTTTTTTAGCTTTCTTTTATTTCTTTCTTTTAACTTTTACTTGAAACTTGTACTAGCGCTATTATCTATCTGTTTCAAGTTTCAATGATGAAGTTTGTCACTATAGTATTTGTTGTTATTGTATAATCTTGTTTCACTGTCATGCTTATATGCCTATACTTATATATATATTGTTTCATGTCTAGATAAAGCACGCTCCCGAGCCACAGATATTATTGTACAATACCTGTCTTTAGCACTATGCTAGATAATTTTTCTCCTGCAATATTTCTTCTTCAAACAAGCGTTCTCAAGACATAATAGGGATGGGGCCGACTGTAGGATCCCCTTTGCACGTTAGGGTGAGACATTCTTGGCCTGCTCGATTTACCGAAATGGCTGAGGCGAGTATCTCCCCTAAGCGTGCACCACCATCTTGTAAGAGAAAGTTATTTGCAGAAGAGGCAGACAGTAAAGATTATTTACAGCATGATGCTAAAGACAATATGAAGACTGATGGAGACGTGGAGTTTTATAGTCTACAGAATGCTGGTTCGTATGAAAGGACCTGCGGTCACATGAGCGAGTCAGAGTCTGATCCTGAAGAAGAGCCAGAATCTGATCCTGAAGAAGAGCCAGAATCTGATCCTAAGGAGGACCCATTCGAGTCTGATCCTAAAGAGGAGCAATTTGAGCCTGAGCCAGATGAAGAGCAACACGAGTCCAATCTTTCAGAGCCAAAAGAGGAATCATACTCAGAAGAGGAGCAAATTGAACTTGAATCTGAGTCAGATGAAGAGTCTGATCATGAGGAGGATGATCCAGATGAATATCTAGTCCCTGTTACCCCACTAAAGAGTAATAGATAGTCGAGAGGCCGGGTAGTCAGTAGCCCGCCCCCAATAGCATGCGGATATGAGTATATCTTACTTATCCAGGAGAGCGGAGGCAGAGTTAGGCGAATGACTTCGCGCTTCTTATTTGCAGAAGACGCCATTGACCCGTACAACCCCTGCCTCTGCCATCCGTCAGACTTGAGCATAATACGCAACCCAATTTTGGGGAGAGTTCTAGTCCTCCCAAATTATTCAGCTTATGCGAGGAGGATGTGGGGGAGGCTATTTTAGAGACCCCGTTATGAGGCCGAGATGAGGAGAATTTTATGGCAGTTCTGGATACTAGATTTGAGCATTGTAGGTGAGTGCACCTACGTTTACAGCATACAGCTAGGTGATGTCACATTATGTATGTGGCATAGCCATCGCTATAGCAGGTAAAGTATGGTAGGTATGTATAGTAGTTTTGTTATTTTTTTTTCTTTTCGTAGTTATTTTCTTTCTTTCTTTTTCATAATTTTAGATTTTTGTAAAATATCTATGTGCTAACATACAGCTTTCGCTTAGCCTATCTGCCGTGAGGTATACCATTTTCTCCATTATCTTTTATTACATGTCCTTACATCCATGCTTTAATGCTTAGTTGTTTATATTGAGGACAATGAAGGATTTTAGTTGGGGCAAGGGAGACCTTAGGTCATTTTTATTTTTTCTCAAAAAGCATGCATGTTAGTACATTAGTTAGGATTTCCCTGCTTTCCCTTTAAAAAAAATTAAAATTTTTCAAAAATAAAAAAATATAAGAGATTGCAAGCCTAAGTCGCCTGATGGTATCTTTCTTGTTCCCTTTCATTGGGCGACGACGCATTCATGATTAGACTTAGCATGCTTGGTAGCGTCAGATAATCTTGAAAATGTTTATTCTTATTATGTTTGAAAAGTTATATGCCGATTTGAATTTACTTGTTCATGTTTATAGACTAGATTGATATACCATGACTGGGAAATGCCTTGTTCACAATGAGTGGAGACTATATAGCCTTGTGAGGAGTTGAGCCTTTCTTCCTTATTTTGAGAGTTATTAGTTAAAAATTCTGATTCTTTTGAAAGCGTTTATTAAATTGTTCGAGTCTTTCTACTATCACTCTTATTCAGTTTAGAAAGGTTTGTCCATGAGATTGCTACTGCCTTATTGTTTAAATCTAGAATTAACATTAGGGAAATGACATAGGCCATCTTTCATTAGCCTATAAAGCCTTGGCCTACCCGTTATGTTTTATCCTTAGTAGCCAATTTGAAGCCTGAAGCTTGATTCATATTGATATACCAAATGAATAACCGAGCCCAAATTTCATAATTTACTTACCTTTTTGGCTCATTAGCAGTAGGGCTCAAAATCAAAGGCCTAAATTGTATTAAAAAAAAACCAAAAAAGAGAAGAATATCTTACTTTGAAAAAAAAGTATAGAGTGAGAAAAGGCAATTAAAAAAATAGATATCAAAAGAATGCCTTAATAATAATAAAAAAAAGTAAGCGTATTGGGATGATAATGCAGAAAGTAAAATTTGGGTATGTGTTTGATATAGAGGTTCATTTATATACCTCTCGAGTTAACTGAGCCAATGAATCTTTTGATCCCTCATTTGACCCGTTCATTTCATAACCACTACCCTTAACCCCATTACAACCTAGCAAAGTCCTAATTGATCCCTAAAGGTTTAGTTTGTGGTTTAAACAATAAAAAGGCAGATATATCAGTCTCGTTTCTTAATAACTGAATATTAGTTTAAAAGACTCTCATTCTTTCATTTTGGCGTCTTTCAAAGAAAACATACGTGAGGCATTTGAATTTGCTTACGAACAATCCTTAGCCCGTATGTAGAGTGCTACACCTATTTCTAGTTATTCATTTGTAGAGTGTATGCCCAGTGAGAATTGAGTTGAGGCTTAATGATGAACAAGAGCTTTATCCCATGATTGGCATTGACATTGACAAGTTAATATAACTGTTTAAGTATGAACACTTAAATTCACTTATGTATGCATCTTTTCAATTGTTATCAATACTTGCACCTTTCCTGAATATCTTTTGCTAATATATTGCATGAGTCTTGTTGAGTTCTTGCTTAGCTATTTTTGAAAGGACAAACTTTTAGATACTTTGGCTAGATTTTTCTTGCAATCATGCATTTTGTGGGTAGATTCACTGCAAACCCTCACGAGACAAAACTCGTCCTACTAGGGGTGACCTACAGGTTTAAAGGCTTATTGCATACGCTTAATGCAACTGTTTAAGATTAGGATTGTATTTTTGGTCTTTCTTTTTCGTGTTTTTTTTAGTTGGCTTGTAATAAAGATCATTTCATTGCTAGAGACTAGCAATACGTTAGTTGGGGGAGCTATCTTAGAAAAATCCTTAATAAATCGCCAATAGAAACCGGCATGCCCTAAAAAGGAACAGATATCCTTAATTAACCTAGGAGATGGTAAAGAGGAGATTAAATCAATCTTTTCCTTATCAACATCAATACCTTTGCAAGAGATTACATGTCCCAAAACAATACCCTTTTTTACCATGAAATGACATTTTTCCCAATTAAGAACTAAATTCTTTTCTTGACATCGTTCTAACACCATGGTCAGATGAGATAGGCATTGATCAAAGGATGAGCCATACATCGAGAAATCATCTATAAAGACCTCTAAGAATCGTTCCACCATGTAAGTGAAAATGCTCATCATACACTTTTGAAAAGTCGTAGGTGCGTTGCACAAGCCGAATGGCATGCGCGAATAGGCAAATGTGCCAAATGGACATGTGAAGGTAGTTTTTTCTTGGTCTTGAGGAGCGATGAAAATTTGATTGTACCCATAATAGCCATCTAGGAAACAATAAAAAGAATGCCCAGTAAGTCGCTCAAGCATTTGGTTTATGAAAGGAAAAGGAAAATGATCTTTCTTTGTGACACTATTTAATTTTCGGTAATCAATAAAGACACGCCATCTAGTCGAGATTTTGGCTGGGATTAGCTCATTATCACTATTTTTTACAACAGTGACACCAGATTTGTTTGGAATAACATGAATGGGGCTGACCCATTGCTGTCAAAGATAGGGTATACGATTCCTACATCAAGCAACTTAAGGACTTCTAATCGAGCAACCTTTTCATGACTGGGTTTAATCGACATTATGGCTCACGAGAAGTTTGTGCACCATCTTCTAGAAATAGTCGAACTGATACCTCTAAGGTCAGATATGTTCCAACCTAAGGCAAATTGTGCTTTCTTAGAATATCGACTAAATTTACTTCTTGCTCGAAAGTCAAATCGGAGGCAATGATGACTGGATGAGTTTGATTTGAACCTAAATGGATATATTTCAACTCAAAAGGCAATGACTTTAGGTCCAAACTTTTTAGTGAATCCTGAACATTGGTGAACTCAATTTCAGGTACAGTTGCAAGCATGGAATCGCAATCAGACTTAGCCACATTGTTAGGGCCAATATCTATACCAAGAATTGGATCGAGATAAAAAAATTCAAAGAAATCTATCCAAGTTTCATTCTCAGTGATCCATTTATCAATGTCTATTAAAGTGGTGGAGTATAATAAAGAATTGACACTATCCATGGCATCATCTAAATCAAAATCTGATTCAAGAAAATTTAGACATTATTGGATAGGGTCATTAAGATAAGAATGGTCCACCATTTCTTGAACAAGACTATCGATAACACACACTTCTTCTACTATTTCAACATTAAAAGGCTGTTTCATGAGTTGAAAAATATTGACTTCCACTATCATATTACCAAAGGTAAGAGTCATAGACCCATTCTTACAGTTAATGACCGCATTTGTAGTGGCAAGAAAAGGACATCCCAAAATGATTGGGATGGAGTTTTCATCAGAGGGTTAGGTGTCTAAAACTATAAAATCAACTGGGTAATAAAAGTCAGACACCTTAACCAAAACATCCTCAACAATTCCTCGGGGGACTTTGACAGAACGATCTGCCAATTGTAGGGTGACTCGAGTGGGCTTCATATCTTGAAAGCTCAACTCTTAGTAGAGAGAATATGGTAAGAAATTAACACTGGCTCCTAAATCAAGTAACGCGTGAGTTGAATACTTGTTACCTAACTTGCATGGGATCGTAGGACGACCAAGATCTCTGTATTTGATAACAGTTTTTCGCTGAATGACAGATATAGCATGTTCGGCTATGAAAGCGTCATGTGGGACATTTGTCTTCCGCTTGACAGTACACAAGTCTTTCAAGAACTTAGCATACGAAGGGATTTGCTTAATGGCAGTAAGGAATGGAATGTTGATATGAACATTTTGGAACATTTCCTTGCTCTCATTAAAGTGCTTTGCTTTGGTGGTCAATGTTAACCTATCAGGAAAGGGTGCCCGAGGCACATAAATTGTTTCCTTAGGTTGAGTCATTTCTTTTTTCTTGAGTGAAACTTTGGAATCCTCCTTCGACAGATTTGTATCTTGAACCACAACTTCTGGTTCACTATGAGGGAATTTGGGAATGACAGATGTACCATTCCCAATGGAATCATTAGGCATTTTAACATGATTGTCAATTTGCCGCCCTGATCTTAAGCTGGTGACAGACTTCAACTCACCTTGAAATTGCTCTTAACCAGAAAAGCAACCAACCTCATACATAGGCTCTTTGCTATTACCTTTTGGCTTAGCAATTGGTTGACTAGGGAATTTACCTTTGTCTCTCTTAGCAGTCAATTGACTCAACTCTTGTTGCATTTGTTGGATTGCTTGAGAGGTGCTTTGTGTATGGGCATTAAGAGTTTGTTGTTGTTGCGTGAGAAATGGCAACATAAGGTCTTCGAGAGCTGGTTTCGATTGCTATTGAGGGGCAGCATATGGAAGTTGAGAAACCAGCTATCTAGTAGCACTTAACTGAGGCACAGAGCCATAAGAATGACTAGACGAATGGACAATCCGTTGATTTCCCGAATGGTTTCCACTTTGATGTAAAAAACGTGGCGATCATTTGGAAACTAGTTTGAATTCTGCCTAGCTTGGGCTTGGGAACCTAAAGGACCCCTAACTTGAGGTTGCGAATGTTGCGGATTCGAAGACTGATCTTGCTTCCAAAAGAAGTTATGATGGTTCCTCCACTCAGAATTGTATGTCTAACTGAAACTAGCCAGATTGGGTTTCCTAAAGTTGTTGAACTTAAAGGCTTGTTCCATAATTGGCTCAGGTTCAGGAAAGAAGGTTGGGCATGAGTGAGCGGTATGGTGTGCACTAGAACAGATAGTGCATGAAAATGTGTTGGGCTCACCGTGGATACTCATGACTGGAGTAGGCTCAACAATTTACTTTTGCATTAAACAGGCTAAAGCCTCAACTCTTTTAGTCAAAGTTGTTAAACCTTGGTTGAAACCTTGTATTAAGTTCTTTAACTCTTGGTAAATTTTGATTTCATACCTACCACTATTTCTAAGACTTGGGTTAGACCTAGAAAATTCTTTAGAAGCATCCCACTGTTGTGAATCTCCTCCTAGTTCAGTTAAAAATGTGTAGGCTTCAGTGGGAGTGAGATGCATGAACTTTCCTTTATGCATGGACTCTATCATGTTACGAGAAGTGGGACTGAGACCATCATGAAAACATTGGACTAGACGACTTTTATCAATGCCATGATGAGGACATTTAATAATGAAATCCTGAAATCTATCCCATGTTTTATAAAATTGTTCATTGTCTTTTTGACGAAAATCTTGGATGGACTGGTGCATTTCATTTGTTCGATTCATTGGGTAGAATTTAGACATGAACTTTTTGGCTAATTGATCCTATAAGCGAATTGAATCTTGTGGCAAAGAATTAACCCACAAAAAAGCTTTGTCATGAAGGGAGAAAGGGGACAACCTTAACCGAACATTCTCATCATTTAGATTTTGGTTCTTA
Source organism: Lonicera japonica (assembly GCA_021464415.1). Lineage (NCBI taxonomy): Eukaryota > Viridiplantae > Streptophyta > Magnoliopsida > Dipsacales > Caprifoliaceae > Lonicera > Lonicera japonica. The sequence continues at coordinate 36,580,000 of CM038471.1, read as the reverse complement.
AAGGTTGCACCGACATTGAGAAATTTTCCCAAGTGAGGGTATGGATTCTCTCGGTCTAAGCCATGAAAATTGGGTAACATTGAAATCGTCGCTAGATGAATTTCAAAATGAGTTGCGGTAGTAGCCGGGAGGACAATACAAGATGGAGGATTTGCAGTGATAGGAGCAAAGTAGTCCTTCAATGGAAGTTCTTCCGCCATTTTCGAATGGGGAATTTAAACGATGGGAGATGTGGGTGAACTTGGACTCAAGTCTATGGAAAATGGGGTGAGGTCTACTATAAGATCATAGATATCCGTATCTCGTGAATCAAGAGTTGAATTGCTACGCGATCGGTTCAGTAGCCTTTTGGACTTTCGCATCTCATGAGATAAATATTGTGAAATTTGACTTTCCAAAAAGAATAAATGGGTAGCTCAAGAAAATAGGACACAAAATGACTACAATCCTAATTTGTTGACGTACACTAATAAAGGAAAGAATTCCTAGATAGCATATAACCAATTCTTATATTCAATTTAGTGAAAGGGTAGTCAATTTTAATTATTTGCGGGTGGGAAAGCGAGAGCTCTTTGACACCACCTGATTGAAAATTTTGTGCTTCCACTCTTATCCAGATTTGATCGAAATGAACAATAAAAATTGTCCTAGATGCTTACCAATTAAATTCTGCCAAATCAGGACCGAAGGACTAATACGTTGGAGGGTTACAAAGGCACCACTTAAATACCAACTAGTCAATCTACCATAGGCTTAGAAGAGCTCATTAGAGTGGTTACCGATCACTTCTTTTCTTTAGAGGTCCTATGAACACCGAATCCTATTTGGCTTGCTAGTGAGTTGATTTTAATTAATGACGGCTTAGGATCACAAGCAAATGGATAAGCGATTGAGTGAGTAATGAAATCCCAAGTTGTTTCAATAGCCGGGCTAGGCTTTACGTCCAATTATTCATCATTAACCATTCAAAATAAATGTGCTAAAAATAAATCCATAGCAATTAGAGCACATATGAATTGACTCACTGACAGGAGATTCGCAAGTGATGAAAATTGTACCTCCCGCAAGCGGGGTGATGATTCGGTTAAGTCGATCAGGGGAAAATTTCTCCTAAATTTCAGTCGTCCCCGAGAGTCTTACTGACCCAAAATAGAGAGTCTTCAAGTGTTCTTTTTTTTTTCCTTCCAAAAATGCAATATCTATTTTGTCTAGTTTCTCTTTTGCAAATAAATTTTTTTTAACACTTAATCTGGGCAGTCCTAGAACACCATATAAAAAAATATTACAGTTTTTAAACAATCCAAAATGTCCAAAAAATAAATAAATTTAATTTTACAACCAAATTGAATAATTACAACTAAATCTAACAAATCTCAAAAAGTCTCCACGTCATTTTCATTGGCGTCAACTCCCCGGCAACGGCGCCAGTTGATAGGAGCTATTTTCGTCGCTAAAACTAGCTTGATCAAAAATCGTTATGTACCTACAAAATATATTAGTAACGTAGATAGTAGTAGTAAGGGGTCAAATCCATGGGAGTTATTTAGGAATCAATGAAAACAAAATTGAGAAAATAATAGATTTAGAATAAAAACCATTTTTTTATCTTTGAGAAATGCTTACTTTTCTTAAGAATAATTCTAATACTAATAAAATGTAATAAAAGTGGAGAAAGTTATTTTGGAAAAATAAAGTGTACGGATTTCAAGAGTTAAGAATCCACCACCTAATTATCAATGGATATAGAATAATATATTATTGCACATATATACCCAAAATAAATTCTACACTAGTTTGATTAAATGGAATCACCTATGGTATGTAGAGTGAACTCAAAAGCTAACCAAATAGTATTTGACAATTCATTTGTTTATAAGATATTTTTCCTTTCAAGATCTATATTTTCTTCTTTTTAAAAATAATAATAATATAAGGTTGTCACTCATTCACATTAACACTCAAGAACTAAAAGATAAATTTGGAAAATAAAATGAACTTAAGAAAATCCTATGGTATGTTGCTCATTTCTTAAGTCTACAATAAAAACCAAAATGGGACCACCTATGGTGTGTAGAGTAATCCAAAGATCTTATTTAAGAAAAATCACAAATGAGTATATTTATGTAATATTATAAAATTTTAAATCACAAATAAAAATAGGGCTTCATCTCTCCCCTTGAAAGGGAGATTACCCTTCCATAAAGATAGAAGAACAAAATAAATAATAAAATAGCTCCTTAAATATCTCCAAATATGTGAGTAAAAGAATTTCTCTCAACACTCTACAATCTTGTCTTCTTCAACAAATTAAACAATACTACAAGAAGAAGAAAAATTTGTAGCACTCAAATATTTTCTCTCTCTACAACAAACTCTCTTTCTCTAAACCTTGCTCTTTTCTTCAAAACTCTCGTGTAGTCTCTTGATGTGCCAAGAAATTGGTACAATTTAGGGCACTAATATATATCTTGAAGAGCATATATTACTACGTTTGTTGTGTTTTTGGAGCTTTTCAGGTATTTGAAATTAAATTGAGAAGTTTTTGAAGAAATCTCCAGAGACGAAAGTTCTAGAGCTTTGAATTAGCTACGCGTGAGCGAAAACCTTGCGTCAATTAGAGTTCGGAGCGCAAAGTTATGACCAAAATATAATCAGTGCGACAAATAAATTAAGTCCAACGGGCCAATTAAAATAGCAAGCCCAATGCATTAGTCAAGCAGCCAGCAATTAAAGGAGTAGCCCAGTTGCTAAGCCCATCTAGTTAGTTTAATGCCCAGCATTATTAAAGCCCACCCCATGCTAATCAATTATTATAAAAGGGAGAGGAGAAAGGTAAATCATCATCGACAGCAGCCGCAGCCTACAGTTTTCTTTCTCCTTTCTCTATTCTTCTTTGGCATGTTTATCGAGATAGCTTTGATTTAGCTTTATTATGTTTTTTTGTTCTTCTTGTTCGTTATTTATCGAAAGCTGCGAACAATTTATTTTGTTTCTTCTACGTACGGTTTTCAAGAAGCAACAGTGGATTAATTTTGAGGCAAAATTAATTCATAATTATTTATTTTCTTCATCAATTTATTTGTGCGCATTCAAGTAAGTATTTAATTTATTTAATTATGTATTGTGTTTCAATTATGAGCATACTACGCTAGGTTATTTTTTAGGGTTGAGGATGAGTATATTTGATTGATTCGCTTGCACGTTCTTCATGTCAATTGACTCTACAAATTTAATGCTTTAATGTTAAAAATAATTTTTCCTACTGAATACCTATTTTAATTGATAAAAATAAAATTGGACTCTCACTATTTTTTATTGGATTCACCTTATGATTTGTTGAAAGCGGATATAGGGTGTGTTTTGATGGATATAGTGAGTGTTTTGATTTTATACATTTGTTTGGCTGTGGAAGAATTAACACTTGGATTTTATAATTTAATTGGGCTTAATTGAATATATTTTTCGCATCTAATAGAGTCGAGAGACCAAATTAGTGCAAGACAGAGAGTAGAGTTTGCTGAGCATGGATACTGGGAACATGATATCAAATATATGACTCCGCCACCCTAGTATTTTATTAATTGATTATTTTATTAGTATTTTTATTAGTTTATTATTTTATTCTTATTTTCTAGTTGATAAATCATCCCATTCAATTTCTAAGCTAGATTAGGAATTAATTAGAATTAGTGAGAGAGATACGTACGTTCCATCCATTAAGTTCCTAGGGTTCGACCTCGTACTTGCCTAAGCTATACTAGTATTCGATTCGTGCACTTGCGAGTATTTAAAACATCCACAACATCTCTTGGCCAAATATGAATCATAATGGGGTGAGGGGGAATGGAGTGTCTAAGAGAATATTGTAGATTGTCTAGGAAGTGGGGTGTTGGGTTATGGGTTGAGTGTTTAAAATATAAGAGTGGGCACCACACATTTTTGGAATATTTTCCCTATTTTTTTTTCTTTTGCTGCCGGAATTTTATAATGCAATTTTGGATCTGAAGATGGCCGAATTTGGAAAGGTGGTGAACTGGAAAGTTGTAGCTCTCTAAATTCGCTTGATTTTAGGCTCAAAAAGCGCATGATTCGGAGATCCTAGAAAAAAGTTATGCTTTAAAAACTATCCAAGCCACTTTAGGTGTCATGTCTCACATATTTAATAAAGTTAATTATTTAATTACATCAATTAAGATTAAGACTTGAAAAACAACTAAATGTCAACATTAGATAACATAATTCAATTTTTGACACTTAAAGTTAGGCATTTGGGGAATTATAAATAACAATTTTAGGTACTTATCAATCCTAGAGCTCGAAAAAGACATAATTAAGAATAGGAAATTAATTACCACTAAATTGGGGTGAATAGTAGTAAGGTGTCATTTGTTTTCTTGTCTAAGGGTGTGTTTATTTCCTTGTTTGAATATGAATACTAATTCTAAACACTGGAAAACAAAACACTGAAAAACTAGTTCTTAACTCTAAAAAATCTGTTTGTTTTATTTTTGAATGTCATATATGAATAGGTTTTGCTTATTTAAACATATCACATCTGAATGCTGAATAGGTGTTATTTGGACAAATTTGCCCTTATCCACTTATTTTATAAAAAAGACTACATTTAAAAAGATAAAGGTAAAACATATATTTTATCTTTTTTAAAATTAAGACTACTAACTTAAGAGGCAAGGTTTCCTCTTATTTTTTAAGAGGCAAAATAAAATAAGTGTTCAGATTTGAATTTTTGTACCAACAAAACAAAATTAAACCATCTTAAGTCTAACCATTTAGACTTAAGAGGTGCAATCAAATTACCCCTAAATCTGAAGATAAATTTAAAGTCCAAGTATTGAACCTGAAATTTGATCTAAATATCTCATTTGTTTCTGGTTTTAGCATGTATGATCTAAATGTTGATAATTTGTTATTCAGACCGTTATGCCTTTAGCTTTTAGTTTTAAGAACTTACTCAAAAGGGTAAAAATACACCTTCCATTCAGACGGAAGAGTAAAAGAATTTCCAAGGTAATAATACCTCTGAACAATTAAGATGCAAATGAATGATTAACCTCTGAAAATTTTAACAAAATAAACAACCATATTCACCTTTGATCGGCCAATTAATGACTAAGCTTTGCAAATTTAAATAACAAACGATCATATTCACCTGTGAAATATGAATGCATTTATATTAATATTTCAGATGTTGAAACAAACAACCCCTAAGTCTCTTATCCACACATCTATACTAATTATAGAAAATCAAGAGACCCCTACAACAAATCTATTAACTCAAAATATTTTTCGCATCAACCATAATTAACCAACTGTTCGACTTGGGTCATCTTGTTATAGTGCCACTCACTATGACCAATTCAATGTCATTATAAGCAGAGCCGGCCCTGGGCATAGGTGATCCATGCAGTCGCCTAGGGCTCCCGACATAGCAGGGCCCTGAATTTTTTTTCCTTAAATATATATATATATATATAAGTTATAGTAGGTAAAATGAAAATATTTTTTGGCTGAATAAAAGTAAACAACAGGACAATTGTTCCAGTGGGTAATGGTGATTGTCTTGCAACAGGAGTTTGGAGTCTTGATATGGGCGGGATTGAACTTCCTTTCTTTTTTTTGTTCTTTCTTAACAAGTACACAATTTGAAGTTCTCAATTCAACTAAAATAAAAAAATGCAATAAAATAAGCCTCAAGAATCTTTCACTTTTTCCCTCTAGAACTCTCTTGAGGTGTTGTGGGGGTGTATGGGTCGAATTAGGTGTTTTGTGGTGATAAATGGTGAGAAAATGGCGTTAAAAATGGGTTAAAATTCAACACATAGGACTCCAAGATCGATCTTGGACCTCCCAAGATCGATCTTGGGAGCTCTCAGCCAAACCTTGTTTTACAGCATTAACCACTGTTGATATTTTGGTCATAACTCCTTGCTCGGAACTCGGATTAGGGTGATCTTTATGTCAACGAAAAGCTAATTCAAATATCTACAATTTCGTAAGAGGAAGTCTTCCCAAATTCTAGATGGATAATTTCCAAAAATTCTCCAAAAACAGTGATCTGCCGCAGCACTACCGAATGACTAGATCATACTTACCGGCCTACTTTGAAAGTTGTTTTGACCAACGAGGAGTACAAATTGGATTTCGGTCAAAACATCAAAGTTTTAGAATGTTATGAAACCAAAACAAAAACGCAAACAGAAACTAAATCGGATAAGAGACAGAAAAGTTACGTGGCTCCAAAGTTGACTAAAACCCATCAATCGCGTAAGACCGAAACTCACAATTTACAACCCGAAATCGATTCGGACCACCCGAATCGCTGAACGATTACTCACAAAAGTGTAAGTAGACTAATACGACTGGTACAAGGTGCCAGAGCATTACAAAACTCAATAAACTGGGATTTCACCATCCGATATGAAATAATCGACCAAATGAAGGCAACCGGTAGAATACATGAACGGGGTATTACATTTAAATTTTGCCACCCTTTAGCCAAATTCTTGAGTCCACCACAGGAGGGAGGGGGAAGGGAAATAAGGTTCTTGCGGCTTGAACCTAAACGTGAGGTGGGAAAACTCGACCCTTTTTCTACTATACTAGTACCTCATATGTCCGTAATTTTTCTTTCTAGGAATGATATTTATATGAACTTATGGAAATGAATTTTTCATTATCTCGATCTTCTTCTTCTGGGAAAGAAAGAAGATTGTGGGCATTTGGCTACAGAAGCTAAATTGTGGGCAACGTTATTAAGGTCTCTAGGAACAAACTGAAAAATAAACATTGACAACATAACTCAAAGATAAGATGTCCAAAATTAATCAATCCACTTTAAGTGAACACATAATAACACAATTTATTTTTTTTCATAAACTTGCTTTTATTGATAAATAGAGAAGTGCCATTGCTAGTGAGTACTAATTGAGATCGACTTCTTTTTTATTTATATTATTATCTGATGCGTTACATACTTCAATTTACACATCTTTTTCTTTATATTATTAGGGTAGTTGGGAATTTTACATATGGCTAATAATAACTTAAGGAAATTTTTTTGAGACGCACTGAAAGCTCATCCACCCTAGACAACATCACCATGTGATCTGACGTTGTGATTTCTTGGACCTCAGTTGGAGGATTTCTTTTTACCATGAGCTGTTGGAAAGATGGTACTAGAAGCTTGTCTTGACCAGATATTATAAAAACTCGATTGACTGAACCATATTTTTTGGTTGATAACATTAGCACATTTGACATGTCTTGTTCACTGTAGTTACGTGACGGCCTCACCAACAAAGTTGCCAGTACCCAGTCCTGCCACAAACAAACCAAAAAATTATCGATAATGCTTTTTCATCAAATGCACTCAATCAAACATGTTGATTGTGAGAATTCAAAAAAGGTGCCCAAGTTAATTAAAGGCCCTCCCCCTCTAATCTTTAAACCACCCAGATATATCCAGTTCGATCAAGTTCATTTACCTCAATAGGGCTATTCTGAAATGCATACTTTCTCATGTACTTGGGCCCAATTAGTAATGCAGTTGTCCCGTTGATATTTATATAACTGTTGTCCAGCTGGGAAAGATTAACTGTTGGGGCTAGCTTCAATACATAACAAACAAAACATAATCAACGCATTGCATAATTAAGCTATCTATCTCAATATATTGGAATTTTTTTTTTACAGAATACCATAACAAATAAAGCCACAATACATACATCTCGATTGAGCGTAGATATATTGTAATTTGGACCGGGCATAAAAGCAGTAACAAAAATCGCAATTTTGATTTTCTGAGGAAAAAGTTCCATGGACTGCGAGATTGCTAACCCTCCAAGACTGTGACCTACGAGTATCACCTTCTCTTGGGAAGGAAGAGAGGCCATGTAGTCCCTCAAAGGCTTAAAGTAATCAGCAATGGAGGGAATGTCAGTCACCTGCCTCAGGTCAACGCCCGAGGCAGCCAAGTCAATGGCTGTAACATTATGACCGTATGACGATAGTCGGGGCACTAGTTTGAACCATGACCAGGCTCCGAGGCCCAAACCATGGACTAGCACAAAGTGATCTCCATTTGCGGTTTGCACTAGGAATAGTGCTACAAGAAAAACTAATAATACTTGTTTCCTTCTAATTGCCTCCATTTTGTTTTCCTTTCTTTTTTGTTTGTAGGTAGTAATTTGTTGCGATGAATATATAGGCTTCTTGCTGTCTGACTAGAAAATATATAGTACTTTTACGAACTTTGATTGGATTTTTTTATCAATCCGTGGTGATTTACTAATTGCTAAATTTGGAAGTATGATGGGGACTAAATATCAAGACACAAATGTAAGGGGTTATTGACTTTGACTGCCCATCTACAACTACAAGGGACTAATGCAGCAATGCCAATTTTCTCCAGTAAAACCAAAACGGATAACTGCCCTTTTCTCCTTTTCTTGTATGCAACCATTTCTATTTCTATGGAGTCTCTTTCTCAATATGTCTACATACACACGCATATATATATATATGCATTATCATAATTTTATTTTGAAGTGTTTTTGTATGAAAATTTCCAGAAATGATCTATATCATAAATAGATCACTTCCGCCAAATTTCATCAAAAAGTTTAATTTGAAAGTGGGTGAGATGATCATGAAAAATTTCAAAACGGCCGAAATTACACATAGATATAAATTTTTCCTTACAACTAGTTCTATATTGAATTTTTAGATAAAATTTCGTGGAGGTGATCTACTCATTGTACAGATCATAATTTTTTGTAACAAAATTCATCCATTTACCCTCGCAAATGAGCATCCCTTATAAAAAGTGAGGGATTCTCTCTTAATATACAAACTCATACATATATGTGTGTGTATTCCATACATATATATAGAGAGAGAGACCTACAAATGTTCAGATTGAAGGAACACAATATAGGTATTTTTCTAACCATATATATACATCTATAAATACAAACATATCTACATATCTACATATACACATATATCTCTGTATAAATGGGCATATATATAATTAAAAGAAACCTCAAATACGAAAATTTGAATACCTTGGCAGAAAGCTTTCTATCTTTATAGATTTCGTCCCATTTATATATTCGTGGTTGGTAATTCCAGCCGGCCCCTTTGATTGGAGTAGTTGGTAAGCTGTACTTCTTTACCATCAAAGCATTAATTACCTTGGATCTTTTGTCAATCAGAATAATCTATGGAGGATTTATCTTAGATTATCCCAAAGAAAAAGGGAAAAACAATGTGTCGCGGAACGCGTTAAGACGATTTTAATTTATTATTTGTGTATTTTTATTTTATTATTATAAGGGCAATATTTACTTTATTTTAATTATTGGAGTTTTGTTAAGTCTAGGATATTAATTTTGGTATATTTTGTTATTGTTAATTTAGGTTTCCTTATGTAAATGATTTTATTTGGAATAGCCTCCAATTAATCCTAATTGTTAATGGTATGTCTAGAATTTTGATAGTATAAGTAAGTTTTGTTCCTTTGATGTAGTAATGAATCTTTTCTTCAATAAATCATAATTTTAAGAATTCTCTCTATTTTCTTGTTAATTCAAGAGCCAGCTTGAAGACGATACTTTTATTCTTTTAACCTCACGCTTCCGCACTAGGCTATTGTAGAAACAAACAAAAACATCTCTCTCAAATTTGTGAGTTAGTTGCCCAATCAGTTTCTATTTTAGGAAGCCAAATTGAATTGCTAAATTAAACGTGTTCATAAGTTTCGGTTAAAATTTAATTTTCCAATCAACAAAATTCTATTCACAGACAGCACCCCATTCTTTCATTTCTCTCTAATGTAATCAATTGCATGTCATTTTATTTATTAATTTTTTTTCACTGTGCTATTAGTATACTATATTGTAAAACAACAAAATTAAAGTCTTCAACTAGAAATATATATTCCTCACGCAAATGAGATTGTGAAGAGTTGGATACGTAAGTATTTAAGATTCTTCCTCCATCCAGCTTCCATTATTGATTTTCACATTCTTGTAGGAAGTAAATAATTTCATCACAATCTATATTTTAGAATAAAATTTATTTTCTACCATGAATTTGAATAATATACGTTGATTAGGTTGTGAAAATAAAAAAAGGATTTATTTTTAATACAAAATGATAATTCCATGACATAGCTTTTTATATAAGCCATGGATCTATAACTATCATAAGAAATGATGGAAAAAGGTCAACATATTACAAAATCGTTGGCAAATTAAAATTTTATTAAAATTTTAATTAAAAACATTCAAAAAAATAGTAAATTCTTAATTTGAAAACGAGAAAGTTTTTAAGATGCACTTGACTAATTCAACTGAAAATATGGTTAAATTAATTATGCCTATGAACAAGCCTTAAGCCTTACCAAAAAATCTCTGACCTCAGGTCTAGTTATGACAATACATATTTAGTTAATCAAATATGGGATTACTCAATGGTCTGTAGACCAATGGTGCTCAACAGGCTAGACAGTAATGCCTAATAATGAAAAATACAAATAATATAATGGATTTATCTTCTTTGAAATGTTGTTTGATTTTTTTTCTAGAATCACAAATGTAAATTAATAGTGATTGTGATAAAGTTTGAGAAAGAGCCAAAACAATCGGAATTGGTTTGTTAACAAAGTTATATACGTGAAAATGATCTCATACATGTTTCTTAAATGTGTTTCCTAAATGGAGAGCGTATTACACTTTTCTAAACAAAAGGTGAGAAGCCTTAGCAACTCATTCCTCCATGTATAAAATCATATATAAAGAGAAAGTGTAATCAAGATTCAACCGGGTATGAATTTCTAATCCTTATCTCGGAGCAAAGGGTGCAAAAATATTGAAGCGAAATTCATTAAATAAAAGATAAAGCATTCTAAGCATTTGAGAACTTACGGTTAATTTTCCTTCTAGGCAATTGACTTGTTTGAGAATAATAATCAACTAAAGAGTTAATTCAAAAATTGATCTCAACAATTCCTTTGTCCAAGCTTAAAAAGTCTATTGGGAGATAAAGTCATCCTTGTAAATTAGTTTGATAAATATACAATGAATAATTGTTTAATGGTGTGGCATTGTTTGTGACATAAACATAAAGATTCTCCTTGGTCACACCTTAAATAAGAAGATGAAGAGTTTAAAACATCACATAAAGTGTGTAAAGCACTCACTATATCATTAAGATATCAAAGATTGTAGTCATAAATTTATGGTGATTCTATGAAAGTCAAGAACTCAATATATATACTTGATATAAAAAGGCAAATTTTTCATTGATTGGAGGAACACAATCTTTCAAGAAATATACAAGTATATTATCTCCCCATTTATACTTAAGAACTAGATATATTTGGCATATAAAGTCAAATCATCATATGTGAATATCTTGTAAGATTGTAGAATGGTTGATTAAATGGGAAAGAAGAGGAATTCAATAATATTTAACAATACTAACCAAGAAATTTCACAAAAAAAATAAAAATTAAATAAGATCAAACTCACATAATAAGCACATTGTAAACTTTATCTTTAAACTTAGCAAATGATTTACTCCATAATAAATATAGAGAGAAGAATTATAGAAGTAAACTCTATTTCTCTCTCTAAGGGCATCCACACCAGGTAAGTTAAATGGGCAAATTTAGCATACCTGAGTTCACAGCGGAAAAAGTAAATGGGTATAACACAAACTTATAGGGTAGAAAAGAGTAAACTTACCATTTCTTTAAATTTTAATCATACAAGTGAAGAATACTCGTATAGCTCATACAAGTAAAGGACATTCGTAACAAAATCAAAAAAATCAAAAAAGTCAAAAAAAAAAACATACAAGGACTATGACCACCATAAAAAATTATATCAAATAAGTCACTTTTAAGTTATGCGTTAGGTCATTTATCAATTTTGTAACTTGAATAATCTAAGACAATGTCATAAAATTATTTGGTAAATGAAATATGGGCTTACCCATACGAGACGGTGGGTTATTTTTTCTGGATGCACAAATTAACTGTACGCTGAACAAACCTTAAGCCTTACCAAACAATATATTTGGTTAATGAAATATGGGCTTGCTCAATGGGCTGTATACCAATGGCAATCAACAGGCTAGACAGAAATGCCTAATAATGAAATACTTATAATTGATTTTATTTTATATTTTCATAAAATTTATGTTTTTAATGGGTAGAATAGTTTGTATCGTATCATCCTACATACAAAGTAGTATACAAATTTCGAACACATCACTTGGTAATTTATTGGGTCATGTTCGTGGTGACAAGTATAAACAGTATATAACATGCTACACGTTCTCTCTCTATAATTTCACGCATACATTTACATACCATTGATCTCAGCCTTTTCTATTTAAAAACACTATTGCCAACCCAAATTTCTCTCTCTACTTTCAAACAACAGAAAGCATTCAAATTTTTGTTCTATTATTATATACCCACGTATATGTTGAATGCTCGTTTTGTTCGAATTCTTATTTATTCATGGAGTATAAAATGATAATCTCGCATATAAAGTATGATGAGTCTCATCAACTAATAATTTAACATTTTTACATGCATTATAAAAGATTCCTACTATACATGATGAATTTATCAATTTAAAATTTTATATACATATCAAAACTCAAATCAAATAAGTATAAAAAATGGAGAAGAGATTATATTCTGTGGGTCACTTTTGGTAATAGTCGAATATCATTAAAAATGCTGGCATCGAGGGCGTAATAAAGATGTTGCCGTAAGTGCTGCTAATTGTTGTTATGCTTCAATACATGTGGTGATTCTGAACCTGCCATCAATTAATTTTGAAAGCTTTGGACTAATATCACTCACAATTACAATAGATGATATTGCACAAATATTTCTTCTATATCAGCCAATAATATTCATAATTCATCGATCTATAATTTTTTATCATATTCATAATTTATCAATTATGTCGTTAGATAATCTATTTTTATTGTGTCTATCAAGCATGAAAAGTTTCAAGTCAATTCGATATTTGTAACTATATAATCTTTATACTTATTTTTACTTAATTTTTGTAAGGTTCATAATTCAATATATAAAATTATTATGATGAGAGACTTACGCATATCCAATTAGTTCAATCTTTTGCACGCATGTTTGAGATATTATAATTTACTTATAAATCGGTTGTTCTCCAATTTACGAAATATACAATTTAAAATTGTTCAATTCGTGAATTATCTAATTTGAACATTTGGTTGTTAAGAAAACGTAAAGACGTAGTTGAAATTACATAACTAATTATAACTATCATTAGGGGTGGCTTCAGTCTGTATACCGAACCAATAATTAGTCCCCAACGACCGAAATGAATGAAGTCGGTACAAGAAAAATAGAACCGGTTTCGTTCCGAAAATGTCGGTATAACCGATTGAAATCGGTTGTGCGGGTCGGTAGAACCGACTGAACAGAAAACTTGTAGTCTAATTGACTGATTCATAAACCAAAAAACTGTCACCTACTCACCTCTTTCATAAACAAACTCTCCAAATTTAAAGGAAAAATTAATCATCCAAAGTCCAAACTCATGCAAACAAAAATTAATTTAAAAGAAAAAGAAAGAAGAAAATTGAAATAAAGGGAACTAAGAGTTCAAATAGTGCACTGTTTTTTCATAACTAGTCACCTACTCACCTCTTTCATAACCAACAGTGCACTGTTTGTCTATAAAATTAAAAGAAACCAAGAGTTCAAACAGATCACAAAAGCACAACACACACCAGGGGTACGTTGGAGAAGATGATTGGAGAAGAAGAATGGTAATCTACGGGCAAACGGAGAGCCAGCTGCGCACTGGTGCGAAAAAGACGATTTACGATTAGGGCTTTTCTTTTTTTCCCTTTTTGTTTTCTTTTGATTTGTAAATTAGTAAATGAGTAAATGAGTGTAATCAATTACTGCAGTGGTGCGTGTGGCCCGTGTGAGACAGTGAGAGAGCTTTGGACCTTTGGTTATGAAATTAATAAATATATATAATTATATAAATAATAAATTAATTATTAATAGTCGGTCGGTTCGGTTTAATACCGAAATCATTAAACTAAAACCGACTTCAACACTGAATGTAGTCGGTTCGGTCGGTTCTACAACCGATACTTTGGTCAATCGAATTTTCGGTACAACAAGCTTCTCGGATCGGTCGGTAAGTCGGTCGGTTCGGAATTTTCGGTAATTTAAGTCACCCCTAACTATCATACAAGTTTATGTCGAAAAAATCACACCACGGTATTTTATGTTGAAATGAAAAAAAATATTCAATTTGTTAATTTATAAAGAAACAATTATAAATGAGATAATTTAAGCAAACAAACAAGCCCATTGAACGATTAGATTGATGAATTATGAAATTGATAGAAAGTTATGAGTGGGTGTAAAAATTCTTTATTTTACACCAGGTGTAACTTGAACTCATCTCATATATATATATATATATATCATAAATGTGTTTGAAAAGTTCAATTCTAAAGTTTTTTTTTTCCCTATTATAATTCTATACTTTTGATGATTAATTTCCCAAACATAATTAAATAATTAAAGCAATCAAAAAATGTTAAATGACGAAATTGTTTTTGAGAATTTTGTTTTGCAAAAACACCTTAATTACATAAGGAAAATTATTTTGTCATTTTTTTAAAAACATTCTAGTCAAGGATTAGAGTATTATTTTTTTGTTATTAAGAAATATTAATTAGCTATACAGATGAGAGTCTTCCCAATTAAATTGTCCCTTAAAAGCGAGTTAAAACTTATCTTAATATTTGTTTGTGCTAAAAACTGGAAAGGTATTTTAGACCATATAGTCAAAAGGTTATGACAAATGATTGGAATAGTAAAGATAAATGTGTTGAATTTAAGAGAGTTGAGGATTTATAGAGGAGGTTGGCCTCGTATGAATATACGGGTTAGTCCTCCCCTGTAGAATAGAGTCAGGAGCTTGGTTTGCCTTGTATTGATAGTAAACCAACAAGTGTTACAAACTCACAAAAGTCTCTCTAACTATTCTATTCTCTCAATATTACAATAAAAGGAAAGCTGAGCTTACTATAATTTTAGTCTCTCTAACTGAGGAGCCCTGAAGCAAGCTGCCGAGCTCTGCTTATGTCCTTTTTGTACTTATTTGTGATGTGTCATGTTTCTCTCTGATTCTTCTCAATTGGAACATAATCAGAACTTGGTTGTTGGGAGAAGTAAATGCTCCTTGTATATATATGACTAGAGGAGACGTATGGCCAGAGCTCCCAGAGCAGGTCTGGGGCCATGCTTCGACCAGTACCAACTCTGACCTTGCTTCTCCAAGAATTTCGGTGCATTAAATGCAGTTGGTGTGCATTTAATAAGGGTGAGGGGAGTTCTGCGCGCTCTGCAGAGAAGGTTACAGTCTCCCATGCCTTCGCTAACCACTCTGGCAAGGTGGTTGGGCGAGAAAGAGAGAGAGCTTCGGAGCTCGTCGAAAGAGCTCCGGGGCTCGGGCCTCATAATTTGTCATACATAATTGACCCTTGAGCAGGTACCCAGCCCTTGAGGGGCTCTATCCTTCTTCCAAAGTCATAATAAGGCTCCTCCGAGCTCTTTATACAGAAACAGGTCCGATAGCTGACGTGGACGACCACATGTCCGCTCGAGGTTGGCGGGGTAAATTGAATTAATACTTTGCACCATCAATTTCCCCTTATCCTTGACATTTGGCTTAGAGTAGCTGATTGGCGAGGATAAAAACTCATGCTTAGTTTATTTGGAAGAATTTTTAAGCTATGTTTAATGAGTGACGGGCACTGGGGCTCGTGGGGGAGGTCGGATTCGGTATTCACATCGGATCTAGTGGATATCCCAAACATAAGAGTCTATGACCTGGCTTGAGGACTTGCGTTCTAACCCCGAGCTCTTTGACGTGATCATTACTGCTTAATGAGATCGTGTACGGCAGTTCCGTATTCCTTGGAGAACGTGCAAGCACGTGGCAGTGGATCTTCGAGTGGACAGTTAAGGTTTTTGAAAAGACACTTAACTTTTCCTGTACACCTTATAAAACCCTCCTACCTTAGAGAAAATTTTCTACTTTCTATTTCTTCTTCTCTTAAACCTTAGGCACTTTAGAGCCTTTAAAACCTTCACTCAGCGCACCCTTTCTTACTCTGGCTTACAAACCTTTTCTAGATCATAGCTTTAAGAGATTTTCGAGTATATCCTTGGTAGATTTCATCTACCGCATTCCGTACTTTTCTCCTGCCACCTCTCTGCACACCCTAGCCCTTCTCATGGATCACTTTACACACCACAGCCAGAACTTGGAGATTCCCATCAACACAGAGCAGGGCTCTTTGGTAGGAAATGTGCCCACACTCCCCGAGATCAGGTCCATCGAAATCGTAGGCAGCGAAGAGGAGGTAGTTCGTATTTATCTCCCCCTGTGTCGAATGATGCCAAGGATATCCAGAAGTATACGGAGTATCTCAATGCTTTGGCAGCCTTCCGTATCCCATCGACCTTCTCTGCCCTCGACATCCCGATTTTTAAAAAGAAATACCAAATTCTTGATTCAGACAGGATTAGGGCGCCAGGCTCAAAGGTGAGAGCCTGCTACTACATACCTGGAGAGGTCTACTTCTACAAAGCCACCTTTGAACACGGGCTTAGATTCCCCATGGATGAACAAGTACGGGAGCTACTAGTGACCACAGACCTTGCTCCAACCCAGGTCAATCCAAACATGTGGTCATGTCTGGTAGGATCTGTATTAATCTTTTGAGCTATCTCTGCGAAGAGTCATGAGATATCGATTGAAGAATTCATCACCTTATTTCAGCCCAAGGATAGTGGTGGAAAGAACAAAGGGGTTTTCAAATGTCCCTTGACGTTAGGTTCTTCAAATAACATATTTGGCCTCCCTGACAACATCCCCAATTGAAAGAAGAGGTTTTTCTTCATTTTAGGAGTGGATTGGGAGCACGACTCAAGGTATCCCAGTGTCCATGACCTCAAACGCTGGGTTTTAGAGCCAGATTCCATTAGTAAGTCTTTTTTTTTCTCTTTTCTTAGCATTGCATACCTCTTCTCATGCTAGTAAAAAAGGCTAAATTTTCCTTTTTACTAAATTCTCCTTTTTATTCTTTTCCTAGCAGTCAAAGAGAAGAAACCCGACCTGGTGAAGTCAGGTTGGATTGATGATGCCAAAGACTTCTTTCTGAAACATTATGCTGATATAATGGCTCCCATGATGCTGTGGAGGTACAGGCTGGGTCCCAGACCCACCAACCGTGATCCTAGCGTTCTTGTAGTGGAGGACCTCCCAAACTTGGACGTACTGTTGCCCTCAGAGAGCAATGACCTAGGGTTGAAGGCTGCGAAGGTTACCCAAAAGGGAAGCAGTGTCTAGGGCCACGAAGGGCCAGTGGCTACAGGAGAGGTTGAGGCTGGGAGTGGTCCAGCACAAGACGGTGATCAGGAGCAGGCTTGAGCTGATTCTCCGGGGGATAAGGTTTTGGATATAGCCCCCCTCCAACAGGAGCCCATGGTGCCCAAAAAGAGTGAGTCTCTACCTTGTTCTTTTCCTTAGTGTATAAGTAGCTAGGCTGTGTATTTAACTCATGTCCTTGTTTTCTGTTTCAGAGTTGGTCTTCAAGGTGAACACTGAGATGACCACCAAGAAGAGAAGTGCCTTAGCTAGAGGGTTACCTCCCTCTAAGAGGTTGAAGGGGGCTAGGGGAGGTCAAAAAGGGACTTTGCCTCCTCTAGAGAGCTCTAAGTCCACAGGACCTGCGGTTGTCGAAACTGAAATTGGCGGACTTTCAACTTCCGCAAATGCCCCTGACCTAAAGGATGCTTGTACCTGGGTGAGCCTAGTGGAAGCTCCTATTGAAGATTTGCAGTTCCTCAGCCCAGAGAAAACGGCCTTGGAAAAGGCAAAGGTCGCAGATATCGACGGTCGGAGTCCTGTAGCCCAGAGCCCCATAGCCGTGGCTGTGGGAACTGAGCAGGCGATCGAAGGTGGTGAGTAAGACGTCGTCATAACTGGGTCTAGGGCTGCCCCTGACTAGACCAGCTTCCAGGGGGTCGAAGGACACGCGCTAAAGCCAAGCCAGCAGTACGATTTTTCCTTCTTCGTAAAGGGCTTCACTCTTCCTCCTCTATGGCAGAAGGTACTGGAATAGGCAAGGGAGCGAGGGACGAGCTCGCTGGCCAGCTCCTTCAGCCTCCACATGAGTCAGATGCGTGTACTCTCTATTTTGAGCTCAATTCTTCAAGTTCTTTGAGTATAACTTGTCTCTTCTCATTTCTTTGCAGGTCATGAATCTTTTTTTCTCAACCCTCCACTTGACTAAGGAGGGTTCCAACGCCGTGGCTAACTTATCTCTTCAGGAGGAACTCACTAGGATGTAGAATGAGCTATACATTGCCAAGAACGACCTGAAGAGAGCTGACAACAACAAGAGGGTCATGCTGGACCAGCTGAACAATGCCCTATCATAGACAAAAGCTCTAAAGAGCAAGGTGGACAGCTTAAACGACATGTTTAGCCAGTTGGAGCGTGTGTACACAAATTTGTCCCAGGAGCACGAGGCCAAAAAATAAGAGGCCTTCAACTTCAAGTCCGAGCTGACCCAAATCAGGAGGGAGCTTCATAATGCTGGGCTCACGTTGGAGAAGAGCCAAGAGAGAGCTAATTTAGAGCGTAAGAGCAGAGAGGGTATTGAGAAGGCATTAAAAGACGCCCAAGCTCAGTTGATGGCTAAGAAGCTCGAGTTGAGAGGGCTGAAGGAGTCTGTCACAGCAATGAAGTCCTAGGCTGTTGAAGAGTTCTGTGCCATGGAAGGTCCCTTGCTGAGGATCTCAGATTCCTTCATCACCAGCTTCTACAAGTGAAAAGAGTTAGCTTTGTAGAGGCCTGAGGAGCTCAAGGATCTGGAAGTAGCTTTTGAGATTGAAGTAACTCCTGAGCTAGAGGCCAAAATAGCTGAGAGGGGAGGCGATTCCCTGTCTGTCATGCAACTAATTAAGGCTGAAAAACCTGACGTGCTGACCGAGTGGGAGACTGGTGAGCCCTCCCCTTCAAGGTCTAGTGCAGGAGCTGATGATGAAAATTAGTTTTGATAGGTCTCCTTTTTGTATAGAAGTATAGGACCCAGGTAACTTCTCTTTTCATCAATGAAATGAATCATTTTTGCCAATTGATCTTTATTTTGCTTTAATTCTTATTTATAATTTTGTCTAAGTTGTTTATGCGAGATATAGCAATGAGCCCTATAGGTACTCTAATGCCCCTCACAATATAGATAAAGTCAAACGAAATTTAGCAAGATAAATATCGTGCCTTGAAGGAGATGTTTTAAGAAATTCATAAGAGGTGAAAGACATGTATGATGATAGTAATCTTTTCGAGGTTCTTGGTGTGGAAAAGGAAAATTTGTACTCTTTGGCTAAGACTTGAGTAGAATCATGCCCCCGTTTGACTTAGGCAAATTTTGACAAATTTTCTCATTTGCTATCAGGCCCCTTCAGTTGGTCAACTTACCTCTTTGTGAGAGATTTTTTTTAAGAGTGCAAGTGTACTTCTTGCGAGCTGAACACTTATTAAACTGACATCTTTGTGAGAGAGTTTTTTTTACAGAGTGCAAGTGTACTTCTTACGAGCTGAACACTTATTAAATGATTTCTTTGTGAGAGATTTTGGTGAGCTGAACACTTACTAAACTGACCTTTTTGTGAGATATTTTTTAAAACAGAGTGCAAGTGTGCTTCTGGCGAGCTGAACACTTACTAAACTGACTTCTTTGTGAGAGGTTTCTTTTTACGGAGTACAAGTGTACTTCATGCGAGCTAAACACTTATTAAAGTGACCTCTTTGTGAGAGGTTTTTTTTTAACAGAGTACAAGTGTGCTTCTGGTGAGCTGAACACTTACTAAACTGACCTTTTTGTGAGATATTTTTTAAAACAGAGTGCAAGTGTGCTTCTAGCGAGCTGAACACTTACTAAATCGACCTCTTTCTGAGAGGTTTTTAAAACAGAGTTCAAGTGTACTTCTAGCGAGCTGAACACTTACTAAACTGACCTCTTTGTGAGAGGTTTTTAAAAGAGAGTGCAAGTGTGCTTCTAGCGAGCTAAACACCTACTAAACTGACTTCTTTGTGATAGGTTTTTAAAATAGAGTGCAAGTTATAAGTAACAAAGTATTAAACAAAACATTCCATATACATTCTTTTGGATGAAACTATTATAAAAACTACAAAATGTTCTAGCTCAAGGATATAATCTTTTGAGGTGTTCTATGTTCCAAGGTCTCATGAGCTCCATACCGTCCACGGTCCTTAAATAATAAATGCTTGGTCTGCTGACTTTGGTGACCACATAGGGGCCCTCCCACTTGGCAGCGAGCTTGTCATGTTCAGAAATTTTTGTTGCTAAGGTGACTTTTCAGAGTACTAAGTCGCCAACATTCATGCTTCGATGTTTGACCCTTTTATTGTAACTTTTGACCATGCTTCTTGTAGGTCGGAAAATACCCTAGAGGGGGGGTGAATAGGGTTTTTAAAACTTAATCGTATTTTTAAAATGGATTTAAAAATATTCCATGTCTATATTTATCAAGCAATGAAGAACAAAGTTAATTCCAAACACAATGAATAAATATCACAATATAATAGAGCAAGAGATAGAAAAATTGAAACGATCGAAGTCGAAGATTTTTTGTCCACACGGTTCGGCTTGTTCACCCTACTCCGCGCTCGGTTAGTTCCCCGAGAATTTCCACTATAATCGATTTCCTTCCGGGTGAAGATCAAACAGCAATACAAATGTCGTTATGCACACAACACTCACAATGTAGCTATACACACTACACTTCTCACAAGATATGCTCTCTTGTTTTACAAAGAGACAAACTCTCTTTTGAAATGAAGAATAAATTGTTTGTGGTGATATACACCAATACAATAACTCTCAAGTGCATTTGAAGATTACAAATGAAACTCACACTAGAGTTATCAAGATTGATCAAAATATATAGCTCAAAAATGAAGAATATGATTAATAAAATGAATTGAATACTTGAATAACTTTGTATATATGTAAAATAAGTTTGTAGAATGATTCAAGTGTGTTAAAACATGTCTAAGACATCATATATATAGCTTGCAAAACCATCTGGCCGTTGGGGATGATTAAGAAAAGTTTTGGCTCCAAGGTATACATTTTCAAACTTTTCAACAGCTAGTTTTGACAAAAAATTCAAATTTGTTTTGTTAATTTATCCCAATTAGACCGTTGGATCATGCTAAAATTTTAGTCAAAAGTGCCAGGAGATGTTGTCTAACTACTGTAAAAATTTCAAAATGATCGGAGTCCGGGAAGGCCTCTATCTTACCGTTAGATAAAAATTGGACAAAAATTGAGCGAATTTTAAATGTAAAATAAAAATATTTTTGCAATTTAACAATTTAGTTTCAAATAAAATTCTAATGATTTTTGAACCTCAAAGATATGTTTCTAAGATACATATTTTTATTAGAGCTTAAAATATGATCATTTAAAATTAATATGAATTTATTTTGAAACTCGGTCTTTGTAAAATGATGTTTTTCAAATAAATTCAATTTCAAACTTGTTTGAATCAATCTTTTAAAAGATGCATGAATATGTTTGAGCTATAAGGATTTGATCAATAATGTAACTTTACATAAATCTTAAGCACTCACTCAATTACTAAATTAACGAGTCTTCGAATACTTTGATTTGTTTCTTCGAATTGATCTTCATTTGAAGCTTTTTTCTTGAAGCTTTTTTCTTGAAGCTTTTCGTATAGTCTTTTGATCCTTTGTACTTCATGATTTGCATTGAGAGATTTGATCTTCCTTGTCTTGTCCAATGATCGAATAATGAAAGATTGATCATTGTCATGTTTTTCTTGAATTTTCCAAGTAAATGAACTGTATACTTATATCAAGAAACATGTTAAATTACACATGATTAATTTATTGTTATTATCAAAATAAGATTAAGACCTTAGGTCAACACTTCTTTTATATACCTCTTCCTTAATTTGAGCTTGCTCTCTCTTTTCTTCGAGGAGATCTAGGTTAGCCAGTAGGTCCTCATCATTACGAGCTGGGTCGTGATTGTTGATTCTGTAAGTTGGGATTCCCATTTCCACCTGGATGACTGCTTCAGTTCCGTAGGTCAGGGAGCAAGGGGTTTGCTCGTTGGACCTTTAATTATGGTTCTGTAAGCCCATAGTACCGAGGGGAGCTCTTCAGACCAGTTTCCCTTGGCATCATCGAGTCTCTTATTCAACGAGCTCAACAAGGTTATGTTGGTAACCTCTGCTTAGCCATTGGCCTGAGGGTGGAAATTTCATGTCGATAATAGCTTGTATCTTCTCTGGATTAGCTTCAATTTCCCTTTGAGTGACCATGAAGCCTAATAATTTTCTCCCTTTCACTCTAAAAGCACACTTGACCGAGTTGAGAGACATGCCGTTCTGCCTGAGTATGGTAAAAGCTTCGTTGAGGTCGGCCAGATGGTTCAGGGCTTTAAGGCTTTTAACCAACAAGTCGTCGACATAAACCTCCATGTTTCTGCCTATTTGGTCTTTAAATAGAGAGCTCATCACCCTTTGATAGGTAGCTCCCGCGTTCCTTAGGCCGAATAGCATAACTCTGTAGTAGTACATGCCGTCGTTGGTGATAAATGATGTATTCTCCTTATCTTTTGGAGCTATTCTGACCTGGTTGTAGCCGAAGTATGCGTCCATGAAACTTAACATCTCATGGCCCGTAGTCGCGTATACTAGCTGGTCGATCTTTGGGAATGAAAAAATGTCCTTCGGGCATGCCTTATTGAGGTCTTTGAAGTCCACGCACATTCTCCACTTCCTACTGTGCTTCTTTATGAACACTATATTGGAGAGCTATTTTGGATAATGTACCTCTCGAATGAAACCAGCTCGGAGGAGCTTTTGGACTTCTTCTTTGGCGGACGAATTTCTTTCTGCAGCAAAACTATTTTTCTTCTTCCTTACAGGTGTGAAAGTGGGATCAGCGTTGAGTTTGTGTACCATGACCTCCGGGTTAAGCCCCTTCATGTCATTGCGGGACCATACAAAGATGTCGGCGTTAGCTCGCAAACACTAACATAGCTCTTCTTTGACCTCTGTGCAAAGTTGATCACTGATTTTAAGGACCCTATCAGACCGTGATGGGTCAAGAACCAAATCTTTCAAGTCTTCCACCGGTTCACCACGGAGCTCTTTCTCTTCATCCCTATGGTCTAAGGTGTCGATCTCCCACTTCTCTGCGTCACTAGGCTCTTTTGTCCCCATCAATTCTTTTTCAATAACTACTTCAACCTTAACAACCGTGATGTCTACAGTTTTGACTTCTTTTAGTGTTTCGAACTGGCAGCTGCGAGCTTTGACCTAATTTCCTTTAATCTCCCCGACTCCGTGGAGAGTAGGGAATCTCATTGTCAGGCTGCAAGTCGAAATGGCAGCCCTGATCTCGTTGAGTGTTCCCCTACCGAGGATGGCGTTATAATGCGGAGCCCTATCTAGTATCAAGAATTCGGTGACTGTGGTGATCTGCTTCAGAGCTGTTCCCAAGGTTACAATGAGCTTAATTGCTTCCAGAGACTTAGTCTTTTCTCTTGAAAAACCAACCAGGGTGACCGAGGAAGGGGTCAGGTGCTCTGTGGTGAGACCCATGGCCTTAAAGGCGCTGTAGTACATGAGGTTGGAAGTGGCCCTGTGTCAATGAGAATTCTGTGGACATTATGATTGCCCACCATCGCCGTTACCACCAGAGGGTCGTCATGATGGAACTCTATTCCGCCCATATCTTCATCAGTGAACACGAGCTCCTTAACATCGTACTTCACCATTTTGGTAGGTCTGAAATTGAAGCATCCTGTTTCTGAGTTCGAGGACCTGGCCTGTCTAATGTAGGCCTTTTTGGACCTATTGTTGTTCCTAAAGTAGGAGGAGCCCCCTTTAATCATGAATATCTCATTTTCTGGAGCCTTCCCTTTGGCTTCTGGGGAGCCCCCTTATTTCTATCTACGTATTGTATGAGTTGTCCTCTCTGAACAAGCTTCTCAATTTTTCCTTTCAACTTTCAGCAATTATCGGTCTCGTGGCCGTGGTCCTTATGATATCGAAAATACTTGGTCGTGTCTCGTTTCTCTTCTGGTGTTCTCATCTTTCGAGTTTCTATGATCTGTCTTAGGTCTAATTAAGCATAAACCTCTCCTAACGGGGCTGTCAAATGAGTAAACTGTTGGCGCGCCTTACCATCTTTTAGTTCGGTTCTATCCGCTTCTTTCTTACCCTTCTTACCCTCTCTTTCCTGACCGCAGGGTGGGCTATGCCCCCTTTGGCGCTTAGAGGAGGACAAAAGGGTCGACAGCCCGGCATATTTCTTCCTTGCAAAGTTTTCTATACCCCGACCTGCTTGTTGACCTCATCTAAGAGCTCGGACATTGTCTTCGGGCCCATCCTTGCCAACGTCATCAGGCAATATGGGGAGGTTACCCCCTCCATGAAGGCCGTTACATCCACCCCTTCGTTCAAGCCGGTGACTATAAGGCTTTCTTGGTTGAAACAACAAGCATATTCTTTCAGGCTCTCGGTAGGTCCCTGCTTTATGGTGAAGAGGTGAGTGGAGGTCTTGGACTGCCGCTTGGTTCTCATGAAATGCGAAATGAACTTGGTGCTGAGCTCCTGCGAGCTCGAGATTGACCCTAGTAACAGGCTATTGCACCATGTACGGGCTACCCCCTTCAGAGTGGTGATGAAGGCCCTGCATATCACGCCATTTGGGACATTCTAGAGCCCCATCATGTTTCCGTACTGCTACTAGTGATCCATAGGGTCAGTGGTTCCATCGTACGATTCCAGCGCTGGGAATCTAAATTTTTTCAGGACTATGCAATTCTGAATGTGATCCACGAATGGAGATCTGAAGTGCCTAATTAGAGCTGCTGCCGAGCTCCCTGCCATATGACCCACGGTCTTTATCATTTTCGCCATTTAGGCCTCCATCTTTGTCATTAGTCTTTTCTCGACCGATTCTCTATGAGAGATCTTATCAAAAACAAATCCCCTAGGTCTGACTTCCACCTCTCGCCCTAGAGTTCGATGTCGTGAAGCTTCATCTGGGCATCTTTCACGAACCATGTTAATCTGTGGGTCTCTTGTCGATGGAGGAGGAAGCGAGGCCCAAACTTCTTCGTACAAGGTCTCCCGATTAACACCGGAGTGGCGGGATTCGAGCTCACCATTTTTGCCGCGGTTCACCTCGGATCCTCTGCCATGGCCTTCAAGTCTTTCTCTGACTAGGACTCTTGGAGGGATTGGGTGAACACTATCAGATACGGAGGCTGAAGACGACATGCTCCTCGTACTAGCTTAGGGACGTTGTCTCTGGGGTAAGAGTCTATCAATTCGAATTTGAAGAGCAGCTTGCCATTCTTGTAGGGACAATATAGGGTCTGGCTGAGTTTGTCTGGAAGACATAGTAAATTTTTTGGGTGTTTTTATAGCTTCGGGGTAGATATGTGACTTTGAGAAAACTGTCTTTCCCACAGACGGCGCCAAATTATTGGTGCTAAAAACTGAAAAAGGTATTTTAGACAACACAGTCAAAAGGTTATGACAAATGATTGGAATAGTAAAGATAAAGGTGCCGAATTTAAGAGAGTTGGGGATTTATAGAGGAGGTTGGCCTCGTATGAATATACAGGTTAGTCCTCCCCTGTGGAATAGAGCTAAGTGCTCAGTTTGCCTTGTATTGATAGTAAACCAATAAATGTTACAAATACACGAAAGTCTCTCTGACTATTCTATTATCTCAATATTACAATAAGAGGAAAGCTGAGCTAACTACAATTTTAGTCTCTCTAATTGAGGAGCCCTGAAGCAAGCTACCGAGCTTTGCTTCTGTCATTTTTGTAGTTATTTATGATGTGTCTTGTTTCTCTCTGATTCTTCTCAATTGGAACTTGATCAGATTTTATATCAAGTAATTTTAAGAATAGAGCAATGGATTTCAAGTATAAAATACCAAAAACGAATAAAGAAGAATTAGGAACAATAATACCCGAATTAATGAAGTAGTATCCACCCAAAACTAGTGAAATGGATCGAAAATCACAGCACCACCGCCAAGAATACTCAGCGCACAGCAGTCCAAACCGAGTACATAGCCACAGTAGATCCAAAATACCAAATCAAATACACACAGCCCTTCGTGTCAAATATACACAGCACTTCGGATCTTCAATTACGAAAACCCCAAATCCAAAATACAAAAACCCAAGCCATGATTTCAATGCCCAAATTTCTCTCTCAAGGAAGGAGATGAATCTTAAAAGCATATACAACTAATTCCACACCAATCTCTAAAATTAAATATACAAAACCTAACATAAACTTTTCTAGAGAGAGAAAAAAAATTATCTAGGGGTGTGTGTGTAAAGTTGTTGCTCCAAAGAAGAAAATGAAAAGAATATGTGTGTGTGTGTCGATGCTAAAGATAGAAGAAAGATATATATGAGGTGTTAGTTAAAGGCTTAGATCACTTTTAATCTAACGGCCACAAATAAAGTAGAGAACTAAAGTAACTCAAGTAGCCAATTACAAATTAACAAAGTGTAAACATGGAACACGTAAGCACATTTAAAATAAACTCACTTAAGATCAATTAAAATTTTAAAATCCATTTTTAAAATTCTAGAACTTATGAAAAATATTCTAAATGAATAATAAGAGAAATATACCTGCTCTATTTAGCTACGCAATAAATTTTCTTCTCGGATACAGTTTCGACGCTCTAAAAAATAACACCCGTCTTGCATCCACAAAAACTCCACAATCCCATGTGATGAGCTAAGAATCAAATGTGACTCTGAAAGACTTTGATTGACTCCTATTAACACGGCAACACCACTTTTTATCAGCCTCCCTTCTCTACAAAACCTAGTGCTCTAATTTTATCTAATTAACAAATTGATCGAGAGGCCACAACTTGAGCAGTGCAACCATATATTACTATTTTCAGATGGTCATCATCATCATCATCATCATCATCACCACCATTGCTGTTTTCAAATGGCCATCACCATCCTCCTCCTCCTCCTCCTCCTCCTCATCATCATCATCATCATCATCATCATCCACTTCTAAATCATCATATACTTATAATGTGTTCTTGAGTTTTAGAGGTGAAGACACATAAAAGAATTTAATTGATCACCTCTGCGCTACTCTTGTGAATAAGGGATTTCGCACATTTAGAGACAAATGATTAAATGCATAGAGGAAAAAGCCTCAAGCCAGAACTGGATAAAGTGTTAGCAAAATGCTGTGGATAATTAAAGATAAACTGGAAGTTAACAAAATAAGAACAAAAATGAAACCGAGTCTTGTGTTTCACACAATCTCCTTAAAATAATTATGCCGCCTCCCTTGGCGCTTTAAGGCTTGCTAACGGCGTTTGTTTCCCATGATGAAATTAACTGTGTAAGAATGTATACCTTTACACTTTGGTGTCACTCACTAAACGAACGTATTATATGTTTGAGCTTTATCACCAATAAAATCAAAATAATTCTAGAGGAAGAAGAGAGAATTCGTGAGAGCTATGTTTGTTTGAATGCGTGGAATGAGTATTCCAAAGCCATAAATTTATACTCAAAGAAGGAGCGTGGAAATTAATCTCCATTAATTAAAATGTTTTATTAATTTAATGGGAATTAACAAAATTCAACCAACTGTTTTAGTCTCCAATAATAGAAAAATTGTTTAATAAAATTAAAGGTACTTTAAACCAACAGATTTGGTTATTAAGTGGGTCATTATTTATTAGTTACAAACCTTTTGAATTCAAAAGGTTTGTATGGCAATGGAAAAAGAAAAAAAAATAAGCCCGTGTCCAAAACGACATTCTACAGCTGGCAATTTTCAGAGCGACATTCGTGTACGCATGTGCGGGCGCACATCTATGTCAAACCAAATTCAGTCCGTGATTTGAACCCCTATGCACCTAGGTGCGCGAGAGAGAGCCTTATTTTTCTTAGAAGCTTATGAGCTAATGAAAGGTGATGCTTTATAAACTCATAACTTTTTGCACAAAATTTCAATGTGGAACTTAACACTTTCCATTCCATTTTTTCATCTCAAGTAGCCACTTTGGGTGGCAATTTCTCATTCATCCCATATCCGTTTTGAGCAAACAAATATACCATTTCAATGTACTCACGAAGGAGAACACAAATCTATAATTATCTTTCACAACCGAATGTGAAATCCCGTTTAAAATTACCCTCAAAACGGCTCAAAAAATGCCTTCTATACCCATTTTTTCCAACACAAAGTGATCGAAAAATCGAGGGTTTCTATAATTCTCTTTTCAAAAAATTACGCGTCTTCCAAATGGTGTCGACGAGGTTGTAATGATCCTTGATCAAAATAAGACCTCTAAGCATGATGTTTTGCCCATCTTTTACGATCTTAGTCCATTTGAAGTTCGAAATCAAAGTTGGGGGGCGGGAGAAGCATTTGCTACACAAGAGTGTTCGGAGTTAAAGGAAAAGGTAGAGGGGTGGAAGGAAGCATTTAAAGAAGTTGCAAATTTGGCTGGGATGGAATTAAAAAACGAAGCTGATGCGTACGTTTAGTTACTTTTTTATCTTTCTTTAAGAAATGTCTAGGACTAAAAGCACTATTGAGTTATTTATGGGTGGTGTTATTTACACCCCCATATTTGTCACAAACACCACCCAAAGGTAAATTTATTATCACTAACACCCCCCTAACGCTTGCCTAATGAGAGGTGAGTGCAGTCACTTACACTCAGCTTACTTAAGAAGAGTTTGTTGGCTCGTCGAAATGTTGAAGTGTTTTTCAAATAAGGCTCGCCTAATGAGAGGTCATGAATGCACTCACATTAACTCCGCTCAAATGGGGAGTGTGTTGCTAAGCGCTCGCCTGGCATCAGGCAATGGAGGGAGTGTTCGTGATAAATAAAGGGGAGTTAAAATGTGTTTTCAGTTACATTTTGGAAGTGGTGTTTGTGACATATTTGGGGGTGTTAATAACACCACCCTTATTTATTTAGGGAAAGAGTTCAAATAGCCTGAATGAATTTTTTATCCATTTTGAGAGCTAAACGTATGAATTTCTTTTATGAAACTTGGTAGAGATATCTCTATAATGAGTAGATAACCTTTACAAAATTTTAACAATAAATTAATTTAAATCATAAATGGGTGTAGTAAAAATATGATATATATGTTTTCATTTTCGTCAATTGAAATTTTAAATAATCCTCTCACTCACTTCTATATGATCTTATGATAATATTTTGTGGAGATCATTTATACTAAATTTTATATAAAAAAAAAATCCATTTAGCACTCAATGAATCTAAGGGAGAGAGATTGGGTAAAAGGGGTAATGGAGATGACGCAAGTCCGAATTTGTCAATAGAGAAATATAACCCAAAAAAAAAAAAAAAGACGACTTAAATCAAGGCACAAAACAAGTGGCTTAACTTCAGTCTAGTAGCATTATTACAAAAAAGAAAAAAAAATCCTAGAGCTCGAAAAAGACGTAAGAACTGGAAATGAATTAATACTAAACTTGGGTGAATGGTAATAAAGTGTCATTTAAATATTAAACCTGAAGTTTGATCTAAATATTTCATTTGTTTCTTGTATTATCATATATTATCTAAATGCTAAAAAATAATGTGTTATTTAGACCCTTATGTCCTTAGCTTTTATGTTTAAGAAATTACTCAAAAGGGAAATTACGCCTTCTATTCAGACGGAGTAAAAATATTCAAAGGTAATAATACCTCTAAATCATTAAGAGGCAAATTAATGATTAATCTCTGAAAATTTTAACTAAACAAACAACCATATTCAATAAATTTTGATGGGCCAATTAATGATTAAGCTCTGCAAATTTTAACAACGCAAACGACCATATTCACAAGTGAAGTCTGAATGCATTTATATTCATACTTCATATGGCCGGTGAAACAAACTCCTAAAAGTCCCCTATTCATATATTTATATTAATATGGAAAACCAAGAGACTTTCTTACAATTAAGGGTAGTTAATTATGACATTAAATTAATAGTTTTTTTAATTTTATCTTTGTCATGATTATTTTTATTTAAAGCACCAATAGTAGAATAAAAAATAATTTGTAAGTCATATGTGTCAACCTATTTTTACAAAAAAATTGAACACTTCAAAAAAAAAAAATGCTCCAATGTACTTTTGTAAGATCTTCTATAAAATTTGAAATAACCAATAAGATCACAACACATGTTATATATTAATTTAAGTAAATTTTTTATCATTTTTTCCTAAATTTTTCTATAAATAATTTTACAGTCACAATAGATCTTGATTTATATATATTGATGACTAGATTTTAAATATATAGTTGTTATTAAAATCCATATTTTACATTTAAAGTTATTACATTTTCAAATTTTATTAAAAAATGAAGAGATAAAACTGACGTGGCATTGTAAAATGGGTGTATAATTTCACAATCATTTTACACAAACTTTGATTTTAAAAAATTGCTGGAGCAAAAAAAAAATACAAGTTATGCAAATTTTACACAAAATAAAAATATATAAGACTGTAGGAGATGCTCTAAAAATGTAAACTGCATGGTTTGAACTAGTCGCAGATTTAGATGTGGGGCCTAGTGAAAGCACCTGCCCGACTCAAATATGTATATATATATGTGTGTGTGTATCACTAAGTAATTATTAGTGTTTGGTTGCAAAATTAGATCATATATATAAATAAATGGTTCGACTATTAGCACTTTAAATTAATCCTTTAACGCTCCAAAGTTGTCTTTAGTAACATTTTTTTGTATTCATAATGACATTTGATTTACTTAAATTTTTAAGTGTTAAAGAATTATTTAGAGTGTCCATATTAGTAATCCTCTAAATAAGTGACTATAAATTAATTTAATTAATTCATAAATACTTTATAAGATAATTAGTAGTCATTCTTCCTTAAGGAATAAAAGATAAAAAATTCATAAGCGCCCCACTGCCACAAGTTTCTGGATTGGCCACTAGTTTGAATACTATATTTTTTGTACTTAACATGTAAAGCCCTTATCCACTAGACCAATCATAATCTTTCCATTAATTTTTTATTTCAAATTAAATGATTACGATACAAAGAAAATAGACATGCATAAATTTTTGACTTAACATGTAAAGCCCTTATCCACTAAACCAATCATAATCTTTCCATTAATTTTTCATTTCAAATTAAATGATATAAGTGTAAAGAAAATAGACATGCGTGTGCTTCAATATTTAGTATAGAAAAATAAAAGCAACCATATAAAAGAAACAACTTAAGGGACCCTGTAAATACTGAAAATGAATGAAACTTCTGAAAACAGATATGTTTAATTTCATTCAGCTTTGAATGTTGAATAGATGAAATTTTATAATGTTAGCCTTATTATTGTCATATACTTTAGTACTTAATTAATGAAAAGAATAGGGCCCCTATTAGAATAAAATTTCTTTAAAATTAAAGTAAGCATTCAGTAAAGGACTCACCTTATGATGCTAGATGATGAAATTTAGGTGGTATTTGTTTTTACTCTTAATGCTGAATGAAAGTCAATTTATCATTAAGAAGTAGAAATAATGTTTGTTTTGTCACCACTTAATACTGAATTTTAACGTAATTTAGTATAAACAAGTGATAAAATAAATATTATTTCTATCTCTTAGTGGCATGTATATTATTACTTATAACTTTTGTATATTTATAGAATATTTTTTATATATATATAAGCGATGCACCGATACATTCAGTGTATAATCTTGAGAAGAAAGGGAAAGAAAATTAAAATTCCCAAGGATCAAATCAAAGTGGGGTGGGTGATTACCAAACCCTCATGCTAAGTGTGGTAGACCATGGAGTTGGAATAATTTCTTTTTTGAACTGTTATAAAACAGGCCCAAAAAATTTTCAATTGTGTTATCGCACTAGGACTGATGATCTTTCCATTGAGAGAGACATTTACTAATTATCTATATAAACACATATACTTTAAATAATTTACAATCCCCATCAAATGTCAACATTGTGAGTAAATATTAAAAGCCCCTCTAAATGGTCCATAATCGCAAGCTATATATATGGCAAGCATGGCAAATATATAGTATAGTAAAATAGAATAATTATTGTGTGGTTGTAATGCAAAAGTTAAAAAAAGCATGTGAGATTAAGGGGGGGGGGGGGTATTCAACTTAGATTCTATATGATTGTTTTTTGGATTTTGAAAGCCCACGGGTATTCAATTGAGATTTTAAAATCTTATGGTATTCGATTAGGATTTTAAAAAGTTTTTAAAATCTTGTGTTATTCAATTAGGATTAAAGATAGTCTTTTAAAATCCTATGGTATTCGAAACTCGATAGACTTTGAAAGATTTTATAAGTAGATAGATTTTGATGGATTTGAGATTGTTTTTATGAATAATAAATCCACTAACAAATCTTCTTTTTAAGCAAAAGATTTCACATGGTTTCTTTTCCATCTTTCTCCCAACCATAGGTATTATTTCTTATTGTTTCTATAATCTATTAAATCCTTCCACTCCATTCTCTCTATTTAAAACTTCTTATTTTCCTAAACCCTATGTCTTGTTTTTTCTTCATATCTATAATATATTTAAATTCGTCTAATTCATTCATTCTATCAAAAGCATTTTTTTCAATTTTAGATACTGCTACTTTCAAAGTTTTAAGTATCCAATTAGTCATGTTATTCCGAAACTATAGAGATGTCGCCTCCATAGTTTTTTTCTCCTGTTTTATGAATTTTTTTAGACAGAAGATGAAAATTGAATATAAAGGAAAAAAATCCAATCCATTGGGTTTTTAAACATGATCAAACCGTTTGCGTCGGATTTATAATTTGCTTATTACATTAAAGTTGTAATCAAAATTCTTTTATTATTTATCCTTTGATTTTTTATTATAATTACTTTTTGAGCACTTGTGTTGCACATGATTGTATTGCTTAACAAATGTCGATCATTAAGTCCATTAATTAACATATATATACTAAGAATTGAATAATAAGTATTAAATTAAAATAATAACATATAAACGAAACATAGTATCAAATGTAAAATTCAATTAATAATTATAAGAAAATCATAAAAATTTGTAGCCTTGAATTGTTTTAGTAAATAAGTGGCCAAAAAATAATGATAATGGAAATCAAGAAGACAACAATGAGAATGAAGAGGGTTATGATAATCATAATGATGTTTGAATGGAGCGGTATGAATTTTTATAATGTATTTTGTTAATTTTCTTTACATTTTTGATAATGTTACTTTAAACTCGTAATTAATTTATTTTATTGTTTATCTTTTGATTTTATAATTTTTTTATGAACTTATTAAAATAT
Source organism: Lonicera japonica (assembly GCA_021464415.1). Classification (NCBI taxonomy): domain Eukaryota; kingdom Viridiplantae; phylum Streptophyta; class Magnoliopsida; order Dipsacales; family Caprifoliaceae; genus Lonicera; species Lonicera japonica. The sequence continues at coordinate 36,546,426 of CM038471.1, read as the reverse complement.
GTAGAAATCCATGGACTTATTAAAATATGCATAAATTCAAAAGAATGGAAATCAAGAAGACAACAATGAGAATGAAGAGGGTTATGATAATCATAATGATGTTTGAATGGAGTGGTATGAATTTTTATAATGTATTTTGTTAATTTTTTTTACATTTTTTATATGTTAATTTAAACTCATAATTAATTTATTTTATTGTTTGTCTTTTGATTTTTTATGTTTTTGATGGACTTATTAAAATCTGTAGAAATCCATGGACTTATTAAAATATACATAAATCCAAAATAATCCTTGCATTAAAATATGTCAAATTCTATAAGGGTTTTTTAAAAAAATCCGTGAACTTAACAAAATCCACAAACTATATATCCTACGAAATACTACTTTATCTTACCGATCGTCACTACTACATGCTCATGTAGGATAGATTTACCTTGCTTATTTGAACCATTGTGAATGCTCCTATAAGAATGTATTAATTTCCACATGATCAATAACTAAAGTGATCTTGTTTAGTGTGGTAAAAACATTGAGTAAAAATAAATTGGACTCTTAATTAGAACATCCCAAAAAATTGTTTTACTTTAACTAGACAGAGAAAGGTTCTTATTGTGATACACATTGTAGGCACTACGATTTTAAGGATACTAGTATTAGAATCATAAATAAAAATCCTTCTTTGCAGTCATTTAATTATTGGTTGTTCTTAAATGCACCCATAAAATCAACCTTATCATCCCAATATATACTTTCTTCTCACCCCATCAATTCTTTAAAAAAATCTTGCACTTCACCCGAGTGGTGTAGTGAGTTTACTAAAGCAATGCATGGATAATAAAGTTGCATCAATAAAAGTAAAAATAGTAAATAATATTAAATTTTGTATTACTATAAGACATAATGAACAAAAATTTCATCCTTCTTAATAAATTTCGTTAAAAAATCCTTCTAAATAGTTCCTATGAAAATACAAAATATCAATTATGATAAATACAGTTTTAGCAATCATATGATATTTCATGTAATCTTTTACTATTCATTGCTCCTAAATGGTTATTATTCATACTTCAAAATTTTCTACAAATTTATTGTTATCAAATAAGTAAATATAAGTCTTAATTCACAACACCAAAAACATTAAAAGATCAATTTGTTGTGTGTGTATATATATATCATACAAATAGAAAATACAAACAGTTGGAGAGGGCAACATTCTAACTTTATTGTTTTTACTTATCTATTTTGCTCAAAATTTGTAGGTACGAGTCAAAGTTTATCCAAAAAATTAAAAAATGGGGGGACGGGGAGGGGGGGGGGGAGATAAATTGATCCGCGCGCCTTTGTTTGTTGCTCCAAAATTAATTGGAATGGATTCTCGAGCCAAAAATATAAATAAGTGGTTGCAAGAAAAGTCATCTCACAAGCAATTTGTGGAATGGGTGGCATTGGGAAAACAACCATCGCCAAGTTTGTCTACAATGAAAACTATAAAATTTAAGCTTTGATACCAGTTGTTTTCTAGCGAATGTGAGAGAGAGGTCTGAGGAATGCAATGGTTTAACTGGTTTACAAGAAGAACTTCTTTCAAATATTTCGAATGTGCAACACAAAAAGATTTACAATGTCGATGAAGGAATGCAAATGATAAAGAAAGCCGTTTATGGTAAAAGGGTTCTTTTTGTTCTCGCTCGATGATGTGGATCACATCAACCAATTAAATGCACTATGTAGCATGTAAAATTGGTATTGTCGAGGAAGTAAAATATTAATAACTTCAAGATACGAGATGTTAGTTAAGCCTCGTGATGCTTTTAAGGTTTTGGAACTAGACTATAATGATTGAATTAAGCTCTTTAGTTTTTACGCCTTTAGAAAAGACAGTCCTACTAAAGGTTATAAGGAGCACATAGAAAAGGTAGTATACAACTTTCTGGAAGCCTTCCATTAGCTCTTCAAGTTATAGGTTCTTCTTTATCTAGAAGAACTACAACTTAATGGGCCAGTGCAGTGAAGAAATTGGAAGCAATTCCTCCAAAGGAAATCCTTGATAAACTTAAAATAAGTTACAACTGTTTACAACATGATGACAAAAGAGTATTCCTAGATATTGCTTGTTACTTTGTTCAAGATGGCAACAATTACAGGATCAAAGTACTAGATGGTTGTCCGAATACTTATGCAGCTCTTAGAATTCAAAATCTTATTGAAAGATATTTATTAATAGTTGATTCTCGTAATAAGTTAATGATGCATCAACTAGTTCGAGACATGGGGAGAAACATTGTTCACCAAGAATTGTCTGAAGAACATACGGCTGGGGAACGTAATAGACTGTGGTGTTACAGGGATGCCCATGATGTATTACAAAATGAGACGGTATGAAACTGCATATATTTTACGATATGTTCTTTATCTATTGTGCATAAATGATAATTCATTACTAATCCATTTATTTTCCATGATTAATCCATTAGGGTACACGAAAAATTAGGGGCCTTGCTCTTGACATGTGCATGTTAAAGGAAGATCGTGACACTTCGATGAAAAACATGTATAAGGAATCTCATAGGATGGCATCGCCTCTGACTTGCATATGTTCGTTCTTCCATTTTTTGGGTTGGTTTAGCTCCTTATTTGGGCGACCAATAAACACTATAGACCTAAGAACCAATGCCTTTGAAATGATGGAAAACTTGAGACTACTGAAGCTCAATTATACACCCCTAACTAGATGCTATGATAAATTTCCTAAAAAATTGGTATGGTTCTGTTGGCACGGATTTCCCTTAAAATCACTACCCATTGAGTTAACTTTAAATAATTTGGTTATTCTTGACTTGTGTCATAGTAAATCGGAAGAAGTTTGGACAGGCCTCAAGTTATGAAATTAATTTATTTTTTCATTTATTTTTTTCTTTTTTTTCTTTGTTGCTAAGTTCTTAATCAATGCTGGATTATAAGTGTTTAAAACTTACTACATGTCATTTGTATTTTTAACAAATTCTTAAATCACTGAAGATCATTAATCTAAGTTATTTTAGAAGGCTTGTAAAAACTCCTAACTTTTTAGGAGTTCCGAATCTGGAAAGATTAATTCTTGAAGGTTGTGTAACTTTGATTGGTTATGAATCCATTGAAATCCTTCATAAGCTCGTTCTACTTAATCTAACATATTGCAAAAATCTAAGGAAGCTTCCAAATAACATGCGCAAGCTAGGATCTCTTGAGACTCTTATAACAAGTTGCTCGACTATTTTTTAGAGTGGAAATGAGATAAACTCAACAACGCCATGGGTGCCACAGCCAAGAAGGGGCCCACAAATGTTACGGGCTTCTTTACCGTGCTCTTTAATAAGCTTAAGTCTTGTATGCTGCAATTTATCTGATGATTCCTTGCCATGTGCGTTCAGTAATATATCAAGGCATAAATATTTGAATTTAGCACGGAATTTGTTTCTTAGCTTGCCAGATTGCATTAGAACCCTTAGTAGCCTTCAAAGTCTCGACTTAGGTGGTTGTAGGTCTCTTTATTCAATTTTAGGTTTGTCAAGTAACTTACAGAGGTTGGATTTGAGCTTTATAACATTTCAATCAACTCTAGATAAGTTAGATAAAATCCTTATAACCGCTTGATGTAAGCTTATTGAAATTCAAGGGATTATAAAGGTGGAACTAATACAAAAAGTTAACAAAAGGATAATAAAAAATTTGGGTATTGACATTGAATCAATCGAAAATCTTAGGGTACAACGTATGTGTCCGAGTTTCAGTGTTCCACTGTATCGAATCCTGGTGCGCTCTATCTCTCTATTTATCTATCTATCTATCTATCTATCTATCTATCTATCTCTTTCTCTCTCTTGTAATTGATAAAGATAAAATTATTATTGAATTGGTACAGGGAATTTACGAGTTTGGTATATTCAACACATTTATCCTTGGTGGAAAGATCCCAAGTTGTTTCAGTTGGAGGAAGAAGGGGTCACTCATGTGTTTTATTGTGCCTTTAGTTCCTAAATTTAGGATTCAATGCTTGAACATTTGCTTCGTGTATATAGCGGGTGTTAGGCAAATATGGCAGAGTTAGCATTAAAATCAATAATAAGAGAAAGGATCTCATATGGGTATACATCTTTACATTCTTTGGCATTCCAAAGGAGGATAAAGAAGAAGTGTACTTTGGCATTCTGGAGGAAGATAGAGAAGAAGAAATGACATGGTTTAGCCGGTGGAATTTTGGGAACCAGTTAGAAGGTGGAGACAAAATTGTCGTTTCAGTACTTTTGAGTGATTGGTTTGGGGTAAAGGAGTGTGGTATCAAGATCGTATGTGAAGAAGATGATAATGGAGTAGTCTTGGATGGCAATAATTATAAGACATATTTTCATTGGAACGAAGTGGTTGGCGGAGATTTGTCATCCTTATAATTGTGCACAAGGACATACTTCCTCCGTAGCCTACTCTACCAAGATGGCTATAAACTCGAGGGTATGGAAAGGGATCTGAATTTATTTGGAGACATCGCAAGTCTAGAACATACGCGTGCTTGTCTCGACCTTTATATAGAATTCCAAAACCAAACCCTCTAAGTACTTGTACTAGTACATTTCCATTTTATTTATTTTTTGTCAAAAAAGATAAATAAGCCTCTCTCATCTGATCTAATGCTAATACTTAATTTTGTTGGTTTGAATGGTTGTAGAGATGCAAAAATTGAAGGTGCGTTATGGTATTTAAGTTATTTTCTGAACTCGAGAAGACTATGGCATATATTGGACTTTGGCTTTTCAAGTACAATATTTTTCATTAGTCTTTTTTGTGTTTGTATTTGTACTTGGGATAAACAATTATCTATATGTACTAATTATAAAAGTACGAATGAGGAAGTGAAATTGCAGTTTTATCAATTGATTAGGAATAAATCGAATTCTAATTTTTTTTTCTTTTTGAGTTAAAATTTTACTCTATTTGATCTGGTTTTTGGTTAGGAACTATAATCGTACTTTATTATTATTATTTTGAGTTAAAATCCTACTATATTTAATCTTTAGGGTTAGAGTATCTATTCTACTCAAAATCCTACTTTGTTAAGTCTTTTGGTTAGGAACTAATTATATATCATACTACTTTCCTTTTTATTTGTTTAAATTCTTAGAGCATCTCCAATTATATTATAAAATTTGACTTGTAAATCATACGTGTTGATGGGGTTAAATACTGATTTTTACTATTTGCCTACAAAAGTAATTCAATAATTTTAGCCCCGGTAAAATTCCACATTTACCCCCGGTAAAATCTCACTTCCTCCGCTAAAATCCCACTCAACTCCACTCAAATTCCACTCACCTCCATTAACTTCCACTCAAATTCTACTTACATCCACTCACATTTGTAAGATTACCTTTTTACCCCTCATCTTCATCAAATTTACTTTTTTATCATTCTAAATTTTATCTATAAATATCCCCTCATTCATTCATTCAAGACACACCAAAAAACATATATTCCTTCTCTCCCAAGATCCATCTATCTCATCCAATAGATAAAAAGCCATTGGCAATATAAATACAAGCCAATTTAAGAAGAAATAGGAGGGTCTTATACTCTCTCTTTTCATACCCTAAAAAAATACCAACAACCCTTATACACTCTCTCTCCTACACAGTTTATTATTTCATCTTCTTGAAATATTTGTAATCCTAATTCTATACTTATAAATAGAATTAAGGAAATTATAGAAAGAGATTTGTAATCCTAATTTTATACTTATAAATAGAATTAAGAAAATTATAGAGAGAGATTGGTAATCCTAATTCTATATTTATAAATAGAATTAAGGAAATTATAGAGAGAGATTGGTAGCTTGTATTATCATCCAAATTGATTGCCTTTGAACTAATACAAAGCAAGCACACACGAAATGAGGACGTACTGTTAGACTAGCATAAGCGCTACCGGGAGAACTTACCTTAAAAAAAATGTCACGTGTTCATCACTGCGCCGCATTTATTTTTTATTTACCGATATTCACTTATTGATTGGTTAATTATCTATTTCTAGATTTTGACACCATCACGTGTCAACCCACTTTTTCTTTTTTAAAAAAAAGGAAAAAAAAAATTGAACAGAAAAAAGGCTATAATTATACTTTTATAAGCTCGTTTAAATTTTTAAATAACCAATAAGATTTCAACACATGTTAAATATTAACGTAAGCAAATTATTATTATTTTTTTCTTGAATTTTTCTATAAATAATCTTGTAGTCACAATGGATCTTGATTTATAGGTATTAATGAGTAGATTTCAAATATATAGGTTTTTTTATTATTATTAAAATCCTTATTTTACATGTGAAGTTATTACGTTTTCAAAATTTATAAAAAAAAATGAAGAGAGAGAAAACTAATGCGACAATGTAAAATGAGAGTGTATTTTACACAACTATTTTACACAAGGGTGGTTTTATTTCTATCCACAATTTCTTACGATCAATCCGCCTTCAATTTATGGATTTTTTGTACAAACATTCACAATATCACCCTTTTAAAAATTGATAAGTATATCCGCCAATTAAAATTAATTTATAATTGTATTTTTGAATTTGAATTTAGATTCCTAATCAAAATTTACTTCCATTTTAATTTATTTCCTACTTTCCTTTAAGGTTTTTTAAAATCTTTTATTAAAAACACTAGACTAACTTATCACTAGTTTGATTGATGAAAATATAAACCCTAAAATCATATTAGTTTAAGCATACAACAATGAAAGATCTTTTGCCAACGAGAAAATCCAACAATAGTTTGCAACACAAACAAAAAAAATGCATAATATAATGGATTAACACAGTATTGAAAGCTAAAAAAAACTATGAATTAGTGTAGAGCACGGTTTATTTTTATCATAATCATCTAATAGAGTAAAGACTAAACGTTCAAAACTAATATATTGTCATAGCAAGATTTGTATAATATGAAAATTGAATGGTAAAAAAACTTAATTCGGCTACAACGTTACTCACTTCAACAGAGCTACAAGATGAAGTACCTTCGAAAAAGGTTCATGCCAGAAATTGTTGGGTATAAATGGAGAGCTAGAAGATGAAGTGATGGAGGAGGTTGTGTACTTTTCACCTTTACTAACCCCGGTTTTACTTTAACTTTTTAGAATGTAATTTTTTTTTGTTTACTTAATTAAATTGGATGTACTTACTAATTTAGTGGATATTTAATATTAAACTATTAATAAAATAATATTTAGAAAAATTAAATTAGTAATTTTTTTTGTAAGTCTATCCACACTCGCTGATTAATTTAATATATGGAACACATATTAACTTAATAACGTGGATTAATCGCAAGAAATCGCAGATAAAAATAAAATCACCATTTTTTAATATTTTAACTTTTTTGTATTGCTAAATATGTAGTTAATCAAGCTTGAATCCTTGAACTGAATGTTGAAAAATTTATATTTAACTAGTAAGCTAACAACAATTTTATGTTAAATTTTACATGTGCAATAGAATTATAATAAGAAGTGTATAAACAAATATTGCGTATGCATTTGTATCTAGTTCATAAAAAAAAAGGTCTCCACATTTTATGCAAGTCTTTCTATAGTTTACCATTTTATGTCTTTTATATCTACCAATAAACATGCTGGTTAGTTCACTTAGGTTCAAAACATAAGTTCCCTCAAATGAATTTAAAAAATGCCAAGAAACACTTCTGTTATATTTCTTTAGTATCTCTTAATAAAAATTTCCCGTTGTATTTCTTTTGCCTCTGATTGCAATTCATACCTAGCAAAAGCTTTTGCTATCTTCCTTGTTTGCATGCTTTTGAACTTGGGATGGATCCACATCGTAGAACACTAGTAAAACTACAAGCCCAGAGGTCCTACTTAATTTGTTTGAGGATCATCACTAGATAGTCCTTTGATAAGACAATGATCGATATCTTTGGTTGATAGGTCTCTTTTTCTAAGTCTGACTTAAGATATTTGCATTTCTTAATCTCATCATCGTCTCTAAACGTGTGAAATCCTTGTTAGTCTAAACTTGTATAGAGATGATCAATAAAAGTAATTTTAAAGAAAATTGGCACCAAGGATAATCCTACAGATATGATTACAAAAGTGGTACCTACGACCAAGTTTGAGCTTTGCTTGACGTTGGTCAACATTCTTCGATGTTAAAACCCCACTTAGGGGTGACGGCTCTTCAGGGCCGGGTGTGATGTTATAGCAGTATTGATGGAAGAAATGGAGGAGTATGATTTTTTGTTTGGTGGATGAGATAGTTGGATGATTCGCCAAAGTGGAGATTTATGAAATTAGTTCTCCAATGACCATGATCGATCGTGTTTCTTTTAAGTGCAATTTTGACTCTTTTTTTATATAGACTTGCATAAGGCTTAAAACACCTTAAGCTAAAATAGGGAGAATTTTTTCTTGTGTACTTGTAATCAACTCTTTCTTCCTATGATCAATAAAAAGCTGTCATCTGTGTGGATTAATGACATTTATGCCGATACCATAGTAAAACCTTATCTTGTGCGATTGTTGTTTATTTTCTTATTTATTTAGTATGAGTGTGCTTGTTATAATGTCCTACATCGAAAAGTGGGAGAAACTTGAAATGTTTTATATGTACACCCAAGGGGTTCCTACTAGTGAAAGGCCTTTTGAGGGGTGAGTTGGACTATATAGCCCTACTAAGAACAAAACCGTGAGGTGCGTAGGGTTTGCCTGAGTGCTAAAGCGAACAATATCTTGCTAAGGTCGGGGCCCGAATTGTTACAAATGGTATTAAAGCATACCTCATAGAGTACGTTGTGCCGACGAGGGCTTTGATCCCTTTGGGGTCGAGACGTTTAGACGATACAATTGTGATGTCACGTTGTATGAACTAGCCAACGGTTATATATATATATATTCATACTAAAAATTATTTGTATCTTAGCAATACTTCTTTTACCATACATATGAGGTTTACCATTAATTTATGTTATTAATGAGATTATAATTGTATTTTCAATTAACTTATATCTTATTATATTTTGGGAATGGGGAAGTATTGACATGCATATTATAAAACAATTTTTATTACAAAAGGAGGTTACTTTATTTATTTCACCTCATATGCATTATTTCAAAAATGTATCTTTACATACAAATTCTATAGTTCTCAATGAGCTCGTATTTAGTTCACTCCCATTTTTTCAAAACAGTTTTATAGGTATTCCATGAGGGATGGCACGTGTATGAGTCTAGGAAGCCTCTGATAGCTTAGAACTTTATAGTCGTCCAATGAGGACTTAGTACTTGTATAATTTTTGTATTTGGGTACCTTGTATATTATAAAACAATTTTTATTACAAAAGGAGGCTACTTTCTTTATTTCACCTCACATGTATTATCTAAAAAACGTATCTTTACATACAAACTTTATAGTTCCCACTGAGCCCGTATTTGGCTCACACTCATTTTTCCAAAACAGTTTTGTGGGTATTCCATGAGGGATGGCATACGTACGAATTTAGGAAGCCTCTGATAGTTTAAAACTTTATAGCCGTCTAAGGACGACTTAGTACTTGTATAATTTTTTTATTTGGGCACTTCGTACTATTGGATTCAAAGTAACTCAAGTGTCACACTTATTCTATAATTGTTGTAAAAACTTATTGATTTTTCTTGGGACCTCGTTGGAGGGATTTGATTGTATAAACATCTGTACCTTTGATGATTGAATGTTAATATATGTGAATGTGGAGTTTGATTCAATTAATGTTTGGACTTCTATAGGTTTTAGATTTGTTAAATTTATAGACTCCACATACCAAAGAATTTTCTGAATAGGGTTTTTAATGCAAAAAAATGTTTTAGATACTATGTAAATTATTTTAATTTAAACCCGCTGTCGCATACGACACCATGATTAACTGGGTTCCAGAAGTGAAATCCTCTTAACAGGATTTGGGGTGTCACAAGTTGGTATAGGAAAATATATAACTTTTTATTTAAGTGTTTTAAAAAGAGGATCAATTATTTGAATACATGCAAACTAAGAAACACATAGAGATGATATATTTCTTACCGTCAAGGTGTGTCCTTGATGCCAAAGTCTGCTACGGTCCCCTGCCTCTAGCGATTATTGACATACAATTTCTCATCCCATGTCTTGAAATAATCAATGCATTCTCAACATATTACCATGATCCGTTGTCAAGAGACATCAAATAATTAGATTTGGAATTCCAATTTTTGCGTGAAAATAGCATTTCTCTAGTACTCCGATTGTGTAATTCTTATAGATTCCAACAAAGAAGCAAGTTTCTCGAGGACTTTGAGGTATTGATTCAAGTTTCATTAATTAGATGACTCGTTCATCTTCACTTTTTCCAAACAAAGAAGAGCCTACAACTTTAAAAGCTAACGAAATCCCTGCACAAATTTGTAATACCTCTGTGTGCTTTATGTAATTTCCGATAAGACAATCTTCCCCAAAGGCATGCAAACTAGAGAGTTTAACTGATTCATATTGACCCAATTCTGCAACCCTATAAATCTGATGAGGTTTAAGAAACCTCTCAAGCCTAGTAGTTATAACGACTTTACTTCCTAAAAAAAAGTCAATCTTGCATTTCAAATATGGCATATATTTGACCTGCTTGAAATACAAAACGAAAACCAAATTCAAGCCCAGGAGAATTAAAACTATATTTAAAAAAAAAAAGAAGACCATAGTTCTAATCACACGTATGCAAGAGTGCTATATGTCCTCTACTTAAATTTTATCTTTTAAATACGTAAAATAGCATTACATCTTTCTTTATTGAAATAAAAAATATATATACATTTTGCCACTAGTGGCAACACCAAAGGTGCCCGGTGATTGCCGGCACCGGATGGTTAATTAAGGCCAGTAGGCCACCGGGAGAAAATAGAAGACTGTTGTTTTAATTTTCATCCCTTCTTCAAAATACTACTTATTTTAATTTAATCCATTAAGTTTATTCTTTTTGGGGACTAGCAAATCAATGCTATTAAAAGAACGGGAGAAAAACCCGATCTAAGTAGAGTTCTTTCCTACTCAGACAACTTACTCACTTTGTCAATAAACAAAGGGTGATACGTACTATTGTTAAAATAATTATGTCTATTATTAGAGTAATATAAAACTTTAAAAGTATACAATAAAAAACTTATGAAAGTAATATTGTACTTTGTCAAAAGATAATTGCTACAACGGTATGAGTATCCTAAACAAAATTGTTCATACTGAACATTAAGGCTTCATTTGATTCAGGTATTAGGGTCAGTGAGATTAATAATATCAGTATTAATAGTATTGGACTATTAATCTTGTTATTAATTTATTACCAATACCTTGTTTGATTCATGTAGTATTAATACTATGATATCTCATTTGATGTTAATACCATGTTTGGTTCTATAACTCGTATACGAGATTATATTTTGGACTAACAAAATAAAAAAATTAAAAAAAAAATTAAAATAATAATAATATAGTAATAGTAGTAGTGGCATTTTTGAAAATATTATAGTAATAATGTTATTTTTGAAAATATATAGTTCATTTTTTTTAATCCTGGATAAATAATACCACCTCCCCCTGGTATTAAATTATACTACAAATAGTGGTATTAAATTAGTACTGGTATTAGTAATCCTAACACTTGTGTGAATTAAATAAGGTATTATAAAAAAAATGGTATTGATGATCCCATCCCACTTTTAATACCCGAATCAAACGAGGCCTAACTTCTTAAAATAGTAGTGCTCGACTACTATAACATCAATCTATAAAAAATTAAGGATTATTTGAGTTTTGGAGTCTATAATTTTGTCATTCTTAAGTTAGGGTCCAAAATAAGGGGTGAGACTATTTACAACATCCATTTATCTCACTAACATCCCCCATTTAATTTTAAATAGATCTACTTTTAAACATCCCCTTATATCTCACAAACACCCCCCCTCAATTAACATATTTATTCTAAGGTAAAAAAATTAATCTATCAATTTATCCATGAGTAATAAATTAATCATACACTTTAAAACACCACCCTTATATCTTATTATCTCCCCACTTTAGCCGAATTTATTCCATTTACTCTCCCTACATCAGGAGAGTAAATAGCATATGTTCTCCCCACATGAGGAGAGTTTCACTTTAAAATTTTTCAGTGAGTTTAAAAGTCAGTCTCCCCACTTCAGCCGAATTTACTCTATTTACTCTCCTCACATCAGGAGAGTAAATAGCATATGTTCTCCCCACATGAGGAAAGTTTAACTTTAAAATTTTTTAGTGAGTTTAAAAGTCAGTCTCCCCACTTCAGCCGAATTTATTCCATTTACTCTCCTCACATCAGGAGAGTAAATATCATATATTCTCCCTACATCAAGAGAGTTTAAGATTAATTTATTTCTCATGGATAAATTGATAGATTAATTTTTTTAGTTAAGGTTAATTATATTTTTAAAGTGTGATTAATTTTAGTTAAAATTAATTATATTTTTAATTACATACTTTATATAAATTATTTAAGGTAAATAGGAGAGGTAAATAGAGAGTGTTAATAATTAAAAAATTATATTTGGAGAGTGTTTGTGAAATAAGAAGTATTTGTAAGAGAAATGAAGTTCGTAAATAGTAAAACCCAAAATAAGTGATTCCGTTAGTCAACAGAAAAAAAAAATATTAAAATAAAAACACCGCCCTTTATTAAAATAATATTACAGCGATCGTCCAAAAAATAAACTTGGAAAAACAAGCCGTTCAACAGTTCAATTACACCCCCACATAAAGCACCAAACTCTCTCTCTCTCTCTCTCTCTCTCGATCCCAACAATGTCCACTCTCAAAACCCTACATTCTCTCTTCTTCTTCCTCCTCGCGTCCCTATCTTTCTCAGCCGCAGATGACCTCTCCGTACTCCAAACACTCGCCACCAGCCTCTCCAACACGCCCAAAGATTAGACCGGCACAGACATCTGCAACAATTGGTCCGAAATCTACTGCGACAGCTCCGGCTGAGTCACCTTTATCAACCTCCCCTCCAAAAGCCTCTAAGGTACACTTCCCAATGAGCTTAACAACCTCTCTGTTTCGTCTGATTTCCTCGTGTGTCTCACCAATTTACAACCATTTAGTATAAGTGATAATCCGAGTTTACAATCTTGGGTGGTGCCGATTCAGTTGAGGGATAGTAGTAGTTTGGGTACTTTTTCCGCGAGTAATGTGAGTTTGGTTGGAAGTATTCCGGATATTTTCGGGTCTTTCCCCAATTTGCAGAATCTCATATTGTCTTACAATAATTTAACTGGTGGGTTGTCTAAATCTTTGGGTGGTTCCGAGATTCAGAATCTTTGAGAATTTGAGGGGTTTGGGATGATAGGGGTTTCGGAGGTGATGAATGTGGAGAGAGAAGGAGAGTGGTTTGTTTGTTTGATTTTTTTTGTTGGCCAAGCAAGTGAAGAAGATGAACAAATTAGGTGTATTCTAGGAAAACTGTGGCCTAAAGTCTAAGAAATGAGAACCGTGAACTTCTAACTAAATAATGACAAAATTATGGACCTAAAACCCACATAACCCAAATATTAAAATCAGACTATAATTTTCCATTCTTGACGCACTCGCCCTTGTCGATTGACAGTTGTGTTAGTTACTCATTGACAGTTGTGTTAGTTACTCAAAATAGGAGAGTTTGACTTTGGCCACTATTAATAATACACAATTTGATTTTGGCCTATCTTTTTATTTTATATTAAACTTTAACCATCATTTTGTAACTTTCATTAATTAAACCGTTATGTAGGGTTTCTTTTTTCAATTACACCCTTCTAGCTAAAGTCCAATATATAAATAACTAGTGCCTAAAGTATAATACAACTTATATCATGTATTTTTTTCTTTTTTCTATTATCTTATTGACTATACCTTCGAGTAGCCTTAAGGTCTTGGTAGATGATTTTGACCGTGTGATGATTTAACACACGTAAATGAAAACCAAACCATGCGGTTTTTTGGTTCTTTTAGTTTTTTTGGTACTTTTATTTCAGTTTTTTTTTGTATTATTTTTCGGAAATTATACTTAATTTTATTTCTAGAATTTTTTCCTCAAGGCAATGAGTGCGATTATATTATTCCATCTTTGTATATGCATTATGATAACTTCATTTAAGAAAAAGTGTTAAAATATATAAGATACAGATTTTAAGAACTAAGCTATAACTATATTAATAATCCTTTAATATCTCACGTGCCTCCTAAGATAAATTTATATATATATCACAGCACAATTAACATTTTACCAAGAAACTTTAAAATTATAGCGCATAATAGAAAAAAGCCAAAAATATTGCATCATACAATATATAAAATATACATTTATTCTCGGTATTTTTGATTTTATAATTTTTGGTATTTTAGGCGGTTTTGAAAAATTGAAACCAAAACCAACCAAAAGAAATTTGCATTTTTTGTTTTCGGTATTTTTAACTTTTGGTATTTGTATACGTGAAACCAAAACTAATTTTTTATTTTTTATTTTTAAATTGGTTTCTTTTTTTGCCGCACTGATCCCAACCCCTTTGCGACCCTTACATCTCCAATGGAATAAACAAAAGTAAATAATAAAAATGACTTTTGACATTTAGTAAGTTGTTAACTCTCTCCAATAGATATTTTTTCTCAATAACCAAATTTGTGAGTCCACTTTATTGATTGGCCACAAATTAATCAATTTGAATTTTGTTTCAAAAAAACGAGGGAAAGATGATTGAAATTTAAAAAGATTTTCTTTTACCCAATAAAACTGGTGGCCCCTCATTTTGGTTATCGAAGAAGGTTGTTAATTTTGATTATAAATGGAATATATTTAATTATTCGTTAAAAGGTTGCTAAAATTTGATTATACCATTGAGGTAGTACTTTTAGCCAACATTGTTAAATTTAATTATAATTGTTATTTTGATTATACCATTGGAGATATTCTTACTAAATGGATAATCAAAAGTTGTTTTGATTATTTAATTTTAATTATTCCATTGAAGATGTTCTAACATTTGATTATACCATTTGAATAATATTTTTAGTTTTTTTTTTTTTCGAAACAAAGAAGAATATATTAAATCAAATCGCTAGAGAGTACATTAGAAATAAAAGCAGGACAAACATCACACCATTCCTGCTGACCAGACAACGAATGCGACGCCCTAGCAATTGAATGGGCAACCGCATTCGCTGATCTACGAACAAAAACTAGCTTGCTATTAACTAATGCTAACAAGAGGTTATAACAATCCTCAATGACTGAACCAACAGAGGAACAAAAATTCTCTGCCTTATTGATAGCATTTGTGAGGAGTAAAGAATCCGATTCAATCAAAACGTCTTGTCTTCCCGAATGAATTAGCCAACTAAGAACTTCTCTTAGCCCAATTGATTTTGCAATTAACGGGCTAAAACGACCTGGAAACGTACCTGCTACGGCTGCTATAAACGAACCTTTATCATCCCGAAGCACGCCTCCATAACCCATTTTATTTGGCTTCGTGAATGTCGCTGCATCTACGTTGCATTTCCAAGTACCCATACTCGGCACAGACCATGTATCCAAGCTTCTAGACTCTGATGAAGCCGCTACCATGGTGACCGAACGAGTAGAGCGCCATTCAGCGAGAACAACTGCTGCGTCATTGACAACCTGCCAAGCTGGTTTTGAGCCCCCGTTCCATACACAATCATTACGGTTGACCCAAGCTTTCCACAAAAGAACTGCTATATATAAACTCCATTGCTTCCTTTGAACAACCTGTTACCACTATATTCCACCATTCCCACAACCGGGTTGAAGCCTGCACTGAGAAAGAGAAGCCAGCAGCCTTCCAAATGCTGATCGAGACTGGGCAGTAGACTAAAACGTGAACTGCCGTTTCTTCATATTGGGCACAAAGCGGACAGATAGTATCCACTTCGACATTGCGAGATGCAAGCGCCATCCGAGTCGGGAGAGAACCTGCAAGTGATCTCCAAAGAAAATTACAAACTTGAGGAGGTAAATTTAGAGACCAAATAAGCTGCCAATTGGTAATTGCTGGCGCTATAACCGGCTGGTACTTAGAGCACAAAAATTTATGTGCTGATTTCACATTGTACGAACCCTTCGAACTCCATGCCCAATACCATACATCAGCTTTACTATCGCGAGGAAGGGGAATAACTAAGATTTCATCAACATCCCTTTGCACAAAAATATTGTTAATTAGCTCAATGTCCCACTCTAAGTGTCCCGGCTTCAGCAATGCATCAACTGTGACCTCAACAAGATCCTTGTGACACGGAGTTTCGACAAACGGATTGTCCCCGTCATTTAACCATGGAGAACCCCAAATAAACGTGTTAACCCCATTACCAATATGCCGTCTGCACCCTTCTTTAACCAGATCTTGACTTGCAAGGACACTACGCCAAATATAACTAGGATTGGACCCCAACTTTGCTTCTAAAAAACTCGAATCAGCATAGTACCGAGCTTTAAAAATTCTACCACAAAACGAATAAGGATGCACTAGTAGTCGCCACCCTTGTTTACCCAACATAGCAAGATTAAAAAGGTGAATTTTTCGAAAGCCTAATCCACCAACTGATTTGTTATAGCACAACTTATCCCAACTACGCCAACGAATACTGTTTGAACCATCCTTCTTTTTACCCCACCAAAAACTATTCATCATACGCTCGAGCTCATCACAAAGAATGTGAGGCAATAAAAATACACTTAAAATATAGCTTGGAATCGCCTGAATAACAGATTTAAGCAAAAGCTCTTTACCAGCCTTAGATAATAATTTATTTCTCCAACCAAAGATTTTTTTATGGGCTTTTTCTTTAATATAATTAAACACCTCCACCTTATTTGTCCCAATTAACGATGGAGCGCCCAAGTATTTACCGTGATTATCGCAAGCCCTAACCCCCAGCAAGTCACAAATACTATTTCTAATATCATCAGTCGTATTCGAACTGAATAATATAGAGGATTTAGTAAAATTAACCTTCTGACCTGATGCAGCTTCATATTTACTAAGGCAGTCGTGAACTCTCTCACATTCCTCTATCGTGGCGCGAAAGAATAAATAGCTATCATCTGCAAAGAGGAGATGTGAGATAACAGGCGCCGTCTTCGCCACTTTACACCCTTGGATAAGACCCTTACGAGACCTGTCATTTAAAATAGAGGAGAGACCTTCTGCACAAATTAAGAATAAATAAGGCGAAATAGGGTCCCCTTGACGAAGACCTCTCGAAGGAACAATAGGACCAACCTCTCTACCCCCTTGTCTAACCACGTACTGAACTGAAGTCACGAAGAGCATAATCAAGTCAATCCACCTATCTACAAAGCCCAACTTAACCATCATGTCCCTCAGGAATGACCATTCTACTCTATCATATGCTTTTGACATATCCATCTTTAAGGACGCCATCCCTACTTTCCCCTGGTTCTTTTGATTCAAATAGTGATTGACTTCAAAAGCTATCATGACATTATTAGTTATAAGACGGCCCGGAATAAAGGCGCTTTGATTTTCAGAGATAATTGAGTCAAGGACCATTTTCAATCTATTAGCAAGCACTTTCGTCATCACTTTCACAATAACATTACAAAGGGAAATAGGTCTCAAATCTGTAATTTTATCCGGCTTCTTAACTTTGGGAATCAGTACAATAATAGTGTCATTCAAGCCCCCAGGTAACGAACAATTATTTAAATAATTAAGAAAAGCCGACGTAACATCCGTACCTATCTCGTGCCAAAACGACTGATAAAATCCTGGATTGAACCCATCCGGCCCCGAACTTTTATCCGGATGCATCGCCTTGACCGCTGCGACGACTTCAGCCGCTACGAAAGGACGAAGCAAAAGCGCATTCTGCGCATCAGAGATTTTTGGTTGAACCGACTCTATAATAGCTTCACTAGAGCTGCCATTGGAATGAAATAGCTCTGAAAAGTAGTCTCGAATTAGCTCTGCCAAGCCCGCATCCCATCTTTGTTTATTCCCATGGTTATCCAATAAATAAGAGAAATGATTTTTACTGTTTCTCGCCGACACATAAGCGTGAAAAGCCTTCGAATTAGTATCACCCTCCTTGAGCCAAAATACTTTAGCCCGCTGCCGCCAATACGAGGACTGGTGCCGCAACAGATTGTTCAGTGTGTCCCGCTCTTCCTTTACTGCTATCGAACTGGCCGGAATCCTAGAGCTCAGCAGATCACGAAGACGGCATCTACTATCTCTCAGATCCCGTTTGAATGTATTCCTCACCGAATTACCCCAGGCCTGGAGAGCTTCGCCACAAACAGAAAGTTTTTGCTGAATATTCAGAGGACCAGAGTGCCCCCAAGTATTAATAACAATCTCCTTACACATTGGTTCAAACCGCCACGCATTTTCAAATCGGAACACTCTTTTCGGACTATGAATTTTATTAGTGAAATGAAGAAATAAAACCGAGTGATCAGAGGATGCAACTGGAATATTATCCACTTCTGCAGACGGAAATAAAGAGAACCACTGATCAGTGGCTGATGCTCGATCTAACTTCTCTTCTGTAAAATTAGGACGGCCTCTACTCTTTTCCCATGTAAATAAATGCCCTCTAAAGTTAACTTCTTTCAAATAACTGTCTTCTACCGCCTCCCGAAACCCTTTAATTAAATTAATAGGATGCGAAACTCCACCTTTTTTCTCCGAAGAAGATAGCATATCATTAAAATCCCCAATGCAACACCACGGAAGATTTGATTTATTTGAAAGAGTACGTAATAAATCCCAAGAGTCTCTTCTTCTAACCCGCTCTGGAAAACCATAAAAGCCGGTAAGCCGCCATCTTTATGAGTCCGGGATAGATATCACCACATCAATAAAAATTTTCGAATGCCCTAATAACACTGTTGTATCTTTGATCTTCCACATAAGCGCTAACCCACCACCATTATTAACTCCAGGAACAAAACATAAGCCCTGGTATTTAATCTGAACTTGCACACGCTCCACCTTCTCTCTGTTCACTTTTGTTTCCATTAAAAAAATAAAATCGGGCTGCAAATTGGACACAAGGTCCACAAAATCTCGAACTGTCTTTGGGTTGCCCAAACCGCGACAGTTCCAACTTAGAGTCTTCATAATGCCAGGCGAACCCGGCCTTCCGAGTCCGCCACCACAGAGTTTTTTGAACCCTGCCCATTTAAATTGCTTAGATCATTTTCTTTACTGTCACTAGAGCCCAAGAGGCCCAAAGGCTCCGCTGTCCCACTTTCCTGTCTCCTCCGTTTGGCCTCTAAAATAACAATAGCATCCACGCCATCATTTGAGCCCACCTTGTTCACATTATCAATAAGCATTTTTGAATTTATTTCTCTGCCCATATCTCTACTTTTATTCGGCAGATTCAAATTACCATGATGTTTGGCAAAATTATGGGGATTGGAGTTTGAAGTATGGTTATGAATTTTGGCTTGGGTAATTACCATTGTGCCCCTCCCTTCCACCTGCTCTCCACCGCCACCATCAATCACCATTTGAGTCGCCAGAATATTTCCTTTCTCCACCAAACCACCTTTACATTTTTCGTTATTCGACGTATTACCAAACGAGCCTCCCAATGCTGGAGCTTGACCATCTAATAGCCATTGTTCCCCACCTTTATAATTTGACCGTCTATTCGAAGCTCGTAACCAGACACCATAAGCTTTTTCCACGTTTTGGTTTCGATATTCAAAAACAGTTTCGCACGAGCGGTCAGAATGCCCAATAATACCACAAAAAAAACAAAAGGTCGGGAGTCGTTCATATCGAAAATTAATCCACTTTCCTTCAAAATCACTTCGCCGAATATTCATCTTCCTTTTTATAGGTTTGCAGACATCGATGAGGACACGAATTCGCATATAGGATGTCCATGCCCCTGAGAAGTTATTAGGATCAGCATACTTACCAATTTGTTCTGCAACTTTCTCGGACATAAAACCCCCCGGTAAATCATGCACCTGGACCCATATTCCGAGTTGAAACAGCGGCATTTGTTGTGGAAGTGTTCCCGGTTCTAATGGGCTTAACAATAACGGGTGTTGCTCGAACGTCCATGGCCCCCCTCCTCGAACATCTTCATAGTCAATTTCATGTTTGAACTGGAATAACTATAAGTTTGGACCGAGGTCCTTAACCCAAAGTCCCATGACCGGGCGCCAAATGCTCGCCATCATGTGTTCCATAGCATGGAAGTTAATAGGGCACGTTGTAAGAAAACGTCCTACAAGACTGTATCGGAGATCTCCCTGAACAGCCGTACTCGTAGTATCAATGAACTCAGATAGATCCTCCCCGCCCTCTGCCTCCTCAATCACAAGCCGAGCATACCGATCAGCAAGAGAATTGCTACTATCCGCCATGAGAGAACAACCAACAGAAAACACAACAAGAAACCAAACAAAATACTCCACCAAAAATCTTAAACCTGTAAAGCTAACAGGACATACCAAAACCTGTCAATCAGACAGGAAAACCACAGAGAAAAAGCCGAAAGAATCTTCACATGAACAATTGCTACTATCCTCCATGAGAGAACAACCAACAGAAAACACAACAAGAAACCAAACAAAATACTCCACCAAAAATCTTAAACCTGTAAAGCTAACAGGACATACCAAAACCTGTCAATCAGACAGGAAAACCGCAGAGAAAAAGCCGAAAGAATCTTCACATGAACAACGTGAACTGTTCAATGAAATGCCTGAGAGAGCAGTTGCAGATTGGAATTCCATGATTTTTGCATGCTGGAATTGGGAAAATGAAGGCGTTGTTCGTCAGTTGTTTGACATAATGCCGGAGAGGAATGTCATTACTTGAATTCGTGAGGTTTGTACATCGATATCTCTGTTACTAAAGTTTGATATGTCTGATTTTATGTAAGATATTTATGTTTGCTTAGAATTATTGTTGAATAAAGGTTATACAGAAGTACGACATATGATAATGTCATAATGACATAGATATTAGTAAGTCAACATGCACATAAAATGACATAACGGGGTCGCCAAACAATTTGAGGCCTGGATTATTTGAATTTTGTGTATCCACAATAAGTTGAAAGAATTATCATATATGTTCTGTACTTAATTAAAGACTGTAGAAAATACTACATAAATTCTCAAGAAAAATCTCCAAGTACGACCAAAAAGTTTGATCATCCAGAGCACATTTTTTTTTTTTTTTTTTTGTTGTATAATCAATCTGTAAGTTGTGTTTTGCTGATTGGAAATTGAAGATCACAATAAGTTACTTTTTCAGATTAAGAGTTACTGTTTGAATTCTCTACATTTGTGAAAGCTATGATTCTAGCGTTATCAATCTTTTGATGAATAAAGCTTGTTCTGTTTTACACAGAAGTTCCATCTCAGATAACACCCATGGTTTGAGCATAAGGTGGAAGAGGAAGGGGACAAGGGCAAGTTTCGAACCAATGATCTGGAGCTTGCCAATAGTACAAGGCGAACCCCTTTAAATTACTGCGCACAAGTGGGTCTTATGAACAAAACTATTATTTTTGGTTTGTTTTGTTGATTGAGAATTTAAGATCGCAGTCACCTATTTTTTTGAAAATCAGCTTAGGCTAAAGTTTTTGCTGAGATGTAGTGTGAGCTGGAGTAGCAGATCCTTGACTGCATATTTTATAGGTTGCTTGCAGAGTTACGAGGTAAGAAACCTCAGAAAATAACTCTTAGGCTTTCTCTCCCAAAAATTATGTTTCACATTTTGGACATGTTTGGATTGCAGTAAAATACTTATCACCTTGGGAAGAACTGAAATGTTAAAATGCATTTCCAATATTTTTTTTTTGTTTGTATGAAGGTAGGAATAATTGCACACATTATAACGATATAATTTTAAACAAAAATGTTGAAGAAAGTTGAATGCCAAATTATTGAAAAGATTTTACTTTGGGTAAGATAAAAATTTCAACTCAAATAAAACTAGCACTAATTTAAGTGTTTGCCAATGGTGAAAAACTCTGCATCTGTTAGGGAACCTTCTAGATTATATTCTTCTTTAAAAACGTACAGAAAACAACACGCATAGCCAGGTCGTTGAATCTTCCTTGAGTCATGTCAAATTTAGGCTTGAAATCTGTTGTATATGTAAATTGTGCGTTGCTTCTGAGTTATGTTGCTATTCAGTTGTTCAGGTATATATAGAGAGAGAGTTGTAGACTTTTGTAGTTAAGCAGCAAGTGTCTTATCACTCTTGTTCTCTGGCTTTTACAGCTTCCGTGGGCATTCTACAAGGACGTGAACTTTCCTTTTTTCTCTTTTTTCAACATGAAAGGAGTTTTGTGCAGTTCAAGTCTCAACAACATTGTAAATTGTCTACTTTTTCTTTTCCATTTTTCCATGTGAAACAAGTTCCTATTTTGGAGCTGAAATGGCATTTTTTTCACTCTTGTTGGATTATTATTATTTTTTTTTTGGAGGGGGGGGGGGGGGGGAACAGAGCCATGTTCAAAGGGATGGGGGTTGGAATCGAACCTTGGTCCCTTTGATGTATTTGGCTTTCGTTAATGTTATCTATTGATTGTTAATTCCATCACACTGGATATATAAAGCGATGGTTATCTCCCAGTACTTATCTATGTTATGTTTTGGTTATTAGGACTTTTCAATGGTCAACGAATTGTAACCTTATGTAGCTCTTTGATTTCAGTGTTAGGCACTTGTACGTTACAAGTTCTGATTTCTTCTTGGTATCAAAAGAAGGATAAGATCCCCTAATGTAGGTTTTTCTTCAAGTTCTTCCGCCTTTTCCGGCAGAGGTCTTTTGCGACCTGTCCGATCAAAGATCTGTGATATGCACACATTTTCTTTTGAGTGTACCATTACTTGTACTGAGTAAAAAAAGGAAGAATAAATTTCTCGGATCTAAAGTTATTTGTTTTTAGTGGTCATATAGGTATTGCGGCTCAGCTTGTGAAACTAGTAACTGTACAGGCTTCAAGGTTCTGTTCACATCTATTTAATAAGAATGCTGCTCGTACCAGAAAATGGATTCCAAATTCATCTAACCATACATTTACAAAGCTAACTAGCTATCGGTAATGAATGATCAAACACCCAAGCGTAAGTTAAGGCAGTTATGTTGCAGCGGATGTCAAATATGAGGTTGATTGGTGAATAAGATAGTACTTGGTTGACTTTGTAGAAGTTACTTGGTGTGTATAGGTTACACATCAGCAAGATGATATTACTATATTTTTTGTTGTTATTTTATCACATACCATACGCTCGGTCAAAAAAAAACTGTGAATTTTCCTCCATGATAGCATCATTACTTCTTAAATATTATTTTCTTAAGAGTTTACCTTTGTAGAAGGTATTTGATGTGCAGGCTATTTGATCGACATCTTCCTGAAATAATGATATTCTTTATTTTCCAATTTCTTAGATAGTGATAAAGTCAGAGATTCGTTGCTGTCATGATGTCTTCCTGAAGACGCATCTTTTATACCTTATAAATTCGTCTCAACGCGCATCTTTTACCTCAATCTTTTATGCATCCTTCATACATTTCCTGAGTTTCAGAAACCATTTTCTCTTGTACGTACATACATACTCATACTGAAGAAACAGGGGCATATTCAATTTTCAAAGCATTAATTTGTTACTATAAGCTTCTGTTTCAAGTCAATATAATTCCCGAAGTTCACGCTTAGCCATCAGCCCCATGAAATTACCAATTGACTCCACCTCTTGTGCAAGTCTCCCAACTTAACATCTGTTTTTCTGTTAATGGAAAACTTAATTGACTTATATTTTCCCCAATCCTTCCTTCCTTTTATACATACTTATTGCCTTGAATACTGCTTATATCGCGATTATAATTCATCTGCTACATCATAGCTTTGTCCAATGGCTATTGTGAGGGCCCAAGAAGCCTCTTCTTCTATATGCACATATGATGTGTTCTTGAGTTTTAGAGGTGAGGACACTCGAAATAACTTCACCGATCACCTCTATACAGCTTTGGTGCAAGCAGGATATCGCACTTTCAGAGATGACTATGAGATTGAGAGGGGACAGAGTCTAAAGCCCGAATTAGACAAAGCAATCAAATCATCGAGGATTTCGATAATTGTGTTTTCCAAAGACTACGCATCTTCACCGTGGTGCCTAGACGAACTTGTGGTGATCCTCGAATGCAAGAGAAGGGCCCTGTTGGGACATTTAGTTTTACCTGTCTTCTATGATGTGTGTCCATCTGAAATCCAGAAGCAAAAGGGGAGGACAAGAGAAGCATTTGATGGGTATGTTGAGCAATATGAGGCCGAAATTGATCACGGGAAGAAGACAAAATTGATGGAAAAGGTGAAAGGGTGGAAGGAAGCACTTGTAGAAGTTACAGATTTGGCGGGGATGGAACTGAAAAACCAAGCAGATGGGTAAGTTAATTAATTTATCAAAATTCCATCTCCTACTTTCCAACTCTTTTCTGTGCGTTTTATATTTTATTTTTTTTGGATATTAATAAGCAGTACGTACACAACTTATACTTTGTCTCTAATTCCTTGATGCTTTTTAGTCCTCACTTTTATAATTTACTGCACCATGGAAAACAAAGAATACTCTATGGATGTTAGTAAAGGCACCCTCAATTTCCGGTCTACACACCTATTATTAAAAAATAACAAGGGTGCCTAAATTAGAAATCTCTCTTCCCTTCATCCTCTTTTTTAAATCCAATTCTAAACACAAACCCACTTCCTTGTTTATTTCTTTATGGCTGCCTTTATTCCCTTGTACTAGAGAAAATTGAATCTCACATTGTTGCTGCAATAATACTAAAATAAATGTCATCAAAAGAGTATCCAAGTATGAAATGAAAACTCATCTACAGCTCGAAGGAAAAATGTTTAAATGATGTTCTATATTAATCAGATTGTGTTTATTGAATGTAAATATTAGGCAGAGGAATCATTGTTTTCAAAATCAAAAAGGATATATATATTGAGTTAAAAATGAAGTGGCTATAAATTAAGGGTGCCTTTATCGACACCCATACTCTATTTAAGATTGTAGTAGGACTTGAAAAAATGAAGCAATAAATAATTGTGATGCAGGACGGAAGCAGGTTTAAAGGGAAAAGATCATTGTCTTTTACCTAACTTCTTGAATCAACAAGAAAAGAGAGAAAATTCTCGAAATATTTAATATATTTATAAAAGATTGTATTCTATTACATATGGAGCATGATTTATTTATACTACTCCAATCTTAAATCTACAATAACTAGGACTGCTTGGAAGAAACTCCAAATCAAATCCTTTAACTATAAGGAAACCTAAATTACCTAAAACAAAACATACTAAAACTAATACTCTAGAGTTTACCAAAACCTTAATAACTAAAATAATAAAATATTGCCCCAAAATAATAAAATAAAATTACATAAATAATAAATTAAAATTGCCTTCACAGGTGCCGCATGATTCACCCACTCTTAAAAAAAAAACTCGTCCTCAAGTTTGATGAAGAAAATTGATATCTTCCGTACCATCGTACTAGATACTTTGAAAGCTTGATGTTTGGATCGAATTGTAACTTCTCGGAAATATTATTTGTCTTTTCTAGTAATTGAGGAGTAGGGACGAAATTTTCAGTGTCAATAAAATCGATATATTCTTTTGTCGTGCCTGCTTCAATTTTGGCAAGTATAATTCCTTCCTTGCAACAATTTTCATGCCCAAAATCAAAATATTTTAAATATACCAAATTAACAACTTCCATACTCTTTAGATTTTCAACAATTTTTGGAAGATCAGTCAACTTTACATGTGGTACACTTACTTGCATAAGTGGTGACGAATATTCCAACATTGTGACGGGATTGACTTTTACCTTATCCTTTGTTGTATCTTCTACCAAATTTTCTTGTGATTGAACTTGAACCTCCTTATAATCACCATAAACACAAACAAAGAGTTGATTCACCGAAGATAAAATTTCATCAATATCATTAGAATAGTATTCTTCAATCAACAAATATACCATTAATCCGCATGTGTTGATTGGAGGAAAACCAAACCTGCATTGATCACATTGAAAGTCGTTCCACCATGATTGAACATTCTTTGTGAATGCATTATAAACACGTTGTATTCGATCTTGTTTTGGAACTTTGAAGTAGTAAAAATACTTTTCGATTTTTAACAACCAATCTACAAACTCAAGTTTGTTAAATCGGCCATTAAAAAGTTTCCGATGTGTTCTTGGTCGTATGGATATTCGCTCATGTTGATCATACCCAAAAGAGTAACGAGGAAAATCTTCGACAAGTGATTCGTGATGAACGTAAAGATGGCTCCTACGATTGTCGTCAATAGGAGGGTTGCTAACCGTAGCACAAGACATCATCGTTGAAGGTGAATCCTCCTCTGATACCACTTGATGCAGGACGGAAGCAGGTTTAAACGGCAAAGATCATTGTCTTTTACCTAACTTCTTGAATCCAAATGAAAGAGAAAAAATTCTTAAAATATTTAATATATTGATAAAAGATTGTATTCTATAACATATGGGGCATGATTTATTTATACTACTACAATCCTAAACCTAAAATAACTAGAATTGCTTGGAGGCTACTCCAAATCAAATCATTTAACTATAAGAAAACCCGAATTGCCTAAAACAAAATATACTAAAATTAATACTCTAGACTTTACCAAAACCCTAATAACTAAAATAAGAAAATATTGCCCCAAAATAATAAATTTAAAATTACATAAATAATAAATTAAAATTTCCTTCAAGCGCGCCGCATCAAATTAAAGCAAGGGTTAGTGAGCTAGAATTTTCAAATTTTGCTGTAAAATGTATAAATATTCGGGGTGACATGGGTACATGCAAATGCTTGTTTAATCTCGAAATTAAGGACACTTTCTTTACCCAAAGCTAATGGATTGGTGAAGGAGCTCCGGTCACTGGATTGCCACCAGTCTGTGAATTAGTGCTGGTACACTAAGTCGCTAACACTACAAAATCACTTGTAGTGACTTTAAGTTAAGGTTTCTGTGAGACGTACTTGTGAGATTTATTATTGACTTTTGGTGAAATTTGTTTACTATAGTTAAATTTGATACATTGATTATGCCCCTAAAAAGAAACTGGACTCTTGATTTTTGGATATCTCAAAGACCATAGTTTGACAATGGTACACATTGTAGGCAGTGTTGCTTTAATGATTTTTAGGACCTAGTGTAAGAATTAGAAATCTCTTTGGATTCCCCTAAAAATATTAAATAAATAGTTAATATATATTAATGGAACATATTACATAGTAATGATTATTAGTTTGAAAATTGATGGTAAATACATTAATAAGGAAAAAGATTAGTTATTGAGATAGAAATCTTTTAAATAGAAAATTATAAAGAAAGGCACCAAAAAATTCCATATAAAGATATAGTTAGTTTTGTAATTGGAATTTGTTAACCCTCCTTTAAGGAGAGTCCTAGCCGGTGCTCCTTGAATCTGGTTGGTGGACGCAATAGAATATTAATAAAACACTTAAAAGGATCCATTTTTATTTCATCCACCTGCAAGGGTCACCATGACCCTCCTTAAAAGAGAAGGCCAACACATCCAAACTCATTATTTTATTCTTGAAAAGTCACTTTTGCTGCCCCACAATAGAGGGGGAAATCAAATTCAAACTTGATTGTGTTTGCTTATATAAGTTGCTCGAACTTTGTAGGCATGAGTCAAGGTTTATATTGAAAATTTTAAATTGGGTCAAAGGGAAATTGAGGCGCACACCCTTGTTTGTTGCTCCATACTTAATTGGAATGCCTTCTCGAGCCAAAAATATTAATAAGTGGTTGCAGGATGACTCATCTGAAGTTAGTTTACTCGGAATTTGTGGGATGGGCGGCATTGGGAAGACAACCATGGCAAAATTTATCTATGATAAGAACTATGAAAGTTTTGATTGCAGTTGCTTCCTCACAAATGTGAGAGAGATGTCAGAAAAACCCAATGGTTTAGCTGGTTTACAAAGACAGCTTCTTTCAAGTATCCTTAATACGAAGCATGAAAAGATATACAATGTTGATGAAGGAATCATTAAAATCAAGGAAGCAGTTTCATGCAAAAGGGTTCTTCTTGTTCTTGATGATGTTGATCAAAGTGACCAATTAAGTGCACTATGTGGCGTGCAAGAATGGTTTTATCCTGGGAGTAAAAACATTATAACTACGAGATATGAGAGGTTGCTAAAGCCACACGAGGTTTATAAGGTTCAAGAACTTGATTATTATGAATCAATAAAGCTCTTTAGTTTCTATGCATTTGGAGAAGATTGTCCTATTGAAGGTTACACGGAGCAAACAGAAACGGTAGTTCAACTTTGTAGAGGCCTTCCATTAGCTCTTCAAGTTATAGATTCTTCTTTGTGTGGAAGAACTGTACCTCAATGGGCAAGTGAAGTGAAGAAATTGGAAGCAATTCCTCACTGGAAAATACTCGATAAACTTAAAATAAGTTATGAATGTTTACAAGATGACATCGACAAAAGATTATTCCTTGATATTGCTTGTTTCTTTGTTGGAAATGACAAGGATTACACGATCAAAGTACTAGATAGTACTGATACTTATGTAGATTTTGGAATTCAAAATCTCATTGACCGGTATCTATTAACAATTGATTCTCGCAATAAGTTGATGATGCATCAATTACTTAGAGACATGGGAAGACACATTGTCAACCAAGAATCACTTGAGCCTGAGAAACGAAGCAGATTGTGGCAAGAAAAGGAGGCCTATAGTGTATTGAGAAATAAGAAGGTAAGAAAAAAAGCGTATATAATTGTCATGTGTCTATGTATTCGTTTATGTATTGTGTGCATATGTTCATTACTAATCAAAATTTTATGTGTTTTCTTATGTTGTTAGGGCACAACAACAATCGAGGGCCTCACCCTTGACATGTGCAGGTTAATGAAAGATGATACCATTTCAAGAAAAACAAAATATGACGAATCTCTTAATAAGTATTCACGCTTGACAAGCATATGTTCTGGTTTCATCAGCTTTCTTTTAGGGCCAAAAATATTCCCTGCTCTAAGAAATCAAAGTTCAAAGTTGAGAACTGATGCATTTGAAAAGATGGACAAGTTAAGACTACTAAAGCTCAATTATACACAACTAGATGGTTGCTATGACAATTTTCCTAAAAATTTGACTTGGTTATGTTGGCATGAATTTCCTTTAAAATATATGCCCATCGAGTTATCTTTGGAGAATTTGGTGGCTCTTGACTTGCATCATAGCAAATTAGAAGAAGTTTGGACTGGCCCCAAGGTATGAAATTTATTTATTTATTTATGGTTTCTTTCTTTGTAGCTAGGTTCTTAATTAATGCTGGATATACATGTTTAGAACTTAGCACGTATCATTGTTTTTTTTCAACAGTTTCTTGGATCATTAAAGATCCTTAATATGAGTTATTCCGAAAGGCTTGTGAAAACTCCTAACCTTTTAGGAGTTCCGAATCTTGAGAGACTGATTGTCAAAGGTTGTGTAAGTTTGATTGAGATTTGTGAGTCCATTGAATTCCTTGAGAAGCTCGATTTACTTGATCTAACAGATTGCATAAATCTAAGGAAACTTCCTAGGAACATGTACAAGTTGGGATCTCTTGAGACGGTCATGGTCTCTGGTTGCTCTGCTCTTTTTGCTGGTGGACTTGACATAAGCGCAACAAGCACTCCTAATGGTCAGGGCAAATGGTGGCATACATCACTTTTACTGCCATGGGTGCCACAGCCAAGCAGAGGTCCAGAAATGTTATGGGCTTCTTTACCGTGGGCTTTAAGAAGCTTAAGTCTTTCAAAATGCAATCTATCTGATGGTTCCTTGCCAATTGCGTTTGGTAATTTATCATTGCTTAAAAATTTGGATTTAAGCCGGAATTTGTTTTGTAGCTTGCCAGATTGCTGTAAAAGCCTTAGTAGCCTTCAATGCCTCTCCTTAGCTTCTTGTATGTCTCTCGATTCAGTTTTAGGCTTGCCAAGTAACTTACAGAGGTTGAATTTGTTGCATTGCATGTCATTAAGAAAAATAACATTTCAATCAACTCCGGATCAGTTAGATTCAATTAACACTTTAAGATGCTATAAAGTGGATGAAATAGAAGGCTTTCTAAAGAGAGAACCAATAGAAAAAGTTGACGGAAGGATAATCAAGAATTTAGGTATTGACATTGAATCGATGATGATAAATCTTGAGGTGATGCATGTGGGGCTATTAGACGTTATCGAGCAGAATCCAATTCCAGTCCAGGTGCTCTGTCTCTGTCTCTCTCTTTGTGGTGAATTGTTAAAATATTAAAAATATGATTGAATTGATGCAGGGAATTTATGAGTTTGGTATATTCAGCACATTTATCCATGGTGGAACGATCCCAAGTTGTTTCAAAAAGAGGAAGAAGGGATCGTCAATATATTTTACTGTGCTTTCAGTTCCTAATCGTAGGATTCAATGCTTGAACATTTGCTCTGTGTATGCACGAACCGGTTCCATCACATTTTATCCATTTGGCATTAAAATCAATAATAAGACAAAGGATCTAACGTGGTTATACTGCCCTACGTACAAGGGCATTCCAGGGAAAGATAAAGAAATGACATGGTTAAGCCAGTGGAATTTTGGGAATCAGCTAGAAGGTGGGGATGAAATTGTCATTTCAGTTTTAATGGGTGACTTGTTGGAGGTAAAGGAGTGTGGTATCGACATTGTGTATGAAGCAGATAAGGGAGTAGTCTCTGATGGCAACAATAATGAGTCATATTTTCACCGGAACGAAGTTGTCGGCGGAGATTTGTCTCGGCTACAGTTGAGTACGGGGACGTACTTCCTCTGTCGCAAACTCTTTAAAGGTTCTTATTCTGACATGGTCAAGGATGTTTATCAGAATGTATTGGCAGACATCACCGATTTTGCAGGTGTGCATGTACATCTCAGACTTTTATTTTATGATTCATAAACCAAACCCTCCAAGTACTGGTACATTTCAATTTCTTTATATATTTTTTTATCCCCACGGTCATGTTAATACTTAATTTGGTTGATTTGAATGGTTGTAGAGATACAAGAACGGAAGGTGCCTTGTGGTTTCTCTGCTTACATCTGAAGGTGTGTTGTGGTCTCTCTGATTACTACAGAAGGTGTCCTCCTTATCTTTAATCCTAGTAAAAACTTTCAATTAATGTTTTTGTGTTTGTATGTATATTGTGACTGATGACTAATTAAGGTGTACGTATGTGTTACTTGTGTCTTAGTTAACTCTAAAATGTGCAAATTTTACTCACGATGGACCCAATTCCCTAACCAATATATAATAGTAATATGTAATTCTGTTCTCTAGATGTGTCCTCGGCGTGTTTCTCCCTGAATTACTCAGATAACAACAACTTAATTTATAAGTTAGTTAAACAAAATCTTTGTTCTCACACTCGTAGATGGAAGTTTTATTCCAACCAGAACAATACCAGCCATTTTGAGAGAGAATTTTTGAATCTGCACAGAGGTTGAATCACAAGTTGATAAGGTTTAAATTTTACATAATAAATTACCATTTTAAACAATTAAGACAAAAAAAAATTTGAAATAAATGAGTACGTACTAAATGTGTTACCTTGTCTCTGGCGGATATAGTGAGCAACTGAATTGAATTTTACGAGGAGAGTGGAGCTTTCCCATTTTTTGGTATCTTGGTCGTATGTAAAGCTTTGTGGATGGGGTTTTCAATTGAGTCTACTTAAATAAAAATTAAAATGAACTAAGGCCTCATTTGATTCAGGTATTAGAGTAATTAATAATATCAGTATTAATAGTAGTGAATTATTAATCATGGTATTAATTTAATACCAATACCTTATTTGATTCATGCATTATTAATATTGGGATATCTCATACTAATGTTAATACCATGTTTGGTTTTGTAACTTGTATATGTGATTATATTTTGTACTAACAACAAAAAAAAATTAATTTTTTTTATAAAAAAATTTTAAAAAATTTTAAAAAATTTTAAAAAATTTTAAAAAAAAATCAAAAAATATATATATTAAAATAATAATAATAATATAGTAGTAGTAGTAGCATTTTTGAAAAATTATAGTAGTAATGGCATTTTTGAAAATATATGATTCATTTTTCTTAATCATGGATAAACAATATCCCCTCTCCCCTAGTATTAAATTATAGCACAAAGAGTGGTATTAAGTTAGTACCGGTATTAGTAATCCCAGCACATTTGTGCGAATCAAATAAGGTATTATAAAAAAAGTGGGATTAGTAATCCCATCCCACTTTTTAATACCCGAATCAAACGAGGCATAAGGGTTTCTTTCCGATGAAATTTTCTTTATGCAAGTTACAAATTCACAACAATCATAACAAAGGAATATATAATCATCCCAATAAAAATAGACACAATAAAAAACACCAGTGGACCAAAAAAAAGGTAACAATTCATTTAAATGTGGCACTTGTGTCATACTTGAAACCGGACTCCACATTTAAGAGGAATTGTGGAAATGCGGAAATTTTACAAAAGGTGGTGTTATTTCCATCTCCCAAAATACTTGGTCATACTCCCACTAAAAAATTGTGTGAATTCTTATTTCCACCCCACTCAATTAATCACTCTTTCTTCTTCCGCATGTATCTTATCGTATACCATGGCAAGCATACTCCAATCTTTAGATTCAGAAATCAAATTTAGAAGTGATGTATATAACTTAAAAGGTATCATAAACTAATTTTGGGTTTATCTATACTCTAAATAAAACTACAAATAACTTAAGTGTTTTTCCTCTCTTTTTTATATAGTCAAATATGCTCCTTAGTTTTAAAAACATGGTTTTATTATATTGGCATCTATTTGTTCTACTAGTAAATTAGGGAAAATTATAATCGCAACATAAATTTACACAAATTTAAATTTGAGCTAGATAATAAAAACAATAAAACTAACATATCAAATAAACAAATATCAATTACATTTTCATAGAATAAAAAAAGTGAATTTAACTTGTACCTAAAATTTTTTAACATATATTTGACAGTTGAAATTAAATCTGGACCCATGCAAACCGACAGATGCATTCTCTCCATTCACACAAATCCCATATTTTATGTATATAATATATATGCATATATTGTGTTACATATATATATATATATATATATTATTTTTGTTTTTTGACAAGGATTGTAAATAAACACACATATATAGCGTATATATTATTTAATTTGTATTAGAGAGTAAGGAGAGATCTATTGATCTAGAAATCTCATTGACTCCGATTTATTTATTTTTTGCCGAGGAAGTGTAAAGATGATTTAACTTCAACACCCGAGAGGAGGGAGATATATATATACATGTGTGTGTATTAAAGATGGGTCCAAATTTTTTTCGCATGAAGTTTTGTTAAAATTGATTAACTTAAAGAGGATATAAAGAGAGATGAGTGTTGGATTAATTTTTATATTAATCTTACTTTGGTCCACACATGTATATTATTAATGTGTGTCATCATTTACAAGCCTAAAATTAAGTGATCTAATTTAAAGTTTTAAGTAGGCTTGAGGTTATTTGTCATGGAACTAATGTGTAGATGCCATTATGTGAATTCTATTTCTATGAGGGGCGGAAATAGAATTATCGGAAAGTTCAAGGTGAACTTATGTAATTACGGCATTGGTCCCCAACCCATCCATCCTTATATAAGTTGTCTTCTATCAATGGAGACATACACCAAGAGCCATTTATTCTCTACATCCTCTTAAGGAGAATACTAAGGGTATAGAAGGGGAAAGGGTTGGAAGATCAATTGCCACACGGAGATTGACGCTAAAG
This sequence comes from Lonicera japonica, assembly GCA_021464415.1. Lineage (NCBI taxonomy): Eukaryota > Viridiplantae > Streptophyta > Magnoliopsida > Dipsacales > Caprifoliaceae > Lonicera > Lonicera japonica. The sequence continues at coordinate 36,512,417 of CM038471.1, read as the reverse complement.
TCCGCTGCATCGATCAATCAATTTCAATGGAGACAGGTACACACACTTCTCTTTTGTAATCTCTTGGCACTAGATATGATGCACGATCCTAGAACTGATGTTGTCTAGGACACTCAATTATTCCTAACAAGTGGTATCAGAGCCGGTTTTAGTGTCGTATCTATTGTTAGAGATTTAGTATGCATAGAATTCATGATTATAATTTTCTATAAATCGTTGAAAATGATATTTTTCATGAATTGGAGAACACAATAAAATTCTAAGAATTTTATTTTGGTGGTATTGTCTTCGTCTTTATGGATATATATGTGTGTTATATATATATATATATATATATATATATATATCTATGGTTGTATGTAGATCTTCATTTATAATGGGATTATATAAGATATTATATATAAAGTATATATAATAATAATATTTGTTTTCTTTATGTATATATATTAATTGAAGTAAAAGTTAGATGAATGTGCCATTATCATGATGTTTTCTTTCTTTTACATTATTTATATATATATTAGTTTAAGTTGGTGATAAGATATATATTGTATATATATATAAATAAAGTGCCATTATAATGCTTTTCTCTTTTATATTATTTATGTATAAATGTTAATTTAAGTAAAAGTAAGATCTATATATATATAAAGAATATGCCACCATGATGTTTTCTTTTTATATATATAAATGTTAATTTAAGTAAGAAGAATATGCATGATGTTTTCTTTCTTTTATATTATTTAAGTATATATTAATTTAAGTAAAAGTGATATATGTATTTTATATACATAAAGATTGTGCCAACATAATAATTTTTTTTTATTATTAATATTAAATAAAGAATGTTTTATATAAATGTTGGTTTCATTTATTACATGATGGTAAAAGTTTTATGGTAAATATATATATATAGATAAATTTTAGAAACATCAGTGAAAATGAAAATATTTATTTATTTATTTTTCGCCAGAATTGTCACTGTTTATAACAGTGACCAGTTTATCCAGAATTGTCACTGTTTTTGACAGTGACAAAATCCAGAATTGTCACTGTTTTTGACAGTGACGAACTTCAGGTTGTCACTGTTTTCAGCAGTGACAACACAATTTTTTGGGGTTATAATAAATTCGATTAATTACATGTGACATCTATTATTTATATTGCCTGTCTAAATATTTTATTAAGGAATATTTACACAAGATGTTACCAAAGTGACCTCTCTTTTGTAGATAAAGAATGATTAGATATTTGTGTTTGTTTTAATTCATGCGAATATTAACCAATCCAAAGAGGGGTTTGTATTTGGCCGAATTTCATACACACTTTTGATGGTAAATATGTGACAATTATAAAGGTAACCTAATGTGAATAATAAATCAATCCAAAGATAGATTTGTTATTTGACATAATTTATTGTCAATATTTGATCATTACAACAAGAGTACCACTTACAATTAATATCATTGTCCAAAGACTTGGTATTAATGTCGTGCTAGGTATCTTGAGATGTTGCGATAAAATTAATCAATTTAAAGACTACTTTTTTTAGTTATATGATGTGAGCATTATTGTTAATGTACTTTATTTTTGTTCTCTATTCAGCTTTAATGTCTACTACTTCTGTATCTGCCAATATGAACAATGTTCCAATTTTAAATGGAACAAACTTTAAGGACTGGAAAGAGAATATATTAATTATTCTTGGTTGCATGGACATAGACTTGGCATTAAGAATGCCAAAACCGAATGATCTCACTGATCGAAGTACTCCTGAGGAAATTGCGTACTTTGAGAAGTGGGATCGTTCAAACAGGCTAAGTCTTATGATCATGAAACGTGGGATTCCAGAAGCTTTTCGAGGTGCTACTTCGGATGACAAAACTCTTGCCAGTAAATTTCTTGAGGAAATACAGAAACGTTTTATTAAAAACGATAAGGCTGAAACAAGCACGCTTTTAGCGAACTTGATTTCAATGAAGTATAAAGGCAAGGGTAATGTCAGGGAGTACATTATGGAGATGTCTCATCTTGCTTCAAAACTTAAGGCATTAAAGCTCGACTTATCGGATGATTTGCTCGTGCATTTAATATTGATCTCTCTCCCTGCACAATTCAGCCAGTTTAAGATTTCTTATAACTGTCAGAAGGAGAAATGGACTCTTAATGAGCTCATTTCATTTTGTGTGCAAGAGGAAGAGAGATTAAAGCAAGAAAAGACTGAAAGTGCTCATTATGTTAGCACCTCTAAAGGCAAGGGCAAATGTAAGGATAAGGGAAATGAAGTTGCTATTCCTAAGGGTCCGGATGAAAAGAAACATAAAACCGAGGCCGGTTGTTTCTTCTGTGGTAAACCCGGACACAAAAAGGCGAATTGTACCAAATATGCCGCTTGGCGGAATAAGAAAGGTACAAATTCAATTTTGGTCTGTTCTGAGATCAATTTAACTTCAGTACCAAGTAACACTTGGTGGGTAGATTCTGGTGCTACTACTCACATATGTGTTTCTATGCAGGGTTGCCTGCACTCCCGCAAGCCAATTGATGTTGAAAGACACATCTATGTGGGCGATGGAAAGTGTGTGGAGGTGGAAGCAATTGGGCATTTTAGATTATTGTTAAGTACTGGTTTTTATTTGGATCTAAAAGACACTTTTGTTGTACCGTCGTTTAGACGAAATTTGATTTCTATTTCCGTATTGGACAAATTTGGTTTTTATTGTTCATTTGGAAATAAGAACTTCACTTTGTCTTTAAATTCAAATGTTGTTGGTACCGGTATTCTTAATACTTTTGATAATCTATATTTGCTTGAAACAGTTGCATCTTATAATGAAACTTTAAATGTTGAATGCCGTGGTACTAAGCAAAAATTGAATAATGAAAATTCAGGCTCATTATGGCACAAACGCCTAGGTCACATCTCTAGAAATAGAGTTGAGCGACTTGTGTCTGATGGAATTTTAGGATCCCTTGACTTTTCAGACTTTGGTGTCTGTGTTCAGTGTGTCAAGGGAAAGCAGACTAAAACAAAGAAATTAAGTGCAAATCGAATTACGGATGTCTTAGAACTTATACATACGGATATCTGTGGTCCATTCCCTACGGCTTCTTGGAATGGTCAACGGTACTTTATAACGTTCACAGACGATTACTCTCGATATGGTTACTTATTTCTTATTCATGAAAAGTCAGTCTTTGGACGTGTTCAAATCTTTTAAGGCCGAAGTTGAGTTACAACTCAACAAACGGATAAAGTGCGTTAGATCTGACCGTGGTGGTGAATACTACGGCAGGTATGACGGATCAGGTGAACAATGTCCAGGACCATTTGCTAAATACCTAAAAGAATGTGGAATCGTCCCACAGTATACCATGCCGGGTTCTCCTAGCATGAATGGTGTATCTGAGAGACGAAACAGGACTCTTAAGAATATGGTTAGAAGTATGATCAGTCATTCTTCTTTACCCGAGTCCCTCTGGGGTGAAGCTCTAAAGACAGCAACTTACATTCTCAATAGAGTGCCAACTAAGGCAGCTGCTAAAACACCTTATGAGCTTTGGACTGGGCGAAAGTCTAGTCTAAAGCATTTTCATGTTTGGGGATGTCCTGCTGAGGCGAGGCCTTATCGGCCTCATGAGGAAAAATTGGACTCCAAGACAGTTAGCAGTTACTTTATTGGCTATTCGGAACGATCGCGGGGCTATAAGTTTTATGATCCCACTACTAAGTCTATTTTTGAAACGGAAAATGCTGTGTTCTTTGAGGAAGTTGATTTTGGGGGGAGAAATCGAGTTAGGGACATTGTGTTTGAGGAAATGGGAGCAATCCCAATTCCTACTATTACTTTTGACGATGTACAGGTTTCTACACCTGTCGTTAATCAAAGAGTAACTTTGGAACCTCAAATAAACAATGAGGAACAAACTCAACAACCTCAAGAACATGTGCCATTAAGGCGATCCATTAGAGAAAGAAGAAATGCAATTTCAGATGATTATGTTGTATATCTTCAGGAACATGAGGTAGAAATTGGAATGTCGAAAGATGATCCTATCAACTTTCGACAAGCCATGAATGGTTCCAACTCTCAAAAATGGATTGAAGCCATGAATGAGGAGTATAAGTCAATGCAAGACAATAAAGTTTGGGAACTTGTCCCATTACCGGTTGGTGCGAAACCCGTTGGTTGCAAATGGATATTTAAGACCAAACGGGATTCGAATGGTAATGTGGAAAGGTATAAGGCATGTCTTGTGGCTAAGGGCTTTACTCAAAAGGAAGGAATTGACTTTAAAGAGACATTCTCTCCAGTTTCTTCGAAGGATTCTTTTAGGACAATCATGGCACTTGTGGCACATTTTGACCTTGAGTTGCATCAAATGGATGTCAAAACTGCGTTTCTTAATGGTGACATTGAAGAAACGATTTATATGGTGCAACCAGAAAATTTTGTGTTGGGAGACCCACAGAATATGGTTTGCAAATTGACAAAATCAATTTATGGACTCAAACAGGCTTCTCGTCAGTGGTACTTTAAGTTTCATCAAGTTATCATTTCGTATGGTTTTGAAATGAATTTGGTTGATGATTGTGTGTATCACAAATTTAGTGGGAGTAAACATATATTCCTGGTTTTGTATGTCGATGACATTTTGCTAGCGACAAATGACATAGACATCTTGCATGACACCAAGAGATTTTTATCAAAGAATTTTGAAATGAAAGATCTTGGTGAAGCATCCTTTGTATTAGGAATCGATATACACCGAGACCGATCTCGGGGTACTTTGGGATTATCACAAAGGAGTTATATTGAGAAAATTCTCAATAGATTTGGCATGCAATGTTGTAAACCAGGTGAGACCCCGGTCGCTAAAGGAGACAAGTTCAGTCTCAATCAATGCCCGAAGAACAGTTTAGAAATTAAGGAGATGCAAAAGATTCCTTATGCCTCGGCTGTAGGGAGTCTAATGTACGCTCAAGTATGTACGCGTCCGGATATTGCGTTCATAGTTGGCATGTTGGGCAGATACTTAAGTAACCCCGGAATGGATCATTGGATAGCAGCCAAACGGGTTATGAGGTATTTACAGAGAACAAAAGAATATATGCTCACATATAGGAGATCGGATAAGTTAGAGATCATTGGATATTCCGACTCCGATTTTGCTGGATGCCAAGACAGCAGGAGATCCACTTCAGGCTATGTTTATCAGTTAGCTGGTGGAGCGATTTCGTGGAGGTCTGCCAAGCAGACGCTCGTTGCTTCGTCCACCATGGCTGCAGAATTTGTAGAATGTTATGAGGCATCCAATCATGGAATATGGCTACGAAATTTTGTCACTGGGCTGCAAATTTTAGAGGGTGTTGAAAGACCACTCAAATTATACTGTGACAATAAATCAGCTGTTCTATATTCAAACAACAATAAAAGCTCGACTAAGTCAAAGCATATTGACATCAAGTTTCTAGTTGTAAAGGAAAGAGTACAGAGTGGTCAGATTATGATAGAGCATATTGGGACAAACTCCATGGTTGCAGATCCGCTTACAAAGGGATTAACACCTACGGTCTTTCATGAGCATATTGCTCATATGGGTGTTGTCTTATTTGAGGACACTTTGGTTTAGTGGGAGTTTGTATTTAAGTTTGTGTTGTTGCTCTATATATGCTTTGGATTACATTTATATGTATTTGGTTTTTTGTTTCTGCAGAAACAAAGTATTCGGTTTATTACACTCTGTTTTAAGTATTTTGAGGTTTTGATCTCAATAAAGAGGACCAGTTGGAAATAGGCATGTTTGGATCACATTACATGTAATTTCCATGCTGCACACCATGATTGATCTATGTCATTTGATTGTGTTGGTATACGTGATCATTGATGGGTCGAGTTACGATTAATGTAACAAAGGTCGCTTTGGTTCTATATTGGCATAATTGATGGACGAGATTGTTTGATAACCTAAGGTTATAATGACAAGTTCTGAGCTCACTAAGGTTAAACACATTTGGCAGGATACATATGTGGCCCAGTGGGAGATTGTTGGATTAATTTTTATATTAATCTTACTTTGGTCCACACATGTATATTATTAATGTGTGTCATCATTTACAAGCCTAAAATTAAGTGATCTAATTTAAAGTTTTAAGTAGGCTTGAGGTTATTTGTCATGGAACTAATGTGTAGATGCCATTATGTGAATTCTATTTCTATGAGGGGCGGAAATAGAATTATCGGAAAGTTCAAGGTGAACTTATGTAATTACGGCATTGGTCCCCAACCCATCCATCCTTATATAAGTTGTCTTCTATCAATGGAGACATACACCAAGAGCCATTTATTCTCTACATCCTCTTAAGGAGAATACTAAGGGTATAGAAGGGGAAAGGGTTGGAAGATCAATTGCCACACGGAGATTGACGCTAAAGTCCGCTGCATCGATCAATCAATTTCAATGGAGACAGGTACACACACTTCTCTTTTGTAATCTCTTGGCACTAGATATGATGCACGATCCTAGAACTGATGTTGTCTAGGACACTCAATTATTCCTAACAATGAGGCATTTATACGATGAGAAACAAGAGAAAATGACGATGGTCAGGGGAGAAGAGAAATCAAATAATTATGTGGGTTTTTTTCCTTTTTTTTGGGGGGGGGGGGGGAGGCTAAGGAAAAAGAAACAGGTTGTTTGCAATTTTGGTCGGGCAAAGAAGAAAAGGAATAGACGAAGGCTTTTTCTAGGGATAGAAATCGGAGTGAGAAAAGAAAGGAATCTACACTATTTTTCAAGGGTTTGTTTAATGTGGGTATTGACTTTTATTAGAGTGAGAAGAATAAAAATATAAATGTATTTAAGAACATCCTTGTGTTATTTGGCTATTGTTTTGGTCAAAGAATGTTAATATGTGATTTCTTTTGATTTACCATGCTTTTTCATCAACTGACTGGACGGCAGAGTACTCTGTATCTCACCACTCCTCATGTTTCAATACCCTCATGATTTTATACTTTTATTTTCTGAAAAAAAAAATAATAAATAAGAAAAAAAAATTCTCTAGTCAAGGATTACAGTGAAAATCATTAAAGAATCTAAACAATCTGTACAACTAAGGGCTGCTCCGGCTCTGTAGTAAAAACGCGTAGCATCTCTTCTTTTTTCTTCTTAAGTGCTTTTATATTTTTCTGTTATTTTGCTTTTGTCAATAGAAGCAACAAGTTTCCTCCCTTTGTCATTTAAATTTAAGATTTCTCATTTTCATTTGTTCTCAATAAATTTTATTTCTTTCTTGCTTGATCTTCTCACATGTGAAATTTGGGATTTTAGTTGCATTGTCATAAGCTGTTACGGGTAACTTAATTTATGTGGAACTTGAATTGATCGATGATGCAGAGTTTGATAATCAGTTAAAAAATGATAGCAAAAACCATTGACTTTAGTTAGAATTAAGTTGGAAAGCATGTTTAGTGATATGATGAAATACTTTTCCTCTCATACTTAAGTGAAAATGCTTTTCACCACCAAAGTTTTCGCCTCGTTGAAAATACTATCATTGTGAAAAAACCTTCCTAAATATGAGAGAGAGATTCTAGTGTGCTTGCTAATTACTGCACAACATTGCATTTTCTTAGCTTTGTCAACAATTTTAATTTAACACAGAAGAAACAGAGGATTACAGTTTTACTTTCTGCTGCCTTTTCCTGTTTTTTAGCATTATCACATTCGGTTGACAATTTGGACGAAAATGACTTAAATTTTTTCCTTATATCACTGCAGAAAATCTCTCTTATAGTTTCACTGTACAAAGAACCTTCTAATAGCTGGAACCTTCTGTTATTCCTTCCTCCTATTAATACAAGAAACAAAAAAATTAATCTTCCATACCATCGAATCAATGAAGCTACTTATGCACTTTTGGAAACCAATAATCTTCATCAGGAACTTCTTGAAACTCTCGGCACAGGAAGTACTCTCCTGTGCTCAACTGGAATGCTGAAAAATCATGATGTGACTTCTCGATGGATCTGGTACCTCCATTCTCTTCTTCTTGGTCACGGTGGTACACAATTTTGAAACCACACTCCTTTACCTCATATTTATCCTTACCATCAAAAGTGATAGTAATTTCGTCTCCAGCCTCCAACTGATTCCCAAACCTCCATCGGCTCAACCATTCCAAATCTTTATAATATGCAGAATCTAAGTAGTTGGGGTAGTATATCCATGTGAGATCCTTTGTTTTATTCTCGATTTTAACAGACATCCCAGAGTATCTTACACGCGTAAATGTAACATCTTGAAGATGACTCGAAATCCCTTCAATCATCCAATATGTACAACACACATTCAAGCATTGGATTCTATGGGTAGGAAGTAGCGGCACAGTAAAACATATTGACGAACCCTCAACTTTTTTACTTGAAAACAATGGAACTTTCCCACTCGGCGTATATATGCTATATATACCAAACTCGAACAATCCCTGGGCCACATGAAACACAATTAATAATCCACTGACTATTTGAAGGAAAAATATTTATATATATATAGAGAGAGAGAGAGAGAGAGGCATACCCAGACAGTTGAAGTATCACGGACCAACTTAACTTCTTTCGTCAATTTAGCAATGCCCAAATAGTTGATTATCTCTGTGTTGTCGAATTTTTTGGTGGATTCTTTTTTGAAATAGTCTTCTATTTCAACCAATTGTTTGCAACCAGCTAAATAGAGATAAGCACTAACATCTAAAGATGTTACTTTTTCTAGTGATGTGCAATCTCGCGCATTTATCACACATGATTTACGCGAGAGACCATTAAGTTCAAGTGATTGGAGCTTATGACATTCAGATATATCGAGATCTAATAGCTTACTAAGACTTTTGATGCAATTCGGTAGCCTACGAAATGGATTTCTGCGTAAGTGCAAGATCCATAATGAGGGTAGGTTACTGAAATTATCAGGGAATGACTCATCAGATAGATTGCAATTGGACAGACGTAATATTTGCAAAGAGCTTGGTAAAGAGGCCCATAAAGTCTGTGGACATTTCCTTGGTGTTTCCAGGATTGACCAAACAATTGGTTGCCACCATTTGACCTCCCAACTACTACTGTGTAATGGGTTTATGACAATTCCATTAGCATTAAGTTCTTCTAATGACTTCATATTTCTCATCTCACTTGGAAACTCACTAATATTGCAACCTGAGATTATTAGAGTCTTCAGAGATCCTAGCATTCTAATATTCCTTGGAAGCTTCCTTAGAGCTTTACAATCTTGTAGATTAAGTAAATCAAGCATCTTGAGGTTTCCGATGGATTCACAAACCTCAATCAAACTTACACAACTTTTAAGGACCAGTCTCTCAAGGTACGGGAGTCTTGAGAAGTTGGGGGTTCTTGCAAGCAATTCAGAATAACTCAAATCAAGGAACTTCAATGATTCAAGAAACTGTAAAGAGAAAAGGGATTATTAACTCCATACATAAATTGTTACCAAAATTTAAAGAAAGAAGCAAAATATATGTATATCATACCGGGGTTTCCTTCCAGACTTGTTCTAATCTGCTATGTCGCAACTCAAGAGCAACCAAATTCTCCAATATAAATTCATCTGGAATATATTTTAAAGGAAATCCATGCCAAGACAACAATGCTAAACTTTTAGGAAAACTCTCATAACTTCCTGTAAGTTGTACATGATGGAGCTTGAGTAGCCTTAGTTTTGTCATACTTTTAAATGCATCGGTTCTCAAGTATACGTTATATGGACTTCTTAAAGTATTGCTTTTTGATTGCCCAAGGATGAAGCTAAAACAATGTCGCTTTAGTGAGCTGACAAGCTTCGATGATGTTGACTTGTCAATAAATTCCTCATACTTTCGCTTTTTTGTATGAGTACCAGCTTCCTTCAACATACGCATATCAAGGGTAAGCCCTTCAACTGTTTTTGTACCCTATCAATAGAAACACATGAAACAAAAAGGTCATATATTAGAATGCACGCAAACTAAGAAATACATACAAATAATATGTTTCTTACCGTCTCATTTTTCAATACACTAAAGGAATCCTCATGATGCCATAGTCTACTACGCTCTCCAGCTTCATCTGATTCTTGGTGAATAATTTCTCGTCCCAGGTCTTGAATTAATCGATGCATTCCCAAAACATTATGTCGATCAATTGTTAAGAGACAACGATCAATTAGATTTTGAATTCCAATTTTTGCGTAAAAATCACATTTCTCTAGTATCTTGATCGTGTAGTCCTTATTTTTTCCAACAAAGAAGCAAGCAATATCTAGGAATAATCTTTTATCGTGGTTATCTTGTAAAGAGTCATAACTGATTTTAAGTTTCCTAACAATTTGACAGTTAGGTATTGCTTCCAATTTTGCTAATTCACTAACCCATTCATTTTCACTTTTCCCAGACAAAGAAGAACCCAGAACTTTAAGAGCTAACGGAAGGCCTTCACATATTTTCGTTACCCTTTTAGTGTGCTCTGTGTAACTTTTGAAACCACAATCTTCTCCAAAGGCATGCAAACTGAAGAGCTTAATTGATTCATCTTCATTTAATTTCTCAACCTTATATATATGATGAGGTTTCAGCAACCTCTCATGCCTAGTTGTTATGATGACTTTACTTCCTGGAAAAAGCCATTCTTGCTTTCCAAATATGTCGTATAATTGATCTGCTTCTTCGACATCATCAAGAACAAGAAGCACCCGTTTAGAATATACAATATTTTTGATCCTGGATAGTCCTTCATCTACATTATGTATCTTTCTATGTTTCCTCCTAGAAATATCCGATAGAAGTTGTCTTTGTAAACAAAGTGAACCATTAGGTTGTTCTGACACTTCCCTGATGTTTGCAAGAAAGCTACTACCGTCAAAACTATTAAAGTTTTGATTATACACAAATTTTGCGATGGTTGTCTTTCCAATACCGCCCATCCCACAAATAGCACATACGCTAACATCAGTTGAACCGTCTTGCAGCCACATATTTATATCTTTGGCTCGATAATCTATTCCAATTTCGTATGGAGCAACAACCAAGGTTGTGTGCCTCAATTTATCTCCAATTTCTTCTACAATTTTTTGGATAAACTTGGCTTCATGCCTACAAATTGTCATCGAATTGGATGTGAAATCTCAAATATTAAACATATTAAGACTTGAAATAAATAAAAAAATCTTGCAAAACAATTAAAACAAGGGCTACTCAATATACCACAGGGGTACTCAATAATTTCTTAGATTAATTTTCCATGTTAATATAACTTGTTGCTTTATGTGCAGTGTCCTTATATTTCTTTTCTCTTATCATAATATTTTGTGTTTGAACAATGTGCATAACATTTTTGACTTTCAAGATTTCAAGATATAATTGGGAATAAAAATATGTTATCAGACTCAAATAATAAGGGCTCCTGCTACCTTGCCCATAGGGTGTTGTGGATCTTAGAAATGTAAGGGTTTCTTTTTTATTTTTTTTTAAACAACACTCTTATGTTTTTGCGACTCGCAAATAGATAGTTTGCAAGAAAGCAAAAGAGAATTATAAGTGGTTAAAGTAAGGACCACTTGCAGCCCTTGCCATTTTTGAGGGCATGAAACCTATTATAGATTTATTTAAACAGAGGGTTCAAGTTATAACTAGTGTAAAACAAAGAAGTTTTACACCCACTAATGACTTTCTCTCAATTTCATAATCCATACATCTAACAAAGAAATTTAAGGAGGGGTTTCAAGTTACACCCGGTGGATGTAAAACAAAGAAATTTTACCCCTATTTATATGTGAATTTAGTTCAGTGCATTATTTTTTTAAAAAAATGATATAGTTTACAAAAAATTAATTATTACAAGAATGTGTGATTATTCGCATGGACAGTAGATATCTAGTTGAAAAATAGGTTTTAAAGATATTTTGTGGGTGATTCTTGTGACACTTTGAAGGGAAATTGTAATAATTAGGAATGCCAATATCCATATCCTTGCGAAAAAGTATCTCAAATTGTATAAATTACTCCAATTCTTTTTATTATATAGTTTTTCAAATACCCTATTAATATTGTTTAAATCTTAAAATTACACAAGTGAGTAAGGTAGCATAGCGGCAGAGCCCAAAAAGTTTGAATACACAAGTTCAACATCACTGACCCCCTCCTCATAGAAGTAATTGCATCGTTTGTACCAAGAGAACAAACTTTGGTCCTTCCACCTTTTAAACATTGGGGGTTTGAGACCTGTTAGTACTTACACATATCGAATTGAGACTACCCTTTAGAAGGAGTTTTTTCTTTAGTTATATGTAATTCATTGATTATATTCAAATTTAGTATTCAATTAAGGCATACGAAACTCTACAATAGGAATTACCTAACTTTTAGGGAGGTGACTTGACTCTAGGGACCATAACTATAGAGATTTATTCCATGTGAACACATATTCTCCTTTGAGTTCCTCTTTTAACTTCTTTTTTTCATTTAAAAATAAAGAAGAGGAAGGTCTAAATCTTAATTTTGGATGGAAAGACAGTATGATTTAAGGTATCCATTATTGGTAAAGTTAGTACTAATGGATACCTTAAATCATACAAATGGGAGCAAGTTTGGTGAAAAGTTTTGGCTCGCGACTAATCCTTATACACATAATGACTGACCCACACTACACTTGCACTCAGGAAACATTCAACCTGGTTTGAACATTTAACCTTAAATATTTTCAACATCCTGAAGGGATTTTAGGCTATTAATTAGCTATGCTAATTGCACAATCACGAACTAAATATTTCTCTTTTTTTTATTTGTTCTTGTGTACGTGCATTGTACGTGATTTTAATACTTCACAAATATCATTAAATTCATTAATAAATATATATAACTAAGAATTGAATAATTAGTATGAAATAAAAATAATAACAAATAAACAAAACAATTGAATAATTAGTATGAAATAAAAATAATTACAAATAAACAAAGCACAGCCACAAGAGTAAAATTCATTTGATTTTTTTTACTGACCTAAAAGTCTTGTAATTTTAATACGATCTATTATATAGCTTCCTTCTTGGGGAAGTTAAATCAAAGTCTTATACAGAACACATAATTTTACACAAATTCTAACAAAATAAAGTAGAGTTTAAATTTAACTATACACTTATAGTCTTATACTATTTTATTTAATATAAATCTAGTTTAAAATTTTTGTTTAATTATTTTAGCAAAACAGAGTAGACTTTGAATTTATTTGGAATACTAATACTAATATAAAAATATATGAAGTTATAATGTTTTATTTAATGTAAATCTTGAAAAAAAATATAAAATCAAGTGTTATATTTGTCTGTATAAAAAAAGGAGAAAACACTTAAGTTATTCGTACTGTTATATATAGTATAAATATAGATATATACAAGCGGTTGGTAGATCCAAGTTGTTCAAAGAAGGTAGGGGGATGACCTTGAACCTGCATGCCCTATGTAAATACTCACTCTGTACCACTTGAGCTAAAGCATAGATCTCAGTAATTTTTATTTTGATTTTATACGAAAAATGAAGGTTTATGTCTCTTCTTTTAACTCCAAACAAAAAAGATCTCCCTATAAACTCGTGGTGAGACTCGAATGTGGGATCTCTCCCAGGTCCAAGTGGGTGCATGCTTCTAGACAGACTATTGAGACCTTAACGACTGAACTATAGAGAATTATAAAGTAAAAGAGAATTAGAACTGTGGAATCCCATACGGAATGAAATTTTTGCCCATTATTTTGGATCTAGTAAAAACAGAGGGTTTGAACATAAACAAATATATATGGTAAGCATATATGACAAAAATAATGAGGAATTTATTTACCCATCAACTTGGTTTTGCAGGTCCAGCCCAATTAAATTAGCAACTTCTGTAAGCGCTGATCTCCACCTTTTTATCTTTTCCGTCAACTTTGTTTTCACTTCGGAATTTGTTTCTTCCTTGAATTGCTTTTCGTACATAGCAAATGCATCTGCTGTCCTCCCTGTTTGCTTCCGAATTTGGGATGGATCCACATGATAGAACACGGGTAAAACTACATGTCCAGAGCTACTCCTTTGTTCAAGGATCATCACTAGCTCATCGAGGCACCACGTGGAAGACGCATAGTCCTTTGATATCACAACGATCGAAATCTTTGACTGACATATTGCTTTTTGTAATTCTGACTTGAGATATTCACCTTTCTCGATCTCGTCGTCATCTCTAAACGTGCGAAAGCCTTGTTGGACTAAAGCTGTATAAAGATGATCAGTGAAAGTTTTACGGGTGTCTTCACCTCTAAAACTCAAAAAGATATCGTAACAAGTGGAAGAAGAGGTTTCATAAGCTTTTACGGCTGCCATAATATTATTTGGAGAAAGATATATAGATTTGGGAAATGAAATGATGGAGCACGCAATCGTAAATTGATTAAAAGCAATTATACCGGAGAGGATGTTTCATATTGGTTAAATAGAAGATGGAGGATCGATTGGGATAATCAGTCAATGAATGAAGTCTTCCATAAAGGCCAAAAAAATATGTATAAAAGGAAATGATAAAAGTGGAAGACTCTGGACAATTGCTGAAGAAAAAAAGGACCACTTGCAAACCCATTTTTCCAGGTACTTTCTTAAACAAAAGTTTGTTTAATTAAATATTGTTGACTAGTCAATGAAATATTAATTTTTAAAAAAATGAAGGAAAAAATTAAAGAAGTTCCATTAGTCATTCTTACCGTACGTTTCGAGGTAGTTTTCTAAATAATGTAGTTTCTATCATTCACTTGTAGTAAGAAATTAGATAAAATTTTATTGTTTAACACCTTAAGCAATTAAATATTAATAAAAAATAAAAACAAAATTATTTTTCATATTTTTATCAATTATTTTATAAAAAACTTTGACAACCAAATATAACATTAGAGTTTGAAGAATAAGCCTATCTATGATACTATATTAATATTTGAAACATTTAACTCAAGCGTAAATTGATTAAAAACAATTACCCTCGAGAAGATGTTTCATATGTTGTGTCCGCCGGCACTCGAGTTTAGCCCGGGGCATTAACAAGACCCGTCGGTCTGCGCGCATAGTTCTCGAACTTAAACACTTTTAGGTCACAGGTGTAGGGTTTTAACTTAAAAGGCCTCGTTATTATGTGGAGACTCTCTCTCACTTATACACTTGTGTTGAATTTTACAATTTTTTCATGAGGGATCAATGGTTTGAGCCAATAATTCTCAATAATCTCCGCATTGGATCAAACCAATCTACCTTGGCTCCACCTTGAACTAACACCGGTCCACCTGGCTCTACCTTTGAACTGTCCATGTAAATCACGACTCAACATTAATGTCCATCCGCAAGATTGTCCACCATTTTTTGGTCAATGCACATCTCGAGGTAGATCTTATTTCACCTTACTCGAGGAACCTTCACAACCACCTTGACAGTACCCCGGGTGTACCCGATTTTCATAACGACTTATCACCTTAGGCTTTACCAAGCTCTTTCTGACTCCACAATGTCCATCCACAAGATCGTACACCTTTTTTTGGTCAATGCACATGGCGAGGTATATTTTATTTCACCTTATTCAAGTAACCTTCACAACCACCTTGACAGCATCCTTGGTGTACACTTTTTTCGTAGCGACTTATCACCTTAGGCTCCACTGAGTTCTTCCTTACTCCACCGAGTCCAGCTACCGGTACTACTTCACAAATACGTGGATGCACCATCGACCTTTGATACCAATTGTTGTGCCCACCGACACTTAGGTCAGGCCCTGGGCACCAACCGGACCCGTCGGTTCACGCACATAGTAACGATATTATTCCCAACTTAAACACTTTTGGGCCACATGTATGGGGTTTGAACTTAAAAGGCTTCGTTACTATGTGGAAACTCTCCCCCACTTATATACTTATGTTTAGTTCTACAAGTTTTTCATATGAGATCAATGATTGAATTAACCATTCTCAACATCATATTGGTTAGGTAGATTCGATTGGGATAATCAGAGAATGAATAAAGTCTCCCATAAAAGACAATATATATATATATATAAAGGAAATGATAAAAGTGGGAAATTTTGGACAATTGCTAAAGAAAATAGGGACCACTTGCAAACCATGGTTCCAGTTACTTTCTTAAATAAAATTTTATTTAATTAAATATCATTGACTAGTCAATGAAATATATATATTTTAAGAAAAAGATACGTATGTTTCAAGGTACTTTTTTAAATAATATAATTCTTATTTTTATGAAAAAATACACATTTTATATTTTTTACCAAATTTTCTATGAAAATTTTTGACAATCAAATGTATGATCGGAGTTCGAAGAAAAAATTTGTGTTTGATGTTATATTAAAATTTGGAGGATCTAATTCAAAACTAATTGGTAATGGGTCTTGTAGTCGTCTCCGTAAAGTCCATAACAAAAAACCAATTAACCTAACCCAAAATTAATTGATAATAAATAGTATAGTCTAACGTTGAGTAGCTCTTAAATTTTATATATTACATTGTGAGCATCCAATACTCTAGTGTGAAATTTATAATCTCAACAAATTAACAAATACTACTGTCTACTATAAAATGAAAAATACCCTTTAGGTTTTTAATTTTAACAGATATAGATACCGACAAAGATACCCTTGCAAAGCATTCTTGAACCTATATTATCCTGCTTCTGTGTATGATAGACTCTTGTTGTAGTTATAGCATACACATATTAAGGGTGAGACTATTTACACCTCCCATTTCTCTCACAAACACCCTCCAGTTAATTTTGAATACATCTACTTTTAAACACTCTCCTTATATCTCACAAACACCCCCTCAATTAACATATTTACTCTCCCCACATCAGGAGAGTAAATAGCATATATTCTCCCCACATGAGGAGAGTTAAACTTTAAAATTTTTCAATGAGTTTAAAAGCCAACCTCCCCACTTCAGCCGAATTTATTCCATTTACTCTCCCCACATCAGGAGAGTAAATATCATATGTTCTCTCAACATTAGGAGAGTAAATAGGGGGTGTTAGTGATCAATTGTTTAGCTGTTATTTTTTTTTTTTATCTTTTTTGGCCTATGTTATAAGGTGTTTGGATTAATTCTTGCACAATTTAATTAATCTTCATTGGCAGATCTAAGCATGTCGCTGGCTATAATTGTTTTGTTACTGCAGGGAATCGACCCGTAGAATTCTAAGTTGACCCTAGAGCTTGAACCCAATGATAATCAAGCCACTAAAACATAGCCTTGTCGTTGTTTGTTACTATTTACTAATATCCTCCCACTTTGTATCATTTTTTTTATTTCCATTTTCTGTAAGTTAAAACTTTAATATGGCCGGAGATTTCAATTTTGGACTAAGTCATGCCCACGGTATTTAATTTGGGTAAAAGGACACACTATACCCCCCTAATTGAGGATTTGAAGGGGTTTTCCTTAGAAAATAAAATAATGATCGACATAAAACAAGTTTTCGAACACTCAAAATACTATATATGAGCAGCAGAATGAACCACAGCCGGTTGATAGCCATTGAGGGCTTGGCAACTCTCTTGGTAATTAAGGAATAAAGAATTGATCATTAAAACAGTAGCTAGCTAGCAAATTGAAATGAATTAATTAATTACAACATTACTACTTACAAGTGACCGATTATCTCAGATATCATAACTTACAAGTACCTAGCTACTATTGATTTTTTTAAAAGAGCAAGCAATGCCACGCATTGACCAAGATCGAGAACATGTCCACGGTTCAAATAATAATGGGTGAGAACTTAACTTTAAAATTTTTCAGTGGGTTTAAAAGCCAGTCTCCTCACTGCAGTCGAATTTATTCCATTTACTCTCCCCACATCAAGAGAGTAAATATCATATGTTCTCCCTATATGAGGAGAGTTTTAACTTTAAAATTTTTCAGTGGGTTTAAAAGCCAGTCTCCTCACTTCAGCCGAATTTATTCCATTTACTCTCCCCACATCAGGAGAGTAAATATCATATGTTCTCCCTATATGAGGAGAGTTTTAACTTTAAAATTTTTCAGTGGGTTTAAAAGCCAGTCTCCTCACTTTAGCCGAATTTATTCCATTTACTCTCCCCACATCAGGAGAGTAAATATCATATGTTCTCTCCACATTAGGAGAATAAATAGGGGGGTGTTAGTGATCAAAAAATTACATTTAGGGGGTGTTTGTGAGATGAATGGTGTTTGTGAGAGAAATGAGAGGTGTAAATAGTCTCACCCCATATTAATTTGCATAAGTGTTTTAAATATCCCCACTTAAAATCGATTAGTCCACGCTTAGGCACTAGGCTTCACGGCCTCTTACGGCTGCCATGATGATATTTGAAGAAATAAATATAGATTTGGGAAATGAAATGATGGAGCACCCATCATTTCATTTGTTCGTATTTGTTAAGTAGAAGATGGAGGATCCATTGGAATAATCAGAGTCAATAAATGAAGTCTTTCATAAAAGAAAATAAATAAATAAAATACATACATATATATATATATATATATATAAAGGAAATGACAAAAGTGGAAGACTGGGGGTAATAGGTGAATAAAAAAGGTACCACTTGCAAACCCATGGTTCCATGTAGTTTCTTAAACAAAAGTTTTAATTAGTCATTCTTACCGTATGTTTCCAGGTACTTTTCTAAATAAATTAATTTATTAAAATTTGTGCAATGCACGAGTTTTTGATAAACTTTTTTTTTTTTTAAGGATGCAGAGATAATTTAAAGTTATTTATAAATATGCATATATTTATATATATTATTTAATAAAAATAATTATATATGCAAATATATATATGATTATTAATTAGAAAAAATGTAAATAGTTCGTATTTGAATCTTGAAAAAAAAATACACATTCCTACAAGACTATTAATATCTTGTAATTTTAACATAACACATAAATAAATATAATATACTACATAAATAAATATGACAAATTAATTCAGTGAGCAAAATTTCAAATGTTATTAATGGATCAAAAACATGTAACTTTTTAAAGCTATACTAAAGATTTGAGTTAGAGTAGATTAGTGGGAATTATTTAAAAGTGTTAGTTTAGCATAAAACTAAAAACCATATCTTACACAACAAATTGAATATTAGCATAAAAATTTATTTCTTTCGCTTGGATTCTTAATTCATACTTTCTCTATAATACTAAATAGTAAAAGTGTAATAATTTTTATTTTATTATATATTATGAATATAAGAAAAGTAATTAATATTACTATTTCCTCCATAATACTATATAGTATAGATTAAAAAATGTTTTAATTATTATTTTATTATGCATTATTGATATAAGAAAAAGCAATTAACAGTTGATTAATGTTACCACTATATATTAAGAATATAAGAAAAATAATTAATGTTACCATTTCCTCCATAATACTTGATGGGGTAAAAAATAATTTTACCATTGGTCTACAAAGATAATATTTTGATAATATTCTACACTTTCTTTAAATAAATATTTCACTCCATTCCTCACTTTTTTTTAAATAAATATTCCACTCTATAATATTCATCACATTCCTTTAAATAAATATTTCTCTCCATAATATTCTACACTTTCTTTATATAAATATTTCACTTCATTCCTCACTTTTCTTTAAATAAATATTCTACTACATAATATTCATCACTTTTTTTTAAATAAATATTCCACTCCATAATATTCCTCACTTTTCTTTAAATAAATATTTCACTCCATAATATTCCTCAATTTTACCAAATTACCTTTTTGCCCCTCATTTTTATCAAATTTATTTTTTTACCATTCTACATTTACCTATAAATACCTCCCCTCATTCATTCATTCAACACATCAAAAACACACACCAAAAATACACACAAAAAACACACAACAAAAACATATCATTCTTCTCATCCAACACCATCCTTCTCTTCCAAAATTCATCCATCTCATCCAAGAGATATAAAGCCGAAATAGGAGGGTCTTATACTATCTCTTTTCATACCCTAAAAAATACCAACAACCCTTATACACACTCTCTCGTACACAGTTTATTATTTATTCTGTTGCAATATTTGTAATCCTAATTCTATACTTATAAATAGAATTAGTAAAATTGTAGAGGAAAAAGTTGGTAGCTTGTATCATCATCTAAAGTTGATTGCCTGTGAGCTAATATAAAACAAGCACACACAAAAGGAGGACGTACTACCGGACTAGCATAAGCGCTACCGGGAGAACCTACCTTAATAAAAAATGTCATGTCTTCATCATTGCGCCGCATTTATTTTTTATTTACTGATGTTCACTTATTGATTAGTTAATTATCTATTTCTAGATTTTGACACTATCAGTTGGCGCCGTCTGTGAGAACGATAAGCTCTCTAAAGCTCTTTAGAAATTACAAGTGAATTTTCGGTACAAAAATTTCAAATCTCGCAGGTCTACGTAGCTCAATATTCTCGGGCGCATAACTTCTTGCTCAAAATTTCAAATTATGTGATTCTTGAGTCCATTTTGGAGAAAATATCAAGAGTTAGAACTTTTCAGTTCAAGCCATTTTCAAATTCGGCCATCTCGGGGTTCAAAATTAAGATACAAACTTTCTGGAATGAAAAAGGCAAAAATTCCGCAGGCCTACGGCGGCTCAATATTATTGAGCGCATAAGTTCTTACTCAAAATTCTAAATTATGCGATTCTAGAGTCCATTTTGAAGAAAATTTCAAGAGTTACAACTTTTCAGTTCAAGCTTTTTTTAAATTTGGTCATCTCGGGGTTCAAAACGAAGATACAAAGTTGCTACAAAAAAAATGTAAAAATCCCACAGGCCTACACTAGCTCAATATTTACGGGGCGCATAATCATTCAAAAATCCGGTTACGGTTAACCCAATGGGACAAAACCCAAAAGAAGAGATAAGTTATTTTTTTAATAACTCATATATGATTTTTTTTTCTCTATATTAATATATCTAAAGTTGTATAATTTTTTTACGATTAATAATCTGTATTGTAGGTAAAATCGATGAGCTCTCGAAAAAAAAATAAAAAAAATTACAATTGAATGTAGTTTTTATCAAGTTCATCTGACAAACCACAAAAAACGAAATTAAAGAAATTTTTAGCGGATATCAAACTTCAACAAAGATAATGTGATTTTGAAGTCCGTCAGACAACCGCAGGACCGCCCCAGCTCAAAGAGATCTAGCTGAGAATGATCATCTACTGCTACCTCACTGGTACAGAGACCAAAATTTTGACGTTCTCTGGTAATAAATGAGAAAATTGTTAAAATTTGCCTAAGTCAAAAGGGGGCATGACTTTACTCAAGACTTAGCCGAAAAGAACAAATTTTCCTTTTAAGAAACCAAGGACTTAAATGAGAAAATTGTCAGAATTTGCCTAAGTTAGAAGGGAGCATGACTCTACTCAAGACTTAACCAAAAAGAACAAATTTTCCTTTTAAGAAACTAGGGGCTTAAATAAGAAAATTGTCAGAATTTGCCTAACTCAGAAGGGGGCATGACTCCACTCAAAACTTAGCCAAAAAGAACAAATTTTTCTTTTAAAAAATCAAGGATGTCAAAAAAATTCCTATCACCATATAAAAAGGCCATGCTTTAAATAATCACAAGTGAAATATCTCTGAAACGTTTATACAAAGCTCTCATTAAATGTGCACATTATCTGGTCACTCAAAAAAGGCTGAAGAATCCGAAGATCATCAGCACCAAAATTCAAAATAGTATTGAAATCAGAAGAAGAATAATTAGAAAAATCATGTCTTATATCCCCTAAAGCCGTCCAATCAAGGCTCGTTAGTTCGGCAAACTCTGCAATAAAATCAGCTTGCGAAGATTGAGATAAAAAACCGTCCGAGGTAACCTGGTGATAGGCATCCAAGGTAGCTTGGTGATAGACGCCCGAGGCAGCTTGGTAATAGGATAGGTTCGAAAATGACAGCAAATTCACTTCAGTCGGAAGAGCCCCATTTTCTATAAAATTCGCGGTAGTCGAAAGGATATCCTGTACACCCTCTTCCGACATAAGGAGCCTTAAAAAATTTCTGGGAATAGGTTCTGGAAGATTCACGGCAGTCGGAATAACATCAGGCACTTTATTTTCTACCAACGAAGGGAATCTCAAGGAACCTCCAAGAGGAGCAAAGGAGCATAACGGGTTAATGAAGGAAGACCGTCCTTCTAATCGAGCCTCTAATGCCGTCACCCGTGCCTGTAACTCTTCCACCTTCTGTTCAAGATAAGTAAGGAGAGTAGTACAGCCTTTAGTGGGATTCTCGATTCTTGTTGTGGCTTCAAGAAGATATGAACTGAGAGTCTCAAGATGTTGGTCTTCGGGGACATCTTGCAAAAAAGATGCAATGTTCTTTACCCCAAAAACAATGAAGATTGTGTGATAATCCTGACGATCAATCACATTTGAAAAAAATTTAGCATATTCGCAAGATAGAGGGCACAAGCTACGCATGGAGGACCTGCAAAATGGTGAGTGTTCGACAATATTTCAGTTTACTTTTGTAAGAGAAACTGTATTACAAAAGAGAAAAATGGCGTTGGAAGAAATGGATTGAGTCTCGAGGAAGATGAAGAGGTAGAAGGGATAAGAGTACGGATTTCAAGTTTGAAAAAGAAGTAAAAGCTGTCTGAAAAGGGGAGAGGGAGAGAAGCCTCCGACAGGGAGAATCTCGAGGGAAGAAATCTAGCTGAAAAGGGGTCGACAACAAAGGCGGGCCGACAACAATGGTGCCAAAAAATATATATATATATATATATATATATGTATATAAAATAAAGAGTTGAAAATGCCCGAATAGAATCAAACTATTTATGACCCAAAGTATAGCGAGCTTTACATATTAATGTTCCAAGCTTTACGACTTGCATCTAATGTCTAACGAGTTCTACACATTGATGTTTCGAGCTCAATGACTAGCATCCGAGATCTAGCTTCCTTGAACTAAGACTCGAAATCAACGTCTAGCCAGCCTTACACAATGATGTTCTAAAACTCAGCTCTAAGACTAATGATCAAAGTCTAGCTAGCTTTACACATTAATGTTCCGAGCTCCACAAACTTACGGTCAAGGGTTAACGAAACCTTACATATCGATTACTCGAGCTCTCCCCTTAATTATCTTCCTTGACAAGTACCCGCTCTCACACCTTAGCTTTGAGTCAGACCACTTAACCGACAAAAATATTTTATCCTTCACATTCAGCTTTCATCATAAAAATAAAGGATAGGGGGCAATTCATGGGGTAAAAAATAATTTTATCATTGGCCTATAAAGATAATATTTTGATAATATTCTACACTTTTTTTAAATAAATATTTCACTCCATTCCTCACTTTTCTTTAAATAAATATTCCACTCCATAATATTCATCACTTTCCTTTAAATAAATATTTCTCTCCATAATATTCTACATTTTTTTAAATAAATATTTCACTCAATTCCTCACTTTTCTTTAAATAAATATTCCACTCCATAATATTCATCACTTTTCTTTAAATAAATATTTCACTCCATAATATTCCTCACTTATCTTTAAATAAATATTTCACTCCATAATATTCCTCACTTTTATCAAATTACCTTTTTGCCCCTCATTTTTATCAAATTTACTTTTTTACCATTTTACATTTACCTATAAATACCTCCCCTCATTCATTTTCTCATCCAACACCATCCTTCTCTTCCAAAATTCATCCATCTCATCCAAGAGATATAAAGCCAAAATAGGAGGGTCTTATACTCTCTCTTTGACAATGAAATACACCATTAGAGTTCAAAAAATAAACATGTCTCTGATATTATATTAGAGTTTAAAGTATTTAACTTAAAACTATTTAGTAATGGATGTTGTAGTCTCACTAGAGCCCGTAACTCAAAACCAATTAATTAACCTAAACCAAAACTAATTGATAATAAGTGGTGTAGTCTAACATGGAGCTAGTGAATAGTCTTATCTCTTAAACTATATTAAAGTTCAAAGCATCTAATTACTTAAAAGCAATCAACAATAAGTGGAATTGGCCTTAAATTTTATAAATTATTCCGTGAGTATACAATATCCTAGTGTGAGATTTATAACCTTAACAAATTAACAAATAATGTTGTTTACTATAAAATAAAAATATATCCTTTAGATTTTTAATTTTAACAAATATTTATAGATGCTGTACTAACAAAGATACCCTTGGGAAAATTCTCGAACCTACGTTCATATTGCTTATGTGTATGATAGACTTGCTGTAGTTGTACTGTACACATATTAATAAGAGGCATTGGGTTTAAAGGGTATCCTAGAAAATTAAAAGTAAGAAAAGGACATGTTATTTTTTCATTATAAAATAAGGACAACTAATATTAAAAGGACATGTGGCAATGTTGAAATTATTGCAAAAGACCAAAAATACCCTATCGTTTTCCCAAATTACAATCCTGCCATCGTCATAATTCCGCCTCTCTCTCTCTCTCTCTCTAGCAGCAGACCCAACCCCCATTTCTCAACCTCTCTCTCAATATTCTCTTCAACCTAGATTCTATCCATCTTCAATCATTTAGATCATCTAAACATATGTTTCTTACTCTTAATATACTCGATTCAAAGCTAGTTGATCGTTCGTAGAACCGATTCGAAGCCAATTCGATCACTCCCTCGTAATTTTACAAATCTACAAGTGTGATTCCTCTATTGAATCCTCCTGATATACTTTTGTGATGTTATATATATACATATCTATCTATATATATTATGAATCTGTTGCGATTTAATGATTTCATGATGTTATATATATATATATGAAAATATGCGTGTATATATATGAACATATATATATTCTGGTTGATAGCCGAGTTTAAAGAACATCATGCACATTCAAACCCTAGAAAGGTTACACAGAATGATTGGCACGAAGATAAACAGAATTCAGCCAATGTTGAGCACTAACATCACAACTAACAATAGAAAGATACGACCGCCCAAGCAAATCCACTTTTGCAGTAAAACAGGGAGGTGCAAATCCACTTTTGCAGTAAAACAGTATGCATTTTATAGAAAGAAATGGGTGCAAATTCACTTTTGCAGTAAAATAGTGTGAAATATATATTTTTTACTTTATATTGGAGTGTTTATATATGTCCATATACATACATCTATGTATGAATAAACCTACAATGTACAAGATATGCTCTGAAGTAGAAAAAGGACAAAAAAATTCCTAGAATAATATACAGAGAGATCACAAAGAAGAGACTTAGAGAATAATATGACTGACTTTGATCTGTGGGTTCTTAGCATTAGAAACATGAGTATTGAGATGCTATCCATATCCTATGGCCAGATATCATATGATAAGTTCGATAATACGGTGACTACTACACATCTCGAACTCTCAGCAAATAAAACCAAGACAGACTTCATTCTGAGTCAAGGCAATCAATTGTCAAGAAGACTTAAAAACCTACGTATTAATGTATATTGTGTATCTAATTGATTTTGGCCGGTATTTTTAACCTACTAGTCATTTTTCAATTAAAATCTAATCCTTGTCGATTACTAAGGAAAACTAAGGACCAGAAGAGGAAATTGTGAACATCACCACATCCTATGTTGCTTTTAATTCCAAGAAGTGTAAAATTCATTATAAGCAGCAGAAGAAAGAAACCATTTGTCCTACCAACACTCGGCATTCAGCAATCAAATGGAGCTTTAATTTGAAAATGAAAAAAATCATGATTATAATAAATCCAGCAAAAAGACACAATGAAGAAAAGAAAGAAATAAGCTGAAAATCCTAATTTAACCAGTTAATAGGAATGAATTCTTTAGGAACATGTAATCTATTAACTAAATCTATAGAAATCAAACAAAATATAATCAATTAACAAGTTTTATGTAATGAACCATCAGGTCTCATGAAATTTTTAGAAGAAACTATGTGCAAATCCAGTTTTGCAGTATAACAGGGTCCAATTTAAGTGGCTATTAACGATTGTAATTGTGTCACCTATGACAGGTATCAGAAGGTGAAGAGGATAGAAGAGACGATAAAAAGTCAAATTTTGTACAAGCTTTAGAAGAAAAGATTGAGAAGCTAAATAAAGAAACAATGACTTAAAGGAACGAATAATAGAGCCCGAGACACTACTCGAGGTGAAGCAAAGTGGAAAATTAAAACATTTGCCATTGGGTGAGCGTGGAAGAGAAGATCCATACATGTATATGTGCAACGAGAGTCATCTTGAGGAGCCCGATGACTACTTCGACTTTGAATGCGAAACTGTTGTGGGAGATAACCATGATAATGGCTTTAAAACTCCGAAAAAATATGAAGAGAAACCCAAAGAAGCAAGTGTGAGGTCCTTTGTGTTGAGGCTAAAGAGAATAAAAAGAGTACAAAAAGACGATAACATGTTTGTATATTATCTAAGGGATGAAAAGAAAGTAGACAAGGAAAGGAATGATGTCCCAAATGAGCTTGAGCAAAATGAAAACAAATTGGACAAAGAAGCGAAAGTAAAAGAGATGCCAAGCTTTGATTTGCATATTGATGGTGAGACACAAGCAAGCATCCTAGAAATTGACGATAAGAGCAACCAATTGCATGACAACACCAAAGAAGCACTAATTCCCCAGCATCAAGTCAATGGAAGGAATAATGCAATATCTAGAAGGCGGGGATAGAGAGGTGGTCAAACGCTTCTTTAGAAATGCAGATAGAAGGTATGTAAAGAGATATATTTCAAAAGTTTTACAAAACTAATGTAGTTGCATATTAACTGTTTTTAAACTAATCATTGATTTGCGATTTCTTTTAACAGTACGTATTGTTGCTTGGCAAAACGGTGAGTCAAATAATTGTATTACTGGATCTTTGTTTGCAAATCTAATGTGCGACAAGTTTGTGGATGCTCAGGTAATATCGAAACCCAAATTGAATGTACACGACTCATACTCAAACTGCTGACATGAATATGATTTTCTTTTTTCGAAATGTAGATCATCGATTGGTATGCTTCGTACCTCAAGAAAAAAGCATTGCCGCATGATGATAAAAGCATCATCTTTTTTTCATTAACTTGGGTAATTTGTTTATTTGTACTCTAATTTTGAACATTTCAAATAAGATATCAACTGATATATATTAAATAAAAAAATTCCTTTAATACACAGACATTCATACGAGATAAAAATGAGAAGAATAAGAAAAGATGCTTGGATGATGTTATCGAAAAAATGCCAAAAGATGCAACACTACTTATGTTTCCGATGAACAGTGGAAGGAACCACAATGATAAGACAGGATTTCATTGGACTTTGCTTGTGTTGAATTTGGAGACAAGACTTTGGTCTCACTACAATACTTTGCCACTAAGGGGTAAGAAGAAAGTTAGCAATCACTACCTCAATAATGCCTATCACATGGTAAGTCTAAAATATTCACAAATATTAGTTTTGATGAGAATGTTAATAAAATTAAATTTCATTTGCCTTGGTGTAGAAAGAAGAGGTGACGCATTGCTTGAATGCTTATATGTGCAAGCATAAGCTTGCGGATGTGGAAGAATTGACAAGAATAGTTATCGAAAAGTGTCCACAACAAGGAACCACGTAAGAATTTACAATTTTCAATACAAGAACAACATATTATGCATGTAGAAGCTAACATTAAAACAAACTATCATTTGCAGTGCTGATTGTGCACTATACGTGTGTGAATTTATCGAGCGGTTCGTTCATCAGGAAAAGCTTCCGGCAGCCATGGTACCTCATCTAATGTAAGCAAAGCGAGCAAAAATCACCAATCTCATATTGGCAGATGGAGGAAACTCCTGGAAACCTCAAGAAGACGTCGTTAAGGCTATTGTGGAGTTTTTAAATACCAACAATGATGTATTAGAAGATGATGAATAGAAACAAATAGCACAATCATGACATTTTTGTACAGTGAGAGGATGATGAACTAATTTTGTAGAGTGATAGGATGGTGAACCAAATTTGTAGCTTTATAGGGCTGTGAACTAATTTTGTTATCCGATTAGATGAAAAACATATTCATCATGAATAGTTTTTGTTGATCAATAGAATCAATATATATTTGATTACAATTTTGTGTTGATTAGTATGTGTTTGATTATAAATTTGAGATCAATGTGCTTTTGGATTACTATGAACATAACGCAAAATGTGAGGCACCTAATGAATCTGTTATTATACAAAGTGGATTTGAACCCAATTGTAAAAAATAACTATGTGCAAATTCACTTTTGCAGTAAAACAGGGGAGGTGCAAATCCACTTTTGCACCAAAACAGTGTGCATTTCTGAGAAATAACTAGGTGCAAAATCACTTTTGTAGTAAAAACATGGGAGGTGCAAATACACTTTTACAGTAAAACAGGAGATGTGCAAATCCACTTTTACACCAAATTTGGAAGCAAGATAATCATATATGTTTAGTGCAAAAACCATGCCTTTAATAATCATATATATTCTCCATAGATTTTATTGATTGCACAAAAATAGATGTCATCCACAAAGAAAAAACACTAACATGGCATTCATATATCAAAATCAAAATTAAAGGAATCCGAAAAAATTCTCAAATACCATTATACCAAGATTTTCAATTCCCAAACATTCACTAAATGTAATTATATTATGCTATAGCAAAATCTAAACAATTAATGCAGTGCATGTCTTCTTGTTGTGAAATTTATAACGGTTACACCTTCCACACTTCCGTTTCTTCTTTGTGCTTGAGCCGACGCTCTCAATTCGATTCTTTTTAGGACGACTGGGTTGAGTTTTACAATCAGGAGGTAAAATTTTTGATACATCAAAGACATTAGTAGGACGATCAGAAATTAGCACCGGGTAAATTGCATGTGCATAAGAACTCTGAAAGTTACACGTAAAGAAACAAGAATCGCAATAGTCATAAACAACCTTCATATCAGTCAAAATACACAAAACGGCATGCGAACATGGAAAGCCATCAATCCTCCATGAATTACAACCACACTCTCATGTCGAAAAATCTATGCGAAAAGACTTTTGCTCTATAACCTCAAAGACGAAATCAGATGATTTGACAACCCTCCATGTCGAACTCTCATTAACCTTCTTCTTCAAGTATTTTTCAACCTCCGGACACAAGAGAGTTTTCTAATTCCTCGACAATTCACGTACATAAGACATTTGCTTCATTGTTTTCACACGAATTTGATCTAGCATGGTTGTTATAGGAAGATTTCGTTCATTTGCAACCCACAAGTTATAACTTCCGGCCATATTAGAACACATAACACCATAACTTCTTCCTGGAAAAAACGCATTAACCCAATGATCAAGTGGTGCACCACTAAAGAAATCTTCCGTAACATTCTTCGCAAGTGTCTTAAGGTCATCGTACGCATTTTGAAACTCGTCAAGCAAACGAGCATATGCACAACTAGTAAACAAATTCAAAACTAATTTTCGTTTTTTATATTTTCATGGAAAATACAAACTGAAATTTTTCCTCAAATACCACAGGCAATAAGCATGAAAACAATTAGGGAAGACCCTAAGAACTGAATTGATCAATCCAACATGTCTATCTGAAACAAATGTCAACACCCTATTAGATCCCACAATAACTTTCAAATGCTCCAAGAACCACTGCCAATTTTCTACATTTTCTGCATCCACTACAGCCATTGCAAGTGGAAAAATCCCTATCAAAACAATTTAAATTAGAATAGATCTATACTTGATTAGATTACTTGCAAAGCAAAAAGACTAAAAACTAAAATAATAAAGTAGACAACATACAATATAAAATTTAATTATAAACGTACCTCTATCTCCATTTGTCGCAGTGGCAGACAACATACAACCCTTAAACTTCGCCTTCAAATGGCTACCATCTAAACATAACAATGGCCGACAAAAGTTAAAGCCATATATGCAAACTTCAAATGATATGAATATTCTCTTAAACTTGTGATTCTCTTTGTCAACCTCAAGTACAACATTGCTTCCCAGATTTGTTGGCTTTATTACTATCAGTGTACCTCGCAAGCTGGTTGTACGATGAAGAATCATCCCCATGAATCTCTTTGATTGTAATATCCCTTCCAGTGTAAGCAAAGTAATAGCTTAATCTAACATCGCATTCTCGCCTAAAGTAATCTATAATCTCTGAAGGTATTACTAGCGGCTTGTCTCGAACCAAACCAAAAATTACTAATTTAACAAGTTGGCTTGTTATGGGCAGCTTCCTCAAATCTTTGAATCCAACACCACATGTATGCTCCTTCACCATTTCCTTTATTTCAAAGAACCTAGCAAGCTTAAACTTCTAGGATGCATGGATTCTCCACTGACAACTAAGCTCATCCCTTTTACTGCACACAACGATGATCATGTCTTTGCAATTTTTCTTGAACTCAAATTTGAATCCATGGTGAATGAAAATTTTTTGCAAACTTGTCCGAAACTCAATGGCTCCTCCCAAAAATCTTTGTCCAATACCTATAATAGCATTAGCCCAAGCACTAGAATTAAGTGGTTCATGTGCATCAATTTCATCAACACAACTCATAGAACCTAAAGAACTACTAGCACACTGATCATCTGATGTCAAAAATTTAGAACCTTCCGTCCGCCTAATAAAAATATCTATATTTTCCACTCTTTTCATCACTACTAAACAAACCATGCATTGAATTTCATCATTCCCATCTAAAACAAACTCCTTGTCATCAGGAGTAACAAATAGGTATACACAGAAAGGATTAATATCAGACCACCTCTCACACACTAAACGTTTTAGTTCTTCAACATTTATACCAAGAAACAGTTGAATTCCAAAAGAACAACCATTGTAATAAACCACGCCTATAATGCCTCTATCAAGATCCCTAAAAAATTAAACATAAAAACTTAGAATTCATTCATTCACATATGAAATCACACATTTAAACTAACCAAAATCTACAATATAAGAATAAAATGCAGAAATAATGCACTTAAAAAAATTTAGATCAAAAACTGAAAAACTGCAAAACTGCAAAATCAGTTTTGCAGTTTTTTCTGCACAAAGAAGAAAAACAAAAAACAGAGCATATACATAGATAGATCACAAGGATGCTAAAAACTACCTTTAAAAACATGAACAATCACTCATTATTGGATTAAATCTTCCAAATATAAGCTAAAACAACCAAAATAAAGTATTATTTCTACAACTTTTGCACAAATATAAGCAAAAAACATGATAGCTCTCTATAATCTAAATATATAATCAAAACTAAAAGACTGCAAAATCAGTTTTGCAGTTTTTCTGTAGTTGTGAAGAAAAGAAAAGGAAAAGAGAGCATTCACCAACTCCTCCATAATCTAAATATACATGGATTGATTAAACATTATTTTATCAAATCCTCTAAATATAAGCTACAACAAACCAAAACGAAGCAAAATCACAGCTAAAAATATGAAAAAAAGAAGAAGAAGCTATACCTAGATAGTGCTTCAGCATCCATGGAACTAAGAAATTTCTCTTGAATCGAAGTGTAATTTTCCCACTCTTCCAGTCGAACTTTGTGGCCTCTCCTCCGAATTGCGCCGCCTCTCTCGCTCTTCACTGTTTCTGCACGCGGGATCATGAGTTGAAAGTGGGAAGGGTAATTTAGTCATTTTAAAATTCTTAAATTATCTAATTTATAAAAGACAAAATACTTACAACTAACCTAAAAGCTAATATTGTCCTTACAATAAAACAATAATGTTAAAAAATCCTTCATTCATTAAGCTAATGACTGATGTCATTTTGTTGTATAAAATTATAAAAGAAGGTCTCTCAACCTATTTTCCTTATTAATAATTAATTTGCAAAAGAGTATGGTACAAATTTTTAGAAAGTACAGGTACCCTCCATATTAATTTGTGTAATTGTTTTAAAATTCCCTGCTTAGAACCAATTAGTCCATGTCTAGGCACTAGGCAGTGGTTTAACGCCTAACCTAACTAGGGGGTCGCCTAGTCTTGCGGGATGGTGATTCGGCAAAAATAATGGAGCCTTTCGCTCCTTGTTTTAAAAACTATTCATTTTTATGTTTGAATTATATATGAGAATAACGGTTTAACAAACTCTAAATGTCATTTTTAGAAGTAAAGTGAGATATTAGTTGTATTTTGTTATTTAAAATAATTAACAAATATTAAAACCATTTGTCCAATTAATCCACGACTAATTCTCAATTAATGTTGGCACTAGTCTCTCTTTGCCGCATTAGGACTAAACTAGCAATTTTTAAAACATTTTATTTTTTGTTCATTTTATAACATTTATTTTGGCTATGAAAGTTAGATGTTTCAAGTGGTGCGGTCCACCTTTTAGATATGTATAATTTGTACTAATATAAACCTATAGCTTCTAGAATTAACTATGACACCAACAAATCATATTTTTATGAAGTAGTCTTGATGGCATATTCTTAATAACGTACATTGATTAGTTGGCATAAAAATAATTAAAGGGACCCTCCATGCTAATAACTGTATTTGAAAAAACCCCTACAAGAATTTTATTTAGAAATAACTTCTAAATCTTAACACTGTTAAAATTCTGTTAGATTCTAATATATTTTTTAGACAAAAATACCTATTCATTTCCATCTTTTTCTTCCTAACCACCCCACAAATACACATGCGCACACACAAAAATAAAAAAAAACTAATTTATCTCACATTCCACCTTTTTGAAAAACCCTAACAACCCTGTCTTCCACCCAAATCATTCTCTCACTACCACCATAACAGACCCCCACCTCCACCACAATTGATACCGGCAGCCCATCGTGTAAACACCCATAACAACCTATATTCAAAGGAATGAAAAAAGCAACATAACACACCCCACCCAAACAAGTTGTGAAATATAACTAGATCCAAAATGAAAGCTCAAACCAATTTCGAAGACCCCATTCGAAATTGCTCTCTTATGCTTGTGGTTAAATTTGAAAGATGGTAAATATTTCATTAAAATATTTTTCTTTCCCTCTCAATCCTCTTAAGTCTCAATATTAGAAGTGAAGCAATAAAAAAGAATAAAAAGGATTGACAATCCGTTCCACTCCCTCCATTTCTTTCCATTCCCCCTTACAAATCTATCCAAACAAGTGATTTTTAATCACTCTTTCCCTTTTCTTTTCATTTCCCATATTCCTTCAATTCAAATGAACTATAAAGGTTATTCATGAAATTCGAAATTGTTGTGTTATGTTTCTGTAAAGTTTGAAATGAAGGATGATAACAGAGGAAGGTCATTATTACCAGTTGTAAAAAAGAGGAGAAAGTACTATGTTTCTTGGTGTGTACATAGAGATTTTTGTATAAGTGGTGTTGTTTTTGAACTGATTTGAGTAGATAGGGTAGTTTTGATCTTATTTGGATAAATAGGGTTAAAGGTAAAAACCTGAGAACGAACGGCGTTTTTACACTTAAAAACGCTAAAGCAACTCATGCTTTTGAAAAAAAAATCCGTGTAAAATCGTGAGAATAACTCAAGTTTTTAGACTAAAAAAAATGAGAACAAATCATGTTTTTAAGTCCAAAAATGTGACCAAGTCTCATGATTGTATGGTTCCCAAATTTCCCCTCTTCAAGCACAAAATCACTCGATTGAAACCCATCTTTTAACCTCATTCCACAACATCATAACACTAAAGTACTTCCCAGCATTTGCATACCCATTAATTAGAGAAAGATACGTTTGCTTATTAGGTTCAAACCGAATAAAGACCATCCTAATGAAAGTACTTATCGCGTCTTCTAACCTCCCAGCTTTGCAAAAAGCATGAAGAATCGAATTCTAATCGTTGGTACACACTTCAATTCGAGGGTCCTCAACAACCTCATCCAAGAAGGCTGCCATAAGCTCAAGCGAATGGTGTTCTGTTAAACTTGTCATTATTGTAAGATAACTCCCCATTAAGTCGGGTATTATTGCTTCTATCATGTCTCTAAACATAAAAAACGCTAATTGAAAACCTTGGCCCGACATGGCCACTTCTATTAAAGAATCGTAGTTACCAACATCCAATTGCAGCCCTAAATTGCTTATTTCAGTAACCAACTGGTCTGCTTCAGCCATACGTTGCTCTTTGCAGTAGGCATCCAAGATCGTTACACAGGTTGGGTGATTTTAAGATTTAGGTGATTTTGAGGTTGAAGAGGGGAAATTTGGGAGCTATAAAATCATGAGACTAAGTCACGTTTTTAGATTTAAAAACAAACTTGAGTTATTCTCGTGATTTTACACAATTTTTTTTTTTAAAAGCGTGAGTTGCTTTAGCGTTTTTAAATTAAAAAATGCCATTCATTATCACGTTTTTACTTTTAACCTTATTTACCTATATAAGATCAAAACTACCCTATCTATTCAAATAAGTTAAAAAACAACACTAATACAAAAATCTCCTTGTACATACATAAAAAGAACATATATATATTTACATCTAACCCCCACAACAGTTACTTTCAAAGCTCCATTTAATCTATGTTAATTTATTTATTTATGCTCAAGGTCAATCATCAATGGCGTGTGATGTGAATTCCTTCCTCCAAGAATTGCTTACATTGACAAAAAAAATTGGTCATATTTTTTAAATTCTCCTTTTTCTTTTCTAGATCCAACAGCCAATTTGGCTTAAAACCTCAAAAGCTTCTTGTGGGTTTATTCTATTTTTTTTCTTCATGATTTTTGTTTGAGAAGTGGGAAAAAGATAAAGGAAAATAGAGATGGGGTTATGGGAATCTAAGAAGAGGAGAATGAATAGTGGCGACAATGCTGGGGTTAGAAAGAGGGGCTAGAGTTTAAGGAGAGAAAGGAGTGGAGATGGTGTTGGAAATAAAAGAGAATTGGAGGAGATGGTGGTTGGGATGAGAGAGAAAGCTTGGGATGAGGAAGACAGAGGTTGCTCGGGGCTTGAATTTGGTCGGAGGAGGGAGTGAAGCGCATACAATGAAAAGGCAAAGTGACAGGGGGTCCCCTTGACAGAGACCCCTTTGTGGCGAGAAATTGCCGTGGGGTGTTCCATTAATATGAACACAGAAGAGACGCACTACATAATTATGTCAATCCATTTATCTGCAAAACTCCATGTTGTCATCATATCTTTTAGAAAAGACCACTCTACCTGAGCGTAAGTCTTGCTCATGTCAAGTTTTAATGCTAAATGATCCGGTTTACCCGTTCTCTTGTTCTTTGAAAAATTATTAAGCTCAAAAGCGACAATAACATTATCCGAGATCAATCTCCCTAGAACAAATGCACTTTGATAATCCGATACCACCATAGGGCATAGGAGTTTAAGCCTATTAGCAATCATTCAGGGGGTCATTTGTCATTTTCCATTTTCGGGGGTTTTGACTTTAGGGATGAGGGAAATAAATCATGCGTGACATCCGTCCCAATCGTATTCCAGTACTTTTGGTAAAATATAGCTGGAATGCCATCAGGTCTGGGAACCTTAGTAGGATGCATATGTTTTAAAGCTAATAATACCTCCTCTGCTTTGAACTCCCGTGTGAGCATTTGATTCATTTTCGGTGTTACTTTACTATTCGATTGCCTTAGGATTTCTGTTTGAGACGCAAAGAGGCTCATTGGACTTGAAATAGATTTGTGAAAGTAATCAACTGCACACTTAGCAATCCCACCTTTATTTACATGTGCATTCCCCAACTCATCTCGCATATTACGTATTCTGCTTTTTCTCTCTCGTTGCTTTGTTTTAGCATGGAAATACCTTGTGTTCCGGTCCCTCTCTCGCAGCCAATCAACTCTAGATCTCTACTTCAAATGGCTCTCTTTGATCTCCAAGCTTGTCTCGTAATTCTCGTATTCTCCTCCCCGCTTCTCCATACTCAAGTTTACTCCAATTTGGTAGCTGTGCTTAATTTACGGTGTTTAATAGCCGCTTCTAGAGAAACAACAACCCCATGCTAACCAAAAATCATCCACACATCTTCCACAACCTTTGCACTTTCCCTATCTTTTGTCCACCACACTTCAAATCTACTGAATTCACTTCTATGTTTCCCTACTTGCCTTCCTCTGGTATTGAGTTGAACCGGGTAATGGTCGGAACCAGAATGAATAACATTAGTAACCAGCCATAATGGAAAGTAACATTTTCACTCTAGAGAACCCTATGCTCGATCTATTCATTGTTGAACTAGAATGCGAGAGTGATTTTTCTTGAACCACATGAATTGCAGATCCTCAAATCCTAAATCAGATAAGCCACACGCATCTATCGCCTCCCTAAAATTCCATAGCTCTGCCAATTCAGTTTAAAGCTTGCTCATTTCAGTTCATCTTGAGCTATTACCTCATTAATGTCTCCTATGACAGCCCACTGGAGATTTGAATGTCACCAGAGAGCTTTGAGAAAATTCTAAAGTCACAACGATTACCAACTTTCGGACATCTGTAGAATCCCGTCAATATCCAATCATGGCATGAATTTCTAACAATCACATCAGCATGGTTTGCACTGTATAAAAACAACTCAATCTTCATATCCCTGCCCCATAACAAACATAATCCTCCTCCTCTATTGTGACTATCCACAACCAACCCCTGTGCAAATTCCAGACGCTGTTTCAACCGGTTCATCTCTCTAATGTGTATTTTGGGGTCTTTCCCTCCTTGGAGAGCATGGTCTTTAGGTGTGCATGTTATCCTTATTTAGGAGATTATCTAACTGACAAACTTTTGCCGAGAACAACTTAGTGTGTTTTTTTAGGTTATAGCTTGCAGCACAAAGGTTACAGATGTCTTGATTACAAAACTAGCAGAGTTTACAGTTCCGGGAATGTTCGATTTGATGAGCAAACTTTTCCTTTTGCTAAGGAGCATAGCCACAACCGAAATATTCCTTTAGAATGAGCCTTCGTCCTTTTTCTATCTCCAGTTCGTGAGACACAACCGCAGTTTGCTTCCCCATTTCCAGCTCTTCAGACACGACCGTCTGCTTCCCCATCTCCAACTCTTGAGACACAACCACAATCTGCTTCCCCATCTCCAGCTCTTGAGACACAACCGCAATCTGCT
Source organism: Lonicera japonica (assembly GCA_021464415.1). Lineage (NCBI taxonomy): Eukaryota > Viridiplantae > Streptophyta > Magnoliopsida > Dipsacales > Caprifoliaceae > Lonicera > Lonicera japonica. The sequence continues at coordinate 36,475,218 of CM038471.1, read as the reverse complement.
TCGCTCTCTCTAGCTCTTGAGACACAACCGCAACCTGCTTCACCAACAACCCCTCTAAACTAACCTATCTTGTCTAATTCTCTCGTTATGGAAGCACATGAGGCACCATCATCTCCACATTTTTTAAGGAATCCATTATCATATGACTATCAACATCAACCATCCCGGTTCTCTGTACATCTTCCTAGTGATGCCACTGGTGCTCTATCGATGAATGGTGGTTCTTTTTTTGAGCCAGAGTCTTTACTGCCTCCTGTTAGACACCACATGATCACTTGCCTTCAAGAGATAGGTCTCAACACCCTCTAGTTCGGCATAATGGTACTGTCCGATATCTTTTTCCCCGTGTTCTTATTGCCCAAATTTTTACCTTTTTGGAACCAACATGTTACAATCAGGCAGTTCATGTGGCTGAATGGCATCAAGCGAACTACTTAATTCAATGCATTACTGACAACAAACTTGGGAACTTGTTCCCCCAAAACCTAAACAACACGTCGTTGGTTGCAAGTGAATTTTTAAAATAAAATGGAGATCTGATGGTTCCTCTAAAAGGTACATGGCTCATCTTGTTGCTGAGGGATTCCACCAACGGCCTGGCATTGAATACTCTGGAACATTTAGCCCCGTGATTAAGCCTACCAGTATTCGTACCATCTTAAGTCTCACTACACCAAAACTCGCTAACTAGCACGCCAGTTTAGCACGGTTTTAAACCGTGCCAAATTTTGGTAGGTCTTGCCACGTATTTGGCACGGTGTAGATCCCTGCCTAATTTAGTACTGCAACATGCCGTGCTAATACTGTGTCAATGTTCATTTCCTTTTTCCCTCCTTTGACCAGATCTCCCGCCCAATTTTTTTCCTTTTTTTTTGATCTCCCGCCCACTTGAAAAAGTAGATTTAGGAACTTTTTTAGCCTCCCACTTATAATTCCCAAACTTTTAGGGGGAAAAAAAATTAAAATATCACACTGTTTTTTAAACTAATTATGTTATTTTTGACTTTTTTGTGAGATTTGAATAGAATAAAAAATATGTCTAAATGCCTAGGCTTTCTCAAAATAAAACCATATTGACTCTTTTAAAATATAATTTTAAATGTATATTTATTGTAAATTATTTATGTTTTCATATTTACTTTCCATTACAACCTACTTATGGTACATTTAAATTACTGATAATTAATATTCAGTAACTTAATAATTTTAATATTAAATAAATTTAAAAAAAATGAAGTTCATAAAGAATATTTTTAAAAGTTTATGATTTTAATTTTCAAAATAAATCTTTTATAATTCTAATTATTGCACTATAACTAAATTTAAAAGTAATTATACCAAAATATGATAATTTTTAGCCTTAAACTGCTGAAAAAAATAATTATAGAAATTTTATATCTCCCATAATTTTGTAGCACAATACTAGTGAATATTAGCATAGAAATTAGAAGGTAAGGGCCGGGGTTAAGGGTTCGAGTCATCAGACCTGGCAATGTGTCGATTTGACTCGCATTTGTTTTAGTTTTCATCGTGTTTCTCTTGTTATTGGTTTGGGATTAAATAAGTGCTTTTTTAGTGGGTAAAAAAATCATATTCAAATCTGATTTGTTATCCTGTCAAATTAACTAATATGACCTATTATTATCCACTAAGTACAAATATAATAATAAAAAAAATTTGTATTTTTATATTTTATATAAATACTAGACATGCCCGTACTTACGGCATTACTGACCAAACTCATATCGAGTTTTTATTGTGGAACCCTACCCAAAAATTCATCCATTAGAGAGAACTTAAACTATTGGATATCTGTAGCATTCAATATAAGTAGCTGATTGATTAGAAAGAACCTAAGCCAACCATTGTCTATTTAAAATCTGCACCAGCACCGTTTCAATATTCATAAGCCTGAATTCGTCCTACCCAACACATGGCCTTTTCCCACCTCGACATGCACCTATAATTATATTTAAAATTATCAACGTGCCACAACACTTATAGGCCGTTAGATCAAAAGATAAACATTTAAGGAGAGATCCTAGCCACCACTTATGTTTTTTGTGTTTTATTAATATATATATATATATATATATTATACGCTCATCTTGAATTAATAAATACATATATGTATACTATATATACAAAGTATGTACATATATACTGAGAATGGACATACACATGTACATATATATATATAATATTATACTTATGCATATTATTAATGATTTCTAATGATTATTATTATACTAACAAATATCAGACTTATGCATATCATTAACAGTTTCTAATGATTATTATTATATATACAAATCTACCTCTTTCTCTTTCACCAGATCTACCCCACTTATGAACAGATCTAGGGCTTGTGGTAAATAAATCACTTGGTGTTTTATATATCTAATAATAGCAGATGAAGCTCAAGATTTGCACCAAACAGATTTTCTATGTAACTGTTCAAATTGGACCAAGCTGTTAGAATTTCAAAATTAATTATCCTTTTGTTTGAGACAATATCATTGTGTAATGATGCGAATCAAAAGAATAGTTCTTTTATAATATAAATTATTATTACTACATATAATTAAATTTAAAGCTAGTTATGCTACAACAAGATGGCTTTTTCGACTTATACAATTAAAAGAAATAGTCAAAGCAATTCTATATTGCCGGTAGCTTTAGAGCACAATAATAGTGCTTGTATATTGACATAGGGATTATCGAGTCACCGATGCAACTCAAAAGAATATTTTTATATATATTAGTGGTTATATTTATATAAGAATAATTAGTAAAATTGACCCCTGAAGTTTGACTAATGTCCATTGCTCATCCTTAAAATTTAATTTTCAATTGAAGCATCCTTAAAGTTTCTAATTTTCCCCTCACTCGTCCAAAACTGGATGCCCCATTAAAAACTTTGCCGGAGAAGACACTTAGATGGACTAGCGAAGGACAAATTTCAAATTTTAGGGGGTTATTTTCTAAGGTTTTTCGTACAATTTTTTATGAAACTTAGTGGAGATTATATCCATAATAAGTAGATCATTTATACCAAATTTCATAAAAAAATTCAAAGTGGGTTAACTGAAAACTTGATATATATGCGCATTTCTGGACGTTGAAATTTTAGATTTTTAGCTAACTCACTTCCCATTTAATTTTTTTGATAAAATTTGGTGGAGATGATCTACTCGTTGTAGAAATCATTCTCACCAAATTTCATGAAAAAGTTCAACTGTTTATCTCTCAAAATGGACGGTTATTAAATTAGCTATCTTAAGACAGTCTTTAGGAGAAAGCGCCTGTATCTGTATATACTCCCTCCGTCCTACAAAGATAGGCTCATTTTTCATTTTTATTCGTCCCAAATTATAGACCACTTGCTTTTTAAAGAATGCACTACAATTTCATTTTTTCTAATATACCCTTATTTAATTACATTGTTATCAACTCTAAAATTTCTCTCACATTTTCTTGGGGCATGTGATTTCAATCCAATGTATTCATTATAGAAAGAAAGTAAATGAGGGTATAATAGGAAAATTGTGAAAAAAAATTATAGTTTCAATTATATTAAATGAAGTTTTTTAATTTGTGTAGAAAAAAAAATAGGTATATCTTTGTGGGTGGGAGAGGGAGTATTATTTTTTTCAACTTTCAGATTGCCACCCCCAAATGCCTAAATTTTTCAAAATCCCGCCTCGATCGTGAAGTCAGAAGAATACACGAGGGCAAATTACAAACCCCTCGCATTGCAATACTCTTCTTATCTCAATGCACTCCCTGCCTCACTCTCACCGATACTCTTTCTTGCTGATCCTCCCTCTCGCTGATTGAGTTTCCCAGGTTACTCTCTTATAATCTTCACATCCTTAAATCTGTTGAGATCCCTAATATTTTAGATGTAGTGTTTCTTTGCTTGAAATTTGGTGTTTATTTAATGTCCCTTTTCTGAAGATCTTCTTTGCTATTCAAATATATCGAAAATGCTTAACTTTTCAGATCTAGGGTATTGTTGCTAGCTTGAAATTCCATGTTTATTCGAGATCCCCTTTTCTAATAGGGGTTTTGTTGATTTATTTGAGTTGAATTTGTAGAGTTATCTTACAAGTGTATCTATGTTTATGTTTTTGGCTGAGTTTGTTCTCTCCTTCTGGATGATTTGGCATTCAACCATAGCTTCAAGGGACTATATCTCGGAGCATAATTTTTCCTTCTCCACTTATAGTGATAGGGAGTGGTATGAATTTTATTATATCTTTATTAATTGTCTTAATTACCTCTAATATATCATTTTTTTTTTGTTACTGAAGTTGAATTTGGTCCCGTCAATTTACCATCTATAGGTTCAAGGGACTATATCTCGGAGCAGAAATTTTTCGTTTCAATTTGTTGCGACGTGTTTAACAATAATTAACAAGCATCAGAGTCAAAGAAGAGAGGATGAACTAAGGTATGAACTCAAATCTCAACTCTTAATTTGAGAGAGATGGAGAAGATGGATATGTAGTCTCCTTTTGAGTGTATTTGCAATAGGCAGCTTTTAACTTATTAGTAGGTAATTGTAGTATTTTTATGATGATTTTGCCTCTGAAACATACTTAGATATTGTTGAAGTGACATATATTGGTATTGGTGAAGTTTGCTAATATGGTCTGATGAACAGGGAAGTTGTAAATAAAGATTTTTTGGGGGAATGCTTTAGTGTTTATGGAGATCAAAGTCACAAATATTTATGCCGTTTTTACTGTTAATATAGAAAGTAACTGCTGACTTCTGTAGAAATAAAAAATGTGGCTTTATGTTTAATTCTTTGTTTCTTTATCAATTGTTATTTTCTAGGCTATTGTTGTAATTTGGTGCTTTTATTGCTTCATCATGTAAAGAAACAACCTCTTGAATATGAGAAATATGCATTTTAGAGTTTAAATGGTACCTGGGTACTTTGAAAAACAATTTCTTTTCTTGTGTAGTGTGGTGTGGTGGCCATTTTCTAAGTTCTATGAAGATAGGCATGTCCTAGCTCCAACTACAGCAAGGGATTATGATGTTTTTATTATACTAGATTTCGATGAGGCTAACCCTTTATTTTCTTCATATCTGCAGCACTAAATTCTTTGAGATCATTGGCTGGCTGTTAAGTGAGAGGACTCACTGCTTCGGCACGTATTTTTCTTCAAAATCTGCAGGCAATCCTTCTTTGAAATAGGTATAAAGCTCCCCTTCTAAACATAAACCATTGATATAACTATTGAGAACTAGCAAACAAGTACCTGTAGTGACCTGCTAGCAATCAAGTTACACCAATATTCTTTATTTGATTAAACTATAATTTCAACTAATTAGGAAATAAGTTAGACACCCGTTAATGTCTAAGCCGGTCTTCTCTCCATTGAACTTCTACGTTGCCCCTATTTTAAAGGAACTTCATCTCATGCAGTAGTATACACAGTCCGGCACTTAAAAAAATTAAATATGGACTCCACCCTCTAATTAGATGAATCTTGGAGTTCACCAATCATGCCATTGGATCCATATTAAGGTAGGCGTTGGCCCCATCTCAAGTGCTTAGATTGATTCCTTCTGCTCTAATTGAATTGGAATATGGCAATAGGAATTTTGGGTCTACGAAGCCGGTTGTCCCTTTAATTAAAATTATATTTTAATCTAATAAAGAATATTAATTAAAATAGAGTAATGACGTGGATGTTTTAATCAATCATATGTGAGGGTCAAAGTGACCCTTTTTAGATAGGGTCAACAGATTTGGACTATTTTTGGTACTTCCTTGCCTCCTCACGACATTTTGTGAGGATGAAGTCGTGGGAGCTGTTATTGGAAAGTTTGTTGGATTTCTATGGAACAAGAGCTAATGGTAATCAATTTGCTTCATATCAAAGTATGTTTAGCCTGCCTTTTGAATTTTGAATTTTGCAATATTTAATTTTGTTTGGTGCATATGACTTAGTTGCCTCGTGTTATAAAAATCTTTATTTAGTATTCAACCTTTGAAACAAAAAACAACAATTGCTCTTGTTTTGTGTTCAATTAGTATTACATGCCCGTCCAACTCCTCGAGTTCCCCCATTAGTTTTTGTAATTTTTTGTCTTAGAGTTGTATTGTCACCCTTTCTTATAATTATTTTATCTTATCTTATCTACCCAGGTTTCAAAGGGGAGTCAAGGATTTTGGTGGTTACAACTTTGTAGGATGGAAAAGAAGATTCGAAAGACAACCAAAGTAGTCAATTGTATTTCAAGCTTTGTGATCAAACATCACTAGTCTAAGGTCCTAAACAATGAAAATTTGTAGTTTACAAATTCTTATGGAAGTGTACTTTGATTTGCATGTGTAATTATGGTCATTTTTCAATTGAAAGTTTTATTTTTTTCAATTTGGTGGATGGATTTGTTTGTTGCATATACAGTTTAGATGCATTGTCCAAAAATAATTTTTTTTATTAATTTAAATTGTTTGGCACGGTTGATTGCAGTGCCAAAAAGGTGCAAAAGGTAACTCGAATTAGCCCAGGAGGGTGAAACGTGTTAGAACCATAATTTGCCACGTGTCTCAAAACTGGTACGGTCGAGAGCCGTGTCAAATGTGTGCCCATATACTATGATTGGTACCCTTTGACCAAAATATTACACACTTACGGCACGGATTCGTACCGTGCTAAAAGATTTGGTACTACGGTATTTGGCACGGCTCCGAGCTGTGCCAAAGACGGTCAGCCACGGAGTAGAACCGTGCCAGTTAGCGAATTTTGGTGTAGTGTCTAGTCGATTCCTATGGTTACTCTTTGTGGCAAATTTATGTGACGAATACATTTCTCCGTGGCTTCTTGGACGAGACTGTTTTCATGAGCTAACCTCATCGCTTTGCTGATCCTACGCGTCCTCATCATGTTTTCCATTTACATAAAGTTATTTATGGACTTAAGCAGGCTCCCCATTCTTTGTTTCAACACTTGAGCAATTTCTTGTTACAATATGGGTTCACTTAGTGCTGGGCAGATCAATCTACATTTATTTTTTGTCATTTGCCTGAAATTATGATCCTTTTGCTCTATTGACAACATCATCTTGACAGGCAACATGCTTTCCTTGTTGTCCTCCTTCATTGTAACTTTTGGGACACAATTTGAGCTCTCTAATCTAGGGACACTTTCATTCTTTTTAGGACTTGAGGAGTCCTTCCCGAATGATGGCTTATCTATTTCATAAACAAAACGCACTGTTGATCTAATTCAAAGGAATTCTATGACTAAATGTAAGCCTTGTAGTACTCCTATATGTGCCGGGACTCAACTTTCTTTGCTTAGCGGTGATCCTTTAGTTGATGCTACCGAGTTCTGTCAATTGGTTGGGCCTCTTTAATTTCTTACTTTTACTCATCCTGACATTGCATAGGCTGCTCATCATGAGGTGTAGTTCACGAGTACTACTCGCTTTTTCCATTTAGTTGCTGCCAAACGGATACTTTGTTACCTTAATAGATCCTTGAGAACTTGACGTGTCGAAAATACTTCCGTGCTTAGGTACCCAAGTGCAGGTTTTCAAGTTGTAATACTTGGTAAGTCCAAGTATCGAACCACAAGGATAGTCGGAAAGACGATATGGTGATTACGAGTCCAAGGTTTTGTTAAGAGAATTTAATTGGTTGATTTTAATGATTGATTTTAAAGTCTTGCAATAAAAATTAAAATGATGTAACAATAAATGAGAAAAGGCTAAGGCATTATAGAATTCATTTGTTTTGCAAAATTAAGTAAAATCAACCTCATTCAAAGTTCTCAATGCAATTCTTAAGTGTTGAATATTTTACCTATTTCTAAGCAAAAGGGTGTGAAACAAAAGCAACCCATTCCCATATAAATGCCATATAAAGAAAGGGTGTAAGCAAATATCAACACAAGTGTATCTCTCATTTTTATCTTGTGACAAAGGGTATGAAGCAAGTGCAACCCATTCCCATATAATATCAACCAAGATTGAAACTTAAAATACACATAAAGAAAAGGCATAAATTTAAACTAGGCATTTAAGAACTCATTGTTAGTTTCCCCTAGGCAAATGACTTTATTATGAAAATGGCCAACTACAAAGAGTTTAGCTTGATAAATCATAACATTTCATTTGTCTAAGATTGGGAGGTCTAGGTGGAGGTCAAACCGTCCTATATAGACTTATTTGATAAATACAAATTGAATCCTTAAAATGATTAATGAAGTTGTTTATGACATAAATTTAAAAGATCCTATTTGGCAACACTTTAACTAAGAAGATGATGAGTCTTAAAATCACATAAAGTGTAGAAAGCACTCAACATATCATTAAAGTATTAAAAGATTAAAATCTCAAATTTATGGTATTTCTATGAATATTCAAAAATAATCATGCTTGGTAATAAAAAGTATCTCATTTAAAGAAAGAATGGACATAGGCTAGTAAGAAATAAACAAGTATATCATCTCTTGATTAATGCTTGAGATCTATGTATACAAGACATACAAATCATCATATGAAAATTATCTTACAATCTTATGAATGGTTGAAAAAATGGAGAAGATGAAGGATTCAAAAAGTATTTAACAATACTAACAATGGAATGAGAATTGAACTTACATAATTAATGCATTGCAAATTTCATCTTTTAGCTTTAGCAAAGAAATTTACTCCATAATAAATGTAGAGACAAGAATTATAAAAGTGAACTCCATTTCTCTCTCTAGAAAAAAATATTACAAGCTCTCTATAAATTGAGAAATGAGAAGTAATAAAAGTACCTCTCTCCAAAGCAACAATGAAGACTATAAATAGGAGAGTTGTGTTGGATGTTAAAAAATAAACAATGCTTATTTTATTTTTGGTGGATAAATCCACCATCTTGGATGCTCTTTAATCACATGGAGAATTCCATTTTCTTTCTTTAATCACATGGACATGGAGACTTCCACTTTCTTTGATTCCTTTTGTCACATGGAAAATTCCACCATTGTATTAAATACAATATTTCTTGAAATCTAGAGACACCAAAATAAACACAAAAATGTGCCTTTCCAAGCATTATTAAATACAAAAGTGTTACGAGACTAATCGCGAAATAAGTTGGCAAACCGAGTAGTTTTAGAGAAATAAACGCGTCAAACAACTCCGAAAATGAGCGTATGAATGACAATATTAGGTGTTTATCAGCTTCAGTCTTCACTTCCGACGTTCGCAAAGTCCTCTAACTATAAAGGCCTACTCCGATGTTAATTGGGCAGGTTGCCTCAACTCCCGTTGCTCTACTATTGGGTTATGCATCTTATTGGGTTCCAATCTAATCTTTTGGACAGTGAAGAAGCAATTGACATGTCTCACTCTAGTGCTTAAGCCAAATACTGTTCCCTCGCTCATGTTTGTGTCGAAACAACATGGGTTTCTTATCTCCTTCATGAATACATCTCCCCAGATCAATTCCTATGACCCTGCTTTGGGATAATCTTAGCACCACTTATATGGCATTTAACCCGGTTTTTCATGCTTGTACAAAGTATATCGAGTTATATTATCACTTCATCGAGGAACGAAATGGTGCTGGTTCTCATTGAGCTCAGTTTGTTCCTTCACCAGACAAACCCGATTTTTCATGGTCTTCACAAGCGCCGTTATTAGCTTCTGCGATCTAACCTCATCCTTTAAACCTCTCTAATCTTATATTTCCAGGTGTAGATTTGGTGTACTGCCAGCTACATTGTTAGTGTACTACCGGCTGTACATTAATTAGTGTATATGTTAATTCAGTGCACATCTATTGATTCTAGTCATATATCAAGGCAAGATTGAAGACTTTATCTTGATTATTTCTTTTTAATCATACCTTGTATATTGTATAAATTGTTTCCTCTACAAAGATAACAATATATAGAAAACATTTATTTCAAAAATTAGTTTTAATAAAAGCTGTAAAAACAATATAGTTTCTTCAAAAATAATAAAAATAAAATACTCATGATTAACTGAGTGCATTGCACGTGCCAAAAAACTAGTATATATTTAAGACCGTCTTCAATGATTAGTGTAATAGTGTAGTGTAAAAGTGGATATTTAACCTATCAACAAAGGTTAAAAAGCAGTGCGAAAATGGTAAAAATAGCTCCCATGACACATCATGTGTCAAGAAAGAAATGGGATATTTTGGCTGACACATAATGTGTTGTGCAACCTCTTCTTCTCTACCATATCTACATCTCCATCAACCTCCTCCTCTCACAACCTGTTCATCTCTACCATGACTAACAGAGCCAAAACACTGCCACAAGAACCAAACAACTCAAGACCCTTATCAAATTCCCAAAGCCAAAAAGCACTGATTTCACTCATAAAATCATCATCATGTACCCAAATGATCCATTTACTTCAAATCCTTGCCCATCTCCTCCGCACATCACTCCTTCAAGACCCCACCCTCTCCTTCTCTGTTTATTATCTCGTCGCTCCCTCTATCAAAGTGAAGGCCTCACACGACACATGATGTGTTGTGGAAGGGTTAATATGTTGCCTTGAAATAAGATTGATTATGTAGTGTATAAAATTGTCGGCTACCATAGTTGGCTTGCCTTCAGCTTATCACTTACCCTTTTGGATTTTTACACGCATCGAAAATATTATAATTATGAAACGTTTTGTTTTATGTATAAAATAAAAACCCAAGCTACTATGTACTATTAAATTCTTCTGACAGTTTTATGAGAAACCCTAAACAGTGGAAACAATTCTCTAACCCAAAGTTATTTGTTAATTTGAGTGGTGGATAGAATGGCACCCTAACACTTGTGGTTCATTATGTACTCCACATTTATTTACTCCGAAATGCTACTTCTACCAGAAAAGGTATCCAAATTCATTTAAACATGGGTTGATCCTAGGGGAACAGGGTAAGCTTCAGCTCAAGATTTTTTTTTTAAATCCATTAGCACTTGTTAAAAAAAAAGATAGGCGCTATTATCATTCCAAAAAACACTTGATACGTAACACTCTATTTTTCATTCACTCAATAACGGGCAAGTAAATGTGTGTTACTCATCCGATTACAAGCAAGTATATGCCTACATACTCACCTTGATGACAAGTGAATAAGGCATTTTCAAGCTTTTACTCGCTTGTTATCGAGCGAATGAAAAGTGGAGTAAAACCAAACAAAAATGGTGTGCAAATAGTAGCCACAAAAAAGAAAAAGTTAGTATTAGCCCACTCCTTTGCTAAATGTTAGCTCACCTACTAGCTCAAATATTATTGGACAACTAATACATAACTCTTTTAAATATATATTACAAAGAGAGATACAAAATAGAAAATAAATAAAATGGATGTGCGCTGCTCGATGCATCAGGAGGCGTCAGTGGATACAAGCCGAAATTTCATTTCCCTCAACCACTCATGTCCCATTTTTGCTTTATGTTTATTATTTGAATATTTATCTTATTTTAATAAAAAAATACAATTAATGTATTATAATACAAATTAACAAACAATTTTTTTTTGCCTGTTACTATTAACCCCGCTAGGAAGATTCCAAGGTCCGCGCCTAGTTGTAAAGGAAGTCCACTAAGACGATTGAATGGGAACAAGATGGATAATAGTTGGAAAACAAATAAACATAAGGTGGTTGACTTGTACGACAGGCGGAGATGATAAAGTTTATTTAGCCAAACATGGCTAGCCTATCTAATATTGTTATTGTTGTTGTGGTGGTTGTTGTTGTTCATTTTTTGTTGTTGTTTTATCGAGTCATATTGTAGATGTTATTTTTAGAATTTGTCTATAAAAATCAGAATCTTTTATACATGTCACTACAAGAAGGAAGTCTCCAGACATTTGGATAGAAAAAAACAAAAATATTGATGTTGTAGAAGAAAGGTATGCATTGGTTCGTCGGGAAGACCTCAGGCGAAACAATGAACATTGACTATGCTAATATTGATGTTGCGGCCATAGTGACTCATAACTGTGTTTCACAGAACAGTCAAGATCAGCTCTAAAGGAACTCAAACTAGCAGAACCAAGCGAACCATAATCATGACTCCCAGTTTAAAGATCATGGAAACAAAACCTAATATCCTCTTTATTCAGTATGTGGCTAAACCAAGCATTCAAATAAGGGCTGCTATCAAGTAATTGGCTATCCAGACTGGTGGGATCATTCTCAGGATCGTTGTTCAAATTGCAAGACTGACAGTGATGAAAATAAGGTTTTCGGATTGCTTATCACTGTTGGACTACTTGGGAAGGCTTTATATTCTGCATCTGTTTCAAATAATATGTGCATAGATAATTGATTATGGTGCTACAAATCATATGACTTTCGATTCTAGACATGTCACTACTTTTACCCCCTTATCACAAAATTTCATTTCCACAGCTAATGGTGATTTAGTCCCTGTTATTGGTGAAATGTCAATCCTTTATCAGACACTGAATTTAAACTATGTGCTCATAATTCCCTCACTCAATTACAATTTACTGTCTGTTGCTCAAATTACTAATACGCTAAATTGTATTGTTATTTTTCTGGCATACTTATTGTGTTTTTAACGATATTCAGATGATGCAGACGATTCGTTATGGGATTAGGCAAAAAAAATTGTACTACTTAGACCTCGCAGTAAAGAGCACAAACCAGTTACACCAGGCCCTATAAACCAGCATTACTCGAGGAGAAAAATTTGAAAATGAAATTTGGTTGTGGCATCATCATTTGGGTCATTCGTTATTTAGGTACTTAAAGAAGTTATTTCTTAAACTATTTAAGAATGTTGACATTTCAGTTTTTCATTGTGAAACATGTGAACTAGCAAAGAGCCATGGTACTTCTTTTCCATCATCATTCAATAAATGCTCAGTTCCTTTTATGTTAATTCACTCTGATGTTTGGGGCCCATCTCCTAATCCTTCTTTGAGTGGTTTACGTTGGTTTGTTATTTTTATTGATAATTGAACTAGAATACTGTGGATATGTCCTATGAAGTCTAAGAGTGAAATTAGCTCTTTGTTTCAGTAATTCCACAAATAGAGTAGTACACAATATGAAGCTATTATCCAGGTAATTCGAAGCAATAATGGAGGTGAATATATGACTACCACTTTACAAAAATATTTTAAAAATCATAGAATTGTCCATCAAATGACCTGCCTAGATACACTTCAACAAAATGGGGTTGTAGAAAGGAAGAATAATTATTTGCTAGAAGTAGTACGTGCATTATTACTTGGGGCTAATGCTCCGGTGTCTTACTGGGGTGAAGCTCTTTCCTCAGCCACATATTTAATCAACCGTGTTCTATCAGCAGTTCTCGATTTTTAAACACCATTCGATGTTCTCTATAAAGCAATATTGGCTCCTACAACATCAAATTTGCCTCCAAGAATATTTAATTGTATTGTATTTATTCATTTACCCAAAGACCACCGAAACAAGTTAGAATCTTATGCTTTTAAGTGTGTATTTGTGGGTTATGCATCTAATCAGAAAGGTATCACTATTATCATCATCCTTATTGCAAAATGTATGTGACCAAGGATATAGTATTTCATGAACGATAGATGTACTTTTAGAAGACTGGACTTCAAGGGAAGCATATAACGAAGTTCAAGCTCTTGATTGTAGTAATGGCAATGAGCTAATTTAGGTCGAGGTCTTACTGCAAGCTTCAATCTCACTAGATTCACCACCAGATCTAGTTTCCCCTTCACTGTCGACTTGGACGAATGACTCGTTCCCACCGACAAGTTCGTCGTCAAATTTGCCGAGTTAAAGCTTACCATTGCCTCCGCCTAACACAAATAACCAAACACCTCCCTCTGACATGTCTAAGTTTGAATATCATGTATTTTCTTCTGAACCTCCTAGAAAATAACTTCTTAACGGAAACAATAGAGGAGTTCCTAAACTGACATATGAACCTGATCTCATTAGTGAAGCCAAATACCCCATGAGTAACTATCTCTCTTATGATAGGCTGTCTGAATTGAATAAGTCATTTATAAATCAGTTATCCCATGTATTTATTCCTTATAGTGTACATGAAGCATTGGGTGATCCAACATGGAAAGTAGCTATGGACGAGGAGGTAAAATCCTGAAGGAAGAATGACATATTAGATATAGTTGGTTGCAAATGGGTGTATACGTTGAAATATAAGGCAGACATAACCATCGAAAGATACAAAGCAAGACTAGTAGCAAAGGCTACAACCAAGAAGACATATTGGATTGATTATTTACATACATTTGCACCAGTTACAAAAATTAACACAGTGCATATCTTTATTTCTTTAGACACAAATCTGGATTGGCCACTACAATAATTTGATGTCAAAAATGCTTTCTTGCATAAGGATTTGGAAGAGGATGTATACATTGAATTCTCACCAGAGTATAAAGTTCCTGTAGAACATAAAAACAAAGTGTGCAAACTGAAAAAGTCTATGTATAGTTTAAAACAATCTCCGAAAGAATGGTTCAGATACTTCGCTAGATCAATGAGAAAATTCGGTTACAAACAGAGAAATTTTGATTATACATTATTTTTGAAAAGGTGCCATGAGACGATCACAGCACTCATTGTTTATGTTGATGACATGGTAGTTACCGGGAATGATCCACAAGAACGAGAAGCACTAAAGAAGTATTTATCTTGGTACTTCAAGATGAAAGATCTTATCGAACTGGAGTATTTCCTGGGACTAAAAGTGTTTATTTCTTCCAAAGGCATCTTCCTATCTCAGAGAAAGTATGCACTGGATCAATTAGGTGAGGCAAGAATGTCTGCTTACCTGCCATTAGAAACACCCATGGAAGAAGGTTTGAAGTTAGAAATTGAAGTTGATCAATTACCGGTCAATAAAGGGTGTTATTAGAGATTGGGGGGAGGCTAATGTAACTAGTGTTGGTGCTAAAAATTGAAAGGGTATTTTAGACCACACAGTCAAATGATCTAATCAAATAATTAGAATAATACGGGTTAGTCCTCCTCTATGGAATAGAGTTAGGAGCCCGGTTTTGCCTTGTTATTGATATAATTAAAGGGCTATTATAAACACACAATTATCTCTCTAGCTAGTCCATCCTCACAATATATAATGAGAGTATACTGATAACTACACAAATTCTAGCTTCTTTGTATCTAGAGCTCGATTGTGTGCTTGGTATCTCTATTTCTCTTCAAGCTATTCTCTCTCCCTGTTGTTCTTGGTTATTCCGTAGTAATTGGCTCTTGTTAAGTTAATTCTTAGGTTGTTAAGAGAAGTAAATGCTTCTTCTATATATATGACTAAGAGAAAACGTGTGTGGGAGGTCTCAGAGCTGGTCTGGAGTCATGCCTTATTCATCGCCAACTCTGACCTTACTTCTCCATGAATTATGGTGCATTAAATGCAATTAGTGTGCATTTAATGAAAGTGATGGTGGTTTTGCGTGTTCTACAGAACAGGTGACAGTCGCCCATACTGTTTGTCAGCTACTCTGTCAGAATGGTTAGGTGATAGAGCTCCAGAGCTCACCAATGAGCTTTAGAACTCAAGCTCTATAATTCAGTGTGCGTAATTAGCCCAAAAAATAGTACTTAACTTATGAAGGGTTCATATTTCCCTGTAGTGCTCGAATTTGGCTCCTCCGAGCTCCTTCTGTTGAGATAGGTCTTATTGCCAACGTAGATAGCCACATGTCAGCTCATGCTTGGTGGAGTAAATTTGGTAACTAATTTGCACCATTAATTAGCACATACCAGGCCTGATAATTCTTATGCATTGAGTGTAGTGAGTAAGTTCATGCATAATCTTGGAGAAAAGCATATAAAGGCCATTATGAAAATCATTAGTTATCTAAAGGCAGCTCCAGGGAAAGGGATTTTACGTACAAATGACGGTGATTTTTTTAAGGTTTAAAGATACACTGATATTGATTGGCCTGAAAATGTAAGTGACGGAAGGTCTACATCAGGATATTTCACGTTTGTTGGTGAGAATCTCGTTACTTAGAGAAGCAGGAAATAGAATGTCATTTCTCGTTCGAGCGCTGAAGCTAAATACCGAGGAATGGCAATGAGAGTCTAAGGGTTATTATGGCTAAAGTTACTATTGACTGATTCAGGTTATTTACCAAGAAAACTTATGATGTTATATTGTGATAACAAAGCAGGACGTGATATCGTTCAAAATCCAGTTCAACGCGATAGAATAAAACATGTGGAAATGGATAGATTCTTTATCAAAGACAAATTGGAAGGAAACATAATTGATGTGCCTCATGTTCGTTTGGAAGATCAGCTGGCAGACGTACTTGCTAAGGCTGTTTCCAAAAAAATATTTTCCAGATTGATCTACAAGTTGGGCATGTTCGATATCTATGCACCAACTTGAGGAGGTGTGTTAGAATTGAATATTCTATTTAGTTTCCTCATGCTAATTGGTTTCCTCATTAGGTTTCCTTATTCTATTAAGGTTCTCATTGTGTATGTAACACTATAAATATGGCTCCTCTTGTACGAATATTAATCAATAGAATTACAAATCTCTTTCTTCTACTTTAAAGTTTAAAGGCAATAAATTAACAATTAGATTTCCATGCATGAAAAGGAGAACAACCAGTTAGATTAGCCATAATAAATAATACAATACTGTGTTAAAAAGGAGTAAGTAGCACAAAAAGGAAGATCGAGGAATTAAAAGGCGGCCGCTATTTGTACACCACTTTTTATTTGGTAATACTACACTTTTTCATTCGCCCAATAACAAGCGAGGGTGAATGGCTAGCGAGTAAGTGCATGTTATTCACTTCAAAAAGGCTGAGTTTAAGTTTGAAAATGCCTTGCTCGGCCCATAAGCACCAAATATGTAGGTTTATACTCACTCGCTTATTATTGTGTGAGTAACATGCACTTATTCACTGATTATCAGACAAATGAAAAGTGAAATATTATTAAATATTTTAGAGTATAAATAGTGGCTGCAGAAGAAAAAGCTAGACATCCAAGACAAACACACCGAGAGATTTGCCATGTTATGGGGTGAGGAAGAGATCGGAGGCGGCCGGGTATATTATATATAAAAGACTTACGAAAGCTCTATTCCCAATTAATTTGGATTCTCCGATGTCAAAAATCCAATAGTCTCTTAAAACAAGTATCATTGCATTACATGCAGTAGCACAATTCTAAATGGACTCTACACGAAAGAATCGTTAAAACTTAGAGTCTAGTAATTATATATTAAACCTTAAAATCAGTAAAATGGACATATTTGTCTATATATAAAAAAAAGAAGGAGAAAACACTTACATTATTTGTATTTTTATATATACTAGTTTTTGTGCACATGCGTTGCACGTGGTTTTAGTATTCGTCAAATGTCATTAAGTCCATTAATGAAGATGTACATACTAAGAATTGAATAATAAGTACGAAATAAAAATAATAACATATAAACAAAACATAGTATCAAGTGTAAAATTCAATTAATAATTATAAGAAAATCGTAAAAATTTGTCGCGTTAAATTTTTTTAGTGCATGGGTAGCTAAGCATACTCATAATCAGATATATTTTTATTAAGTTTTCAGAATTGTTAGATTAATATAAATTTGATTTATTACAATGTTAAAAGCAATCAAGCAAAATAGAGTTTAATATACATACCTTTATGGTGAGCTTTGGAACAAAATTCTAATTCACGCTAAAAGCTTTGTAATTTTAATATGATCCATTAAATAACCTCCTTCTCGTGAAGTTTGTTATGAAGTTATATAGGAGTTTTATAGAAAACACCTAATTCAATACAAACTCTGAATTGTTTAATAATTTTAGATAACAAAGTAGAGTTTGAATTTATTTAGAATAATAATACTAATATAAAAATATTTGTAGTTAAACACTTTATACTATTTTATTTAATGTAAATTTAGCTTAAAATCTTTGTTTAATTATTTTAGCCAAATAAAGTAGAGTTTGAACCTATTTGAAATACTAATATTAATATAAAAATATATGGAGTTATACTATTTTATTTAATGTAAATCTTAAATTTTTTTGTTTAAAATCGAGGGACATACTTGTCGTCACAAAAAAAGGGAAAATCACTTGAGCTATTCATACTTTTATATATAGTATAGATATAGATAGTGTATATGTGTATATATATTTGGACGAAGCTAGCTAGCTACTAGGGTAATGAATGATCACGCCACTAAAAGTAGTCTAGTGGCTGGTCACTACTAGTTTCAGAACACTGGGCTTGGCTGAGAGCTCTCATAGGTGCAAAATCTCTCATTGCCAGCGGTTGGCACCCTCCGCAATTGAGGTTAATCGATGCATGTGAAAACTGTTCCGCACATCCTACAGGGATTAACACTCGAACTAAAAAAATGAATGATTGAACACCCAAACGTAAGTTTAGGTAATTAATATATTATGTTCACAGGATGTACGTGCGACATAAGAGGATTGATTGTGAATAAGGTGCGGGGATTGCACAAGAGGTGGAGATGGCCGGTTAAATTACAAGACACGTGAGAACAAAATTCCGAAGTTGTAAACCGTGCTTCCAGTTGCTTTCATAAACTGTAGTTTAATTTTACAAACATTGGTTGCTCAGTCTAATGTTGTTGTCTTTACTATTATTGTTCTTCTTCTTGTTGTTTTATCCAAGAAAAGAATGTGTAGTTTCCTCCGCATAATGGATTCTTAAATATTTTTCCATTGAATTTATTTTATGGAAGATACATGCGTGTAGGCTGTATAACATCTTCCTTAGATTAGATAGTGACATTCAACAACAACAACAACGCAGGACTGTGGCCTTCACCCTGCATCTATCTTCATAATCTCGGCAAGACCTGCTTCTTTTGTTCGTTATACATTCATCTATGTTACACCTTATCACATCCTATGCACAGACGAAACGCCTTATCACGCCCTATGCACAGGTGAGATGCAAGGGTAGAAGATACTGGAAATACTCTAAACAAATCTGACTGAAGAAACAGCATCACAATCAAAAGTGAAAATATAGAGGAAAAAAAAAAAGAGGAGAAAACAACGTAACTAACCAATGCACATCAGAAGAAAATTGGATTGTATCGGCAAATTTGCCACTAATCCACCGGATGATAACTTCTATTGGTGATTGAAGCAATGGAGTACAAACCCTTACAAGCAAATTTCCTCACATGCATGAGCTCTCTAGAAATATCCTCTATCAAGTGTTTTCCCATAAGTAAATTTTTTGTAGCATTTTGGGATTAAACATATAAATATAAATTATAATCTTGTATGTAATGAGATTTATCATCACAAAAATGCGGAGAAAACAACACATAACAATTGTGGGTTTTCGTCGCTTAACTTATTTTAACGTGTTTTTATGTTAATTACTTGTATACCGAAAACAAAATAAAATATTATGTGCTTTTATTTTGTTCTCCCAAATTTGAAATGTTGGATCAGCCATAGCAGCTCGACCCAACCCTTTTTTGTTGAGTCGATCCGCATGAGCCAATTTCACAATCTCAACCTGCATATCTTTTATCCCAATCTTTTATACATTCCTTCTACGTTTCTGGGTTTCAAAAACAATTTTCTATTCTACATACATACATAACATACTGGATAAGAAATAGGGGCATCTTCAATTTTCAAGGAAAGGAAACCCGGGTCCCCCCTCCACATCAATTTGCTATTAAAAGCACCTGTTTTAACCCAATTTAATTCCGTAAAGCTCGTTTGATATCAATATAGAAAATGATAAAAATACAATTATTTTGTGTGAGAAGTTGGAAACTAAGTTGAGGTATGTGGTAGGATCACTACACCAGATTTCGCTAACTGCCACGCTCATTTGGCACGGTTTTTAGCCGTTCCAGATTTTGTTCGTCTCGAAACGGTTTAGGCAGGGTTATGAACCGTGTCTATTTTGGAACGGCTAATAACCGTTCCAATTTGGTACCAATGTTTATTTCCTTTCCCTCCCCTTTGACCAAGTTTCCCGCCCCAATTGAAAAGCAAATTTTTAAGGCATTTCGAAAATCCCGCTTATAATTTCATGAACTTCCGAAAAAATTAAAATTTAGTTTAACTTTATCTTAAAAATAAATAGAATGAAATAATATTAATTTTTCACTTTTCCTAAAATATATGTAGAATAAGAATGAAAATTATAACTAAATAATTGTATCTCATTTTTTCCTTGAAGTAAGGCCACTTTGAGTCTTTTAAAATTTTATATTTTAATATATATTATTTATTATTATTTTTATTTAGAAACTCACCTACTTTCTCTTAATTAATATTCAATAACTTAATGATTCTTATATTAAATATGTTTTCAAATAATAAAGTTTGTGAAGATAAATTATGTCTAAATACACCCATATCTCATTTTTTCTCGAAATAATACTATTTTGACTTTTTTAAAATTTATATTTTATTATATTTTAAAATTAATTAATTTCATTTTATAAAACCTACATATTGTATAGTTAAACTTTCTTATAATTAATATTCAATAACTTAATGATTCTTACATTAAATATTTTTTTACGGAACAAAGTTTGTGAGTAAAATTTTTTCTATTAGTACTTTTATTTGTAAATCCTTTTGTTTAATTGTTAAAATATGAAAAAATAAAAAATTCTTTATAATTTAGTTATTTTATAATCCTTAAGTATTATACTAAAATTATATTTAAAACTAGTCGTACTAAAATTAAATAGATGGTATGCATCTTAAGTAAACATATAGTTTTTTCGTAATTAAGAAATTAACAATTGCTCAAAACACTATAATGCATTTTATCTAAAAGTAAGATTTCACGGATTAGTTTAATAAAGCATTATTGTTGTACTTATGGCTTGTTTTGCTGCCTCTTGTCAAATTATAAAGTATATAGTTTATAATTTCCACATTTAATTGTGTTTGGTTGTGAAAATTGAATATGATAATTTAATTTCATTCATCTAAATTTATATGATTGATTTCAAATAAAAAACTATGGATTACACAATTATAGAACTTCGGAATTCCCCCCTCCCCCAACCTTTTATTTGTAAATTAACTAGTATTTATATTTAACATTGGTGTCTCTAGACAAAATTAACAAAGAATTTTAGATCTGGGGTTTGAACGACACGAGGGGAAGGGGAAAGGATAGGGGTAGAATAATTTAATTGCATAATAACATAAAAGTAGATATAATATTCTGACTTAAATACTAGAATAATGATAGATACCAAATAATGATGATTATAGACGAAGGACGGAGTGTTTTTGTCGATCCCGCCATATCCCGCATTAAAATTTTTAAAAATAATGGTCCACCACCACCAGTGGTATGTCCACCATCACTAGCCCTAGCCCACAGTTCCGATGACTGATTTACCCACTCCTCTCCTCTAGCCCACAGTACCACCTCCGATCCTCCTCCACCACCACCACTGGTCCTCCACCACCGGTCCTAGTTTTATTGCTTTTGCTCCACCAAGGCACCACATCTTACTATCTAAATATCCAAATTTTATTTTTCTTGAAATAACGTCAATTTGACTCTTTTAAAATATAATTTTGAAAAAATATATTTTTATTATATAGTATTTATATTTGAAAATTTGTTAATTATAATTTGAAAACCTAATAATTGTATTGTTAAATTTTGTAATAATTAATATTCAATAACTTAATGACGTTAACATTGAATATTTTTACAAGGAACAAAGTTTGTAATAATTATTATTTTAATTTACAATTATAATATTTTTATAATACTAATTTTATATTAAAGTAGTATTAAATTAAGCATACAGTTATTTCATGATTGAGGAAATTAAGCATACAGTGTTTAGTACCTTAATCACTAGACCACTTACTATTGTTTTAGTTTTTAGTTTGTCAAAAATTTAGTAATTCTTAAAATTAAAATAAAATCTAATAATACTTAAAATTAAAGAAAGCCAGCAACGAACCATCACTAAAGTAATTTTGTCCAACATTTTCGTTTATTGTTTTCTGTTATAATAAAGGTGTCCTTAAATGCAACCTTTAAATACATCTTCTCACCCCCACTAAAATTTAAAACTAAGTCAAATATAATTTAAGGATCAAATGGATAATTTTTTTTCATAAAACTTGATAAAAATGATTTATATAAATAATAAATCATTTACATAAAAATTTATTAAAATATTCAATTTAAAAATAGGTGAGATAATTAATTTATTTATAAATAATTAATCAAACATAAATTTTTTTCATTTAAAAAAATAAAATAAAATAAAATTAGTGTTGCCCCAAAATTTGAGTTCCCACCTTTTTTTCTCTTTTTCTTTTCCCTTTCAATTGGTTTCCCTCGTTTCCTGCAAAAAAATCGAAATCTAACCGGACCTAAAATACGTCTAAATCTAAATATCTAATATTCTAACCTAACCTAAATCTCAAATCCATCTCACACAGGCCACAGCTCACATCTCTCTTCTTTCTCTCTCGCCGCCCCCTGTTTTCTCTTTTTTCTCGCCGTTCTCTACTTCTCCCCTCTCCTCACTCCTCAGTCCTCAGTCATCGCCGCTGTTCTCCCCTCTCCTCACTCCCGCTCAAACGAACATCAATCGCCACTGTTCCCCCTCTCCCCTCGATCTGGCCTCTCCTCTCTCCTGCTCCTCCTTCTCACTCGGAACCCCTACTCCCTCCCGCCCAGAACCCTTCCTCATCTCCATCGCCAATCACCGCAATCACCTCTTATCCACCTCAAAACCCTAGTCCCCTCCACCATTCAGCACCGTCACTCACCACCATCGCCACTGTCGCTCAGCACTATCACCACCGCCCTCGCTCACCACCACCACCATCGTTGGTCACTGCTAAGGCTCTACCTCCAAATCCCTAACCCTAAGAGGCGAAATCCACTTACAAGTAATGCCCCCTTCTCTCTCTCTCTCTCAATATATATATATATATATATCATTAGCTTAAAATTAAGAGTATTTGTTATTAGGGTTTAATTTCAAGAGTAATTAATGGAACAATTATCACCGTTTGTTCAAATATCATGTTTAGCTAGTTGAAATTGTCCAATTTAATTGTCTTTTTCTGCCATTTTTAAAGTAATTTTTCATCATTATTCACGAGTAATTTTTCTTGAATAGCGCAATAGTGAAATAGGGCCCTTAATTATTCACAATAAAACTATCCAAGTCAAGAGGGTACTGGTGATTTACGTTCCAGTAAATGATGTGGTTATATCTTATAACTTGAACGGAAAATTGAAGAAACTGTGTCATTTGTGGCTTAGTTGTTGGGAGATGGACAAGTTGAAGAAGACAAATAATTGGTTAATGGTTCATCAGATTGCATATTAAGTTATGATTACGGTAATCTACTACATAATATATATACTCCTTAGACTAGTTAGATTGGTATTCAAATGGCATGTATATATAGATTTATATGACCTGGGTTTTAGTTTATTTTTTTAATTCTTGCTTCCCTTTTTTCGATTGTGAGACAATAAATATATTTTTTTGTTTCTTTGAACTAATATTAACAAACTTTACTTCTTATGCAGAATAAACTTTTCTTCTGTTATAAAAAATTCTCTTAGGATGGTGGTGCAAACTTGGTCTAACCTAGGCCACACTGACAGGTTAATTTTGCTCTTTGTTTTTTAATGATTAGTGCAAGTGCAAGCTAACAACCAAGGCAAGTAATCCCTTCGTTTCTAATTAAGAGCCCATGCTTGACTTTAACACTTAACATAACTCTGTTGATATCGGTATCTTTTGCATTGCCTTTTGAAATTTCACTATTAGTAAATTTGTTGATTAACATATCATATTTGGATTTTTTTGACTAACAAATAGACGCCAGCCTTTCTAATTTCATTATGAAAAATGCCCCCTACTTGGTAACGCACTTGGCTGCGTGGTGACGCACTTGGCTTCTGTGGTAGCGCACTGGGCAAAAGGTACTTATCTTTCTCCCTCCCCCTCCCTCTCTCTTTATAGATAAATACACACCTTCCTCTTCTTTACAGTAAGTATACTTTTGGCTTGCAGGTATGAGTATACTTTTCAGTACTCACATGGTCACCTTGAATTGGTAAGTTTACTAATTTAAAGCTAGGGGGTTTAAAATTGAGAATATAAATTTATGTGCTTAAACTTGAGGAATTATTAATGTTTATGTTTGGCTTCCTTTATTAGTCACACTATGTATAAAGAAACTTTTGAACTTTATGTTTGATTAGGTGTTTAGACGTTTAGTTGATCTGGTTTATGATTTCCATCAAGTTTATACTTGTATTAACCGAGCATTATCAGTACGCAATGGAAGACTTTGTTCCTAGTAATATTTGGAACTTGTAAAGAAAATTTACGTGTGAGGACCAAGGAATTGAACTTTTTGGTATATACATATACAATGTAATGTAACTATTCTAATTGCGGTTTCCACAATTGGACCTGTTTGACTTTTATATGCACTAGCACTTACATATATTGGTTGGATTCTAGTTCTGTAGTTTAGATATTGTAGTTATGCCAATGATTATAGTGCCATTCCATTCAGCATGACAGGAACACAGAACTATGTCAATAAGGACTATTTGCTAGCACGTAACAATTTGCAAAATTCTTGAAATAAATTCAATTCATTCTATCCAGACTAGTGTTTTCCAGAATTTCAAGGTCAACTTCTGACATGTATAACTTTCTCATACCAAATCCAAATTGAGATCATGACCTATGGATAGAAAGGTATTGAAGTCTACTTTCATTTGAAAGTGGTTTTAGAAAAAAATTCCAAGTATTCTAAGAGTTATGACAAAAATAGCGAGTGCTGTCCAGAAAATCCCACCTAAATTTGTGTCAATCTTGACAAAAAAAACTGTATCAATTGGCACACATCTAGATGTTATACCATACATTTCTGGAAAGGTCTATGTGTCTAGATTCTAATGCAATTTACAGTGCACCAAACCGAGTTTCCTACAATTAGTTATCACAATTTTGGTACAGTTGCGCCAATCTGCCCGTATATGTACAACTCTAGGATTTTCAACAAGTTTTTCCACCCAAATCATCAATAAAAACCTTAGAGCAGCAGCCAACATCAAATTAATCATGTTTAGCATGTTTACATGAACTAGAAGTCATTGAAATCAAGCAAAACAAAGTCTACCTTAGACACAAACACACCTCCCTTTGTACACATGAACATATTTTTTCTACTTGCATAGTTTCTTGATTTTTAATTCATACAAATAATGTTGTAATCAAGAACACATAAGAAAAGCTTACCCTCGGATTCTCTTATTTTTCTCCTAACTCTTTTTTTTATGATCTTTCTCGGTCTATCTCTCTCTCACACACACAACAAATGGATACTCTTATAACATTGTTTTCTCTCAACAAAAACTTAATCTAATTTAGTAGTACTAATATATTGTTCTATAATATTGCTAAGTGATTAATATTGTTCTACTTTTTGGATTGATTTGTTTTTTAATTCTGATTCTTTTTATTTTTCTAATATAAAGTTTAAATTCTTTTTAGTGAGATTTGTGAATTGTCCAATACCTTTGCAGATAAAGACAAACTCACAAGAGGAAGTCACACATTGATGCTATTATGTTGTGAGGTACAATTAATGCTATGCACGGCTATTTTTTTTTTAATTTGTCTTGTAGATTTATAAAGTTGTTGACTTCATGTAAATAGCCATGAAGCCACTTAGAATCAAGAATTTGTGGAATGGGGATTATGTCATTTTTGCTATCTAAGAATATACTCCAAAAAATTGTCGAAATATAATTGTGATGTGAATTTGTTTCTGCTCATAGTTGAGTATAAACAACAAGCTGCTTTTATTTTACTTTAATTGATATTGTTCTATAAGAATTGTTAACTTATAATATTCTATACATTATATTTTATTGAAGGAATTTTCGGAGGTGAAGGATAGGCAGGAAGCATCTTTTTGAACAAAGCTAATGATGCGTGGAAGAAATTCAAATCGAATCTAAGAGTGAAATTTGTGGACGACGATATTAGTAAATGGAAGGAGTAGTTAAACCTTTAGGGTTTTGCACATTGTACTAATAAATTTAACTTGTATCTACATTAACATCAATGTTTTGTGCATTGTAGTATTACTAATTACAATAGTTATGTGAATTAGATTGTCATTTTTAATTGAAATATATATGGTGATGTTAATTTTGATTATATTGTGAATTTTTATTTAAGATTTGATGGTGTGTAATAGGTGAAAAAAAAAATCAAAAAAATATGGCTAGATAAAAAAATATGCTGCTAAAACGTTGTATTATCAAATTCACGGTTTTGGCACGGTTGAAAACCGTTCCAAATTGGTGCTAATTGTCTACATATCTACCTGACACGCGACAAATACAATGCTTACACGTGGCCAAATAAAAAAATGACACATGTTAGATGAATAAGAAAATCAAAAAAAGAAAGAAAAGAGTTTGGCACGGAATTGGAAGTGCTTGGAGCCGTTCCAAAATGGTTCCAGATTTGGTGAAAATCGGGTACGGTTTGACCAAAATACAGCTCGGAATTAGAACGGTAAGGAGCCGTTCCAAAAAAAAAACCACGCTTGTTTTAGGCACGGTTTTAAACCGTTCCAGATACTGTCAGGCACGGTTCAAAACCGTTCCTGTTTGCCATTTCTGGTGTAGTGGATGCTCTCCATCCTGTACTCATTTTTATGAATAGATATCCTACATCTTTGTTTTATAAATTTTTTTTTGTGAAATAATTTTGTTCACCACCACCATAGAACTTTTCCAATGGAAAAAGCCAATAAGTAAGAGAAACATCTCACCACGCCCTCAACTTATTTTTCAACTTCTCACACAAATCAAATATTTTTTCCTATTATTTTCCATCATGTTATTAAACGGAGCCTAAGTTCACACTTAGGTATTAGTCCCACAAAATTACCAATTGACCCCACCTCTTATGCAAGTCTTCCAACTTACCATTTGTTTTTCTTTTAATGGAAGACTTCATTGACTTCGATTATGTATATATATTATATTTCTCCTCCCTTGAATACTTCTTATAGCCAAAATGTTATTCATCTGCTAGATCATAGCTTTGTCCAATGACTATTGCGAGAACCCAAGAAGCTTCTTCTTCCACCTGTGCATATGATACTTATGATGTGTTCTTGAGCTTTAGAGGTGAGGACACTCGAAAGAACTTCACTGATCACCTTTATACAGCTTTGGTGCAAGCGGGATTTCGTACATATAGAGACGAAGATGAGATAGAGAGGGGAGAGAGCCTTAAGCCTGCGTTAGACAAAGCAATCAAAGGGTCGAGGATGTCGATTATTGTGCTTTCCAAAGACTATGCATCTTCACCATGGTGCCTAGATGAGCTTTTGATGATACTCAAGTGCAAGAGTACTTCAGGACATCTAGTTTTACCTGTTTTCTACGATGTGTGTCCATCTGAAATCCGGAAGCAAAATGGGAGGACGAAAGACGCATTTTATAGGTACGTAAAGCAATATAAGGCCGAAATAGATTATGTGAAAAAGATGAAATAGGTGGGAGGATGGAAGAAAGCACTCAAAGAAGTAGCAGATTTGGCTGGGATCGAATTAAAAAACCAAGCAGATGGGTAAGTTTCTCATAATTCATCTCCTCCAAACCATTGTTTGAATTTTACTCTCTTCAAAAAAAAAAAAAAAAGGAAAGTACCTTACTTCCCCCTTGATGTCTTAATCCCTCACTTTTATAATTTCACCATGGAAACAACAAGAAGCATCTATATAAGACAGTAGGATATCTAAGAAAATGCAGGCATAAAATATTGAAGCAAAAGTTAGTTAAGAGTTTCCAAAATTTGTTATGTAAAATGCATAAATATTAGGGAGATGTGGGTAAAAGGGGTTCTTAAACAGCATATTAAGGAGGACACACTATTTTTCCATACCCCACATGCTGTTCCATTGTTGACGGAGCTGTGGTCACCGGACTGCCGCGAATGGGCGGGTCACTGCTGTTATGCTAACACTCCAAAATCAGTTTTAGTGACGTTTAGTTAAGTTATTTCTGAGACATGAAAGATCTAATATTGATCTTCATGGAACGCAATACTATAAAATTTGGAGTGTTAATAACTATACAGCTATACCGTAAAATTATTTATACATTAAATGTGTTTATTATTAAGATTATATAATAAATTCTTTTGTAGGGGTAAATCTCAACTATTATAAAAGCGTAAATGAGCCATATGATTATACTTTAAACTCTACATTAATAGACAAACCGTACACGTGATGCATGTGTACACATTATTTACATGTATAAGCAAAATTGAGCATATATTCAATGGTTGGAATTGTTATTATTATCAATGAGGTCATAAGTTTAAACCCCATTACTTGTATATTTTTATTCAAAACAATAACAATAGGGGCAAAATAGGTACATGACAAATAGTTTGGTTTCATAAGCGTAAAGGGTCTTGTCCCTTTTAATAGTAATTATAGATAACAAAATTTTAATAATATATTATTTAGTCAAAAATATATAGTAGTGCTATATTATGTAATATTAGGCTGAAGGCCACAGCCTGCTCTGATTAATTGTTGGGTTAAGACCCAGGTTAGGTGAATATATCCGAGTTAGATATGATAATAATTCCAAAAATACAGTACTATGTAATGTTTTAGGGATTATGACATATATTATTGACTAAACAACAATTTTGGCCACTAAACTATTGCTCAATTTCATTTTGCCCACTATTTTTTATTTCATTAATTTCACCCACTATACTTTCAAATTGTTTCATTCTGCCCACTCTGTCCACTTCCGTCCATAAATGTGTTGTTAGTGGGGTATTTTCGTCATTTCACCCACAAAAAACCCTCATCTCCCTCTTCCCTCAGTTCTCTTTCTCCTTAGCCTCCCCCTCTCCCTCCTACTTTGAAGGCTTCGACGATTCCCTCGACGACAACTTTCTCACCGATCTCTCCCTCCGACGGTTTCATAGTTATTTTTGTCTAATGAATCGAATTTCCCCACTGAACCCATTGAATGGTCCTTAGAAATTTCTTCATCTGGATATTCAGTAATAAACTTTCTATGGAATTTCTTTTTGAAATTTTGGCTCATTAGGTTTTGGGAAATCTCTCTTAATTCCCAAAATGCCTTGAATCGATGAAATTGTCAAAGTATTAACAAAATGAATATGATATGTTATTATGTTTGTAACAATCCATACATAGCTAGCCCTTTTTCATCATCTTTGCATTTTCAAACAAACTAACACCTATTGACAAAGATGAATAAACCACGAACACTTTACATTCATCTCTCTCAAGCCTTTTCAGCTCATGTGACAATGATGCGAATGGTGAGAGTGCGATTGTATGGGTAACTTTTTGACCTTTTCTTGTAAGGCTTTGAACAAATAATAAGTGATATCACTTAAAGCGGAATTAGTGTTTTCATATATTAATGAAATTTTATTTAAGTTTCAAAATTGAATGATTGCAGCCATTGCTTTCATTTGTGAGTTTTGGCTGGTTGATGAGGGATGGGATCGGAGGGGGAGATCACTAAGGAGGTCGTTGTCGAGGGAATTGTCGAAACCTTCGAAGTGGAAGGGGGAGGCGGAGGAGAGAGAAAGAGGTGGGGGAGGAGGAGAGAGAAGAGGAAGGGGAGGATTTTTGCGGGTGAAATAATGAAAGTACCCCCACTAACGGCACATTTATGGACGGAAGTGGACAGAGTGGGCGGAATGAAACAATTTGAAAGTTTAGTGGGTGAAATGAAACAAAAAAAAAAGGTTTATTGGGCAAAATGAAATTGAGCAATAGTATAGTGACCAAAATTCTTGTTTACTTTATTATTTGTGTACCTCCTAATATTTACAGGCCGACATTACATTATGATAAAACAGTTATATTATAATCACTACAAATATGAACATATTTTCTTAAATAATATAATTTAAATGGCTAAACTATTAGATTATTAAATTAAATTATTATATTATTAATACTATATTGTATTATGCTAATGGAATATCTTCTTTTCTTTTTAATATAATTTAAAAATTTGTGAACTGTATTTTAGAGCATGATATAATTTGCAGGCACGAATCGAAGTTTATCGAACAAATTGTAAAAGTGATTGGAGATAAATTGAGCTGTCGCCGCACAACCCTTGATGTTGGTCCATACGAAATTGGAATTCATTCTCAAGCTACAAAAATAACTATGTGGTTGCAGGATGGGTCCACTGACGTTGGTGTACTCGGAATTTGCGGGATGGGAGGAATTGGAAAGACAACAATCGCCAAATATGTTTACAATCAAAATTGTGAAAGTTTTGGTGGTAGTAGTTTCCTAGCCAATATTAGGGAAATGTCTGAACAGCCTAATGGATTAGTTGGCCTACAAAGACAACTCCTTTCGGATGTTTTGAGGAGGAAACAAGAAAAGATAAGCAATGTTGATGAAGGCATCACTAAGATTAAAAATGCCTTGGGTTGTAAAAGGGTTTTTCTTGTGTTTGATGACGTGGATCAGATTGACCAACTATATGCAGTTCGAGGTATGCAAGATCAACTTTTTTCGGGGAGTAAAATCATTATAACGACAAGGAATGAGAGCTTGCTAAAACCTCACGAGGTTTATAGGGTTGAGCAATTGGATTATTTTGAATCATTGATGCTTTTCAGTTTGCATGCCTTCGGAAAAGAATGTCCTCCTAAAAGTTACATGGAGCAAACAAAAAGGGTTATAGAACTTTTTGAAGGGCTTCCATTAGCTCTTCAAGTTTTAGGCTCCTCTTTATCTCGAAAAGGCATAGATGAATGGGGAAATGAAGTAAAGAAATTGCAAGAAATTCCTCACTATAAAATCCTTGAGAAACTTAAAATAAGTTACAACACTTTACAAGACAACTACGACAAAAGATTATTCCTTCACATTGCGTGTTTCTTTGTTGGAGAAGACAAGGACGTCATAGTAAAAATACTACAAAAATGTAATCTGCATGCTGCAGTTGGAATAGAAAATCTGACTGATCGTTGTCTCTTAACAATTGATTCCCTTAATAAGTTGAGGATGCATCAATTAATTCAAGACATGGGAAGAGAAATTGTTCATCAAGAATCTCATGATGAACCCGGGAAACGTAGTAGATTGTGGCTTCATGAGGACTCCTTCAACGTATTAAAAACTAAAACAGTAAGCAATATACTTTTCATGTCTCTATGTTTTCTTCCTTTGCATGTATGCTAATGACTGATCAATTTTTTCCACATGTGTTACCTTTGATTATTAGGGTACCAAAAAAATTGAAGGCCTCACCCTTGACATGCTGATACTGAAGCAAAAATACAAAGAGCATGAGAAATTGCTGTTATCAAAGAAGATCACTTCATTTAAGCAGCATATTTTTAGCTTATTATTTGGGCAATCCATAAGCAGTACTTGTGAAGTTGAATTGAGCACTGATGCATTTCAAAAGATGAAAAACCTAAGACTACTTAAGCTCAATCATGTACATTTAAGTGGATCATATGAGAGTTTTCCAAAGAATTTAAGATGGTTATGTTGGCATGGATTTCCTTTAAAATTGGTGCCTAATGAGTTATCTTTAGAGAACCTAGTTGTTCTTGATGAGTTATAGTAATTTGAATGAAGTTTGGAAGGGATTTAAGGTATGGCATCCGTTTTCATAAAAAAATTTTAACATTTTTTTATGATGAGTTTTATTAGAGCTCCGAGCATCCAAACCAAAACCAATTGAAAATGAGCGGAGTTGTCCCCTATTCTTATATTTTACTTTGGGAGGATCTGTTTTCCAATCTCAACATGACCCCTTACATGTGGTGTAATTTTGAGCCTAACACGTGGACTATTTATATTGGGTGCCATGGTTGTAGCCATTGGGCCTTGGTGGTGAATAGCCTTTCCCACTGATACCATATTAAAGTTTGGAGCATCCAACCGAAAATCAATTGGCAATGATTGAGTGGAGTAGCCCCTTATTCTTATATATTGCTTTAGGAGAATTCGTTTTCCGATGTAGGATTTACAATCTCAAAAAAATTGACATGTAGAATCAATTTTTTTTTCTTTCAAACAGCTTCTTGGATCTCTGAAGATCCTTAATTTGAGTTATTCTGAAGGACTTAAAAGAACCCCAAACTTCTCAGGCTCCTGCTATCTTGAGAGATTGATACTTAAGGGTTGTGTAAGTTTGGTTGAGATTTCTGAGACAATTGATTGTCTTGGGGATCTTGTTTTACTCAATCTGAAAGATTGCAAAAGTTTGAGGAAGCTTCCAAGAAACATTCACATGTTAAGATCAATTGAAACCCTAGCAATCTCAGGCTGCTCTAATTTTGTTGAGTTTCCAACGAATATGAGAAACATGCCATCATTGAAAGTGCTTCATGCTGATGGAATTGCCATAAATGCACTATCCACGACTGGAAGCCAAGGAAGATTATGGCATGCGATTTTCCGATCGTGGGTGTCAATACCAAGAATCGGTCCACAAACATTCTTGAATTATTTACCAAGAACATTAGTTAACTTAAGTCTTATACGCTGTGGGCTGTACGAGGATTCTTTTCCTAGTGCTTTTGGCAATATATCTACAGTTGTTGACGGAGTTGGATCTAACTAATAATTTTTTTGGTACGCTGCCACATAGCATTGGAAGTCTTAGTAACCTTAAAAGACTCATTATACGTTCATGCAGACGTCTCCATTCAATACTAGGTTTGCCCTGTAGTTTAGAGTACATCTATATGGGATCTTGCTATGCAGTTAAAAAAGTGTCATTTCAATCAGCTCAGACTCGGATAGCTGAGATCCGGAGTGAATATTGTGAAGATATGGATGAAATAGAAGGCATTTTCAAGATAGAACCATTAGGACTGGTTGATGAAAAAATAATCAATAGTATGGGAATTGACAAAGAATCAATGAAGAATATCAAGATGCCATTTAAAGACTTGTACAATACTAGGATGAGACCCATACAGGTTCTCTCTCTATCTAATCTAATCTCTCTCTCTCTCTCTCTATATATATATATCTATATCTATGCACACATACATCTGTGTATCTTATATGTAATTGATATCAACATTCTTATTGATGTCGTACAGGGACTGCATGAATTTGGTATATTCAACACATTTATTTCAGGGGGAAGGGTTCCAAGTTGTTTTATTGATAAAAGCAAGGGGTCATCGATATCTTTTACCATGCCCTCGCTTCCCAACCTTCGGATTCGATGTTTGAATGTTTTCTGTGTATATTATTCGCCCATTGGTCGTCTTGAGCAGCCAACATTATTTGCTAAAATCTATAATAGGACAAAAGATCTCACAGGGATATACTTCCCTTTATGTGTGGGTTTCCCATATGAAGATTATGGTATGGCATGGTTAAGCCAGTGGAATTTTGGGAATGATCAGTTGGAGGGTACGTGGTGATGAAGTTACTGTTTCAATATATACAGGGAATGCTTTCAAGGTTAAGGAGTGTGGCATCAACGTTGTGCACAAGGAGCAAGTAGAGAAGGACAACCATGACAATAACAAATATTTTTATTGGAATGAAGTCATTGGTGGGGATTTATCAAACTTTCAGCTGAGCAATGGAGCATACTTCCTTTCTCGTCGTCCAATTGAATATCTGGATGGATACAAATTAAAGGTTTTACAAAATATATTTAAGGATAGCACATCTATTGTTGGTATGTGTGTCTTTGTAGCTTCCTCTTTTATCTAGCTCTTAAAAATGCATCTAATTTTGATTTGGATATTTCTATCCAACATTTCTTATTGTTTTTGTTGGTCTGATTGCTGGCAGAATTAGATCAGCGGAAGGTGCGGTGTACTGTATTCCCCGACTTGTTTTAATACTACAAATTGGGTTGCAGAGGCCTCAAGGTGCTCATAAGCCTTGAACCCATGACCTGGAGGTAAGTTAATACGACTACCAACCAACACCAACACCAACACCACCACCATGGGGGCGCAGTATTCTTATGTTGTTCAATATATACCATATATACTATATATATGACACAAGGAGTGAGAAGGTGTTTCTACGGAATTGACACATGGCAGTCATAATTACGTTAAATTAGGATATAGCTCTGTAATTAGTTTAGGAGACAAACAGCTCCAGTTTCAAGCGATCTCTCCGCTTCCTCGCCATTTTCTGTCTGTCGCTCTGTTCTCCTTTCAATCTCTTTTCTCTATGTTGCTTTCTTCTGTACTTCTTTCAATCTATTTTCTCTAATTGTAGTAGTGTGGTACTCTTAAGCTTTTCCTTTCTATTTTATTCTCTATGTCATTTTTTTCTCTCAAATAGGCCATTGACATGCTCACACAGCTTTGGACAGTGCACGTTAACCTTTTGAGTAAATACCAGAATGAAGGAACCCATGGGCATGTTTTTAGTCCTAGTTCTATGACAGTTAGTTGGCGTTTGATTGAGATTTTAAAACATGTTTTCAAGATAAATTTTTGGGAAGTGTGAAAGTAGATTGAAAATGGAATTTAATTTTAGAGTTTTTTTCAACCAATTTAAAAAAACTCATGAAAAAAGTTCAGAAAGTAGTCACAATGGATTTTATTTTATAAATATCGATAAGTAGGTTTCAAATTTATTTTTTTTGACCAATGAGCTCTAACTTAGATGATGTGACTATCCATTCTACATGTGTGGTCAGGATTCAAATCCCATCAACGTTAGTTTCACGGGACAGTTGATTAAGGTATGACAAATCCAAAGTAAAAGAAGTTTTCGAATGAAAGCTTGAGTGCGGTAGGATGGTTATGGAGTTATAGTGGAATCAAAGCGAAAGCAAGTATTCAGAATAGAGAACTTGAGGGTGGCAATGATATATGCAGCTCAAACCCCATTCGGGAAAGTTTCAAAACGGGCAGTTTAATTGGGAAGGGCTAATAAAAATTTCTCTCTGGTCCTTAATTAGCCTTTTTTTTTTTAAATAAATAAAGAGGGGAAGAACAATTTTGTGCTTTATTTTTTCTGCCCCCAACGGAATTGGTGTTTTATTTATGCTCATACTTTTTTGTAATCTGTGTCATGTGTGGGCTCTACTATTCTAATTTCACCCCATTTCTCATATTTTATCATGTTTATGTTTGTCATTGTTTTTTGGGCAAGTGGTTTTACTTTATTGATTATACAACGAGAGATTAGCCTTTATAGTGATTCAACTTTTTTTATACTCTGATTTTTACTATTCGTGATGTTTGACAAAAACGTCCTTTTTTTCTTTGTTCTATGGAAATGAAGCGAAGCAGTGTCAAAACAATAATTATGTTAACAACTTTGTTCATCTTGAGGGAAAATTAGAATTTGAATTTCACGTACGGGAACTTATTCAAAGAGTCCTGTTTTACTCTTTTGTAGTATTTAAAGGAACCAACTCTAACCTAGTCGATACAGACTAGATTACAATATACATTCTATACTAAGATTTGGTACCTTAGTTATGTTATGTCTCACAATAGAAATGATACTCATGTTTTTATAGATTGACTTTGTTCCGCAAGAAAATTGGACAAGACAATGAAATAGGCATCAGTAAACCAGTAGATTGCAAATAATTATAATTATTTATACTAATTATGAAAGTGTGAATGTTGGTGGGTGATTTAGTATTAAAGTATTTTACACAAATATCAATTTCTTAGGAATAAAAATAATTTGTACTCTATTTTTTATAGTTTGCTTAAGAATATCTATTTTAATCAAAATCCTTCTACTAAGAATATTTATTTTAGTCAAATTCTACTACTACTACTTCTACTACTACTACTACTCTATTTTTTATTCTTTTGTGTAAAATTAAAAAAAAAATCTTACATCTACTATATTTCTTTTTTGTGTAAAATCTTTTTATTGTCGAGCGAAAATCCTACTCCTACTTTTGCTTACCATCAATATTTGTCTTATGCATCTAAGGTATGCAAAATTAAACTAAGAAAACAAACAACATTTCAACTATCACAACATTGCAACTATCACAAGAACTAGATGTAACTTTATTTGTTGAAGGAATTTTGGATTCATCCAGTGAAATGTGATGCATGCATATAAAACATAATATAGAAACACCCAATTTCCCTGACTCGATGAGCTATTCATTTTCACTTTTCTCAAGCAAAAAAGAACTTACAACTTTAAGAGCTAACGGAAGCCCTACACAAATTTGCACTACCCTCTATGTGTGCTTTTGTAATTTACGATAGGACAATCTTCTCCAAAGGCATGCAAACTGAAGAACTTAATTGATTATTATTGACCCCATTCTGCAACCCCATAAATCTGATGAGGTTTAAGCAACCTCTCATGCCTAGTATTTATGATAGCTTCACTTCTTGGAAAAAGCCAATCTAGCTTGCATTCCAAAAATGGCATATATTTGATCTGCTTGAAATACAAAATGAAAACCAAATTCATGCCAAGGATAATAAATACTAATTTATATATATATATATATGTAGACCATATAGTTTTGATCATACTCAAGAGTGATAGGTTCGGTTTGGTTAGAGCTTTTGAATTATGAATTTATTTTTAAATACAATTATTTAAAACTATATTTCAATTTGATTTGTGTATGGTACGCTATTTTTTTATTTTTTTTCATTTCTTTAAGTTTTTCTAAAATATAAAGTAAAAAATAAACAAAAAAGATTCTTTTTGCTTGAATGAAGTTTTTAAAATAGGTGAACCACAAATTTAAAAATCCAACCAAACAGCACTTATATGTCCTCTTTTAAATACGTAAAATAGTCTTCCATCTTTCTTTCTTGAAAAAAAATATCGCATTTTGCCACCACTGGCAACACCAAAGGTGCCGGCCCATGATTGCTGGAACTGGATGGTTAAGGCCACCCGGAGAAAGGGGAAGAATATTGTTTTAATTTCATCCTTTCTTCAAAATGGTACTTATTCTAATCTAATTCATTAAGGGCTCGTATGATTCGAGATTTAGGAATGTAATTGACATTTTAGATACCAGGAAACCTTTATTCTAATTCATTAGTGCTTGTTTGGTTGGAGTTTTAGAAATTAAATCGGCAATTTTTTTTTTATTATTTTCTGGAAAAAAAATATTTTCGTTTTCTGGAATTTATTTTTTTTTCGTTTTCTGGAAAAAAAATATTTTTTTTCATTTTCTGGATTTTTTTTTCTTTTTTTCATTTTATAGAAAAAAAAAAGAAGACAATTCTTACAAAAGGGAATCTAAGGATTCCTCCCAATTTTCTTGGGAATAAAATTTGGCAAAATGGGGAAATTTAAGTTTTCTATGAATCCTAAATTTCTTGTCAAAACTTGAACCAAACAATGGAATCCTCTCCAAAAAGGAAATTAGGATTCCAAGAATCACCAAAAACTCGAATCAAACGAAGCCTAAGTTTATCCATTTTGGAAAAATAGCAAACCAACGCTATTATAACGATGGGAGAAAAGCTTGTTCTAAGCATAGCAATAAATCTAGGGCAGTACTATTACAAAAGTAATATATATATATACTTATTATTAGAGTAATATACGACTTTAGAAATATAAATTGTTGTGATTATTAGTAATTAATTATGCCACGGATCTTAATTCACATAGTAGATATTAATAACTGGATATAATATGATGGAAAAAAAAAAGCAAGCAAGAAGATAGATGATGGAACACACAATTTTGGATTTTCGATAAATGAAGATTTCACTAATTCTTTGAAAACGATTACAAAATTTATCAAAATAATTATTGCACTCAAAGCTTTCACGGAAGAAGAAAATCAACATCCCTCTAATCTCTCTTAGAACAAGATGAACTATCCCAGCCAATACATCCCCACAGAAAGAAGAATATTTCACTTACCTAATCTCTTGAATTATTCTATTTATATATAGTGATATAATAGAGTCCATGCAATCTAAAATAAGGTAAAAACAATTCTACGTAAATAAGGTAACTAACTATTAATAAGGTAATAGAGACCAAAATAAACAAGAAAACCAATTTTGATAAAGAAACCTATTTTTTCGTCTAGGTGCAAAACGAGTGCAAAATTGTTTTTGCACCTTTTCCATGTGCAATCTTTATTTCTCTATTTGGTGCAAATTTTTTTTTTTCCACCTTTTCAGCAAGTTTGATTACAAGCCAAACACAACGTTCTGATTTCCAACAAAACCCCTCTTTTCTTGAGTTTAGAACCGAGCAAAAAAGACAACATAAATAAAACTTTTGAAAGCCATATTATGATATAGCAAAGAGATAATTGCTTTGACGATATAAGTGGCCTAAACAAAATTGTTCATATTGTGCACTAACTTCTTAAAAGAGCAGTACTCAACTATTATAATGTTAATTTATACACAAATAATATAAGACTAGCATTTTACATTCTTAACACACACCCTACTGGATTAATGTACAGTTGTGTTAGTTACTCAAAACAAGAGTTATTGACTCTGGCCACCATTAATAATAAATAATTATATTTTGGCCTAAGTTTTTGTTTCAAATTAGACTTAATTAAACATGATGTAGTTTTTTTTCCCCAATTATACCCTTCTGGCTGAAGTCCAATGTATATAAATTACTTGTGGCTAAAGTCTAATACAATAGATAGTATGTATTTTTCCTACAATCTTATCAATTACACTTTCGAGTAGCCTTAAGATCTTGGTGGATGATATTCTGATTGTTTGCTGATTTAATACATTTAGTTGTATAATTATATTGTTTTCTCTTTCTAATATTATAAATTGCAAGAGAGAATACATGATTGTATAACTCTTTGAGTTATTTATGGAATTCTTTGTTTCTATAATAGCTGGTTTGATTGATTTCAAATAATATGGTGTGAGGTATTTTTCCTTAAAAAAAAAAATTTAGTTTTCTACGGCATGAATTATCATATTAAGAGATTTCCAGAACGTTTATTTTGATTCCATATTAAAATATGAATTAATTGACGACTATATATACTTTAATTTTAACCATAATATATGTCATTTAGTATATTGTTCGCATGGTTGAAATTATTTATCATGCATAGACCAATCGCACTCTAATGTGCCCAATGTTCCCTTCTACTTTCGGAGAAGATTTGATATATAGGATGGTTTGAAACATTGCTGGCTAATTCAATTAGCAAGTTCAACGACTTTACCCACCTTTTTGTCATACATTTTGTGACAAACGACATCGAGAAGAAAAAAAGAATTCGATGAACTCCTTGCCCTAAGAATGGAAGTTAGTGAGACCATCGATCCCACAATATATGGGCAGTACTAAGAACTCGTTTGGTTCACGGATTTTAGTACTCGGGAAAGGAAAGTCGTTCATTTCCTTTGTTTGGTAAATACAAATTCTAGAAACACTTTCCCGATATACGGGAAAGTAGGGCGTAAAACCATTCCTTCCAAAACACATGGAATTGATTTTCTCATCTGATTTCCAAGCATTTATTATACAAATTTTAAACAATAATACTCTTACTTAAATACTTTATATGGTTTATCAAACACAAGAAAGAAAATTTGATAGGAAATTTATTTTTCCACCTCCTTGGAAATGATAAGGAAATTAATTTTCTTTCCGTGAACCAAATGAGGCCTAAGGGTGAGATTCAGTTTTCTTTTTCATGATACTTGATTTCAGTTTTTGGTTTCTTTATTTTTTCTTGAAAACATAAATCGAAACCAAAACCATGTAGTTTTTAGGAATTTAAGTCT
Source organism: Lonicera japonica (assembly GCA_021464415.1). NCBI lineage: Eukaryota > Viridiplantae > Streptophyta > Magnoliopsida > Dipsacales > Caprifoliaceae > Lonicera > Lonicera japonica. The sequence goes on along the minus strand of CM038471.1, from coordinate 36,435,391 downwards.
TTTTGGAAATTTATTTCAGTATTTTTCGGATTATTTTCTGCATTTGAACTTTTTTTAAATTTTTTTTTGTAGGGGGTAAAATATACTTAAATTTTATTTTTTACATTTTCTCCTCAAGAAAAAGAGTACAACTAAAATATGGTTAATCTACTTTACCCTTGATCTATTTTACCCCAATTTAAATTAGTTTGAGACACCTCCACGGCGGCCACACATCATTCACAATTCCTTCCACCAAGTCACCAACCCCAATTAATGTCAATGTCTTCGTCTTCACGAATATCACCCTCCTCCACTTCAACCCCAAATTATGAACTCATCACTCGATCACTCTCTTTCACCAAATGGGGAATTATGGTGCACACGGCTCTAGCTGTAGATGCATTTGTTTACCCAATGCATGCTTATCAAATCCACTGGTAAAAGCTTCGTCGTACTAATAGCTATGCTACATATGGTCCTCTTCTGGATGCACGTGAGGTGTTCAATGAAATGCCTGAGAGGGAGGTTGCGGATTGGAATTCCATGATTTTTGCATACTGGAATTGGGAAAATGAAGTCGTTGCTTGTCAGTTGTTTGACTTAATGCCGGAGAGGAATGTCATTACTTGAATTCGTGAGGTTTGTAAATCGATATGTACAAGAAAATAAACTGCACTCTTAATTTGAGACTTGCTAGACAGGAATGGTGGACTCTTAGTTTTTGGATAGAGTGAATATCATTTTCCTCGGATGCACACTGCCCTCCAAGTCCTTTTGGGCTTTGTTGCTAACATGAATATGCGATGTTAGGTATCTATGAATTTGTGTCAAGATGCTAGTGACTAATTAATTTGTGTCTTGATGAATCAATTTCCATGGCAGTTAATGATCTGGAATCTGCCATGGGGTACGCTTTGGACCTCGGTTAATCGACAATCATGCGTAAGGTATCTTATGTATATTACTGCTATTAGGATACAAGTTTGTGGTATTTAGCATTTTTCCTAATTTATAGTCATGGACTATATTTGGATCCTTGAATTGTATGATGCGAGCTAGCAGCCTATTAATATGTATGCAAGGTGGGAATCAGGGTGCTATTTTGTTTTAATTTAATTTTTATTATGATAGTCAAGTTAGATTTTTTGAAAATGCTTTTATGAACATTGGAGTCCACGGACCATTCCAAAGGTGGCATTTTAATAGGTAAGTGTTATCTTTCAAATTTTGCTGGTGATTCTAGGGCAGTTCAGTATCTGAAGAAGAACTGAAATATGCTTAGAAGAAAAGGGACCGAGTTTATACTGCTATTAATTTAGGTGACTTGACTATTATATAAACTCGCATCCTTTGAAATTATAAACATAATTAGCAATACCATATCTGTTAATTCAATTGCATATGACAGAAAAAGTTATATACATATCTGAAATCAAGATGTACCTTTCATAACCCCACTTTAAATGAAAATTTGGTCTTCTTAGATTTTGAGTGAGAAATGTAAAATTTCAATTGAATTGCTTTTCACTTTCAAAATTTAAAGAATTCTTGAAAATATTATTGTCATGAAGTTTATTTTTATATACTAAAAGAGTGTTTTTATAATTTAAATATTTTTATTTTGTAGGCACTAATGATATGTTTTATACGCAATTTTTTTTTAATAAGCACATATAATGGCAAAGAGTGACTCCAACAATTGAATAACGAGTACTTCTATATGGACATAAAAAACTAGCATACATCAATGTGCCAATTACTTGTTAGTTATAATGGATTGTGATAAAGTTTTAACAAATACATGGTGGCCTGCTACATCCCAAAGCGTCTCTTGTTAGGATTTCCATGCCATCTCTGCCCACCTTCCTGTACTGACAGGTGAGATATAGGGTCACCCCCCAATAGTACTAGGTGAACCCTTTAAATTACTGCACACAAGCGGGTCTTATGAACAATACTAGCTTTTTTGGTTTGATAAAAATTATTGAAATTTCAACTCAAATAAAACTAGCACTAATTTAAGTGTCTGCCAACGGCAAAAAACACTGCATCTGTTAAGTAACTATCTAGAATATATTCTTCTTTAAAAGCATACATAAAACAACACGCATAGCCAGGTCGTTGAATCTTCCTTGAGTCATGTCAAATTTAGGCTTGAAATCTGTTGTACCTGTAAATCTTGCATTGCTTCTGATTTATGTTGCTATTCAATTGTTCAGGTATATATATAGAGAGAGTTGTAGACTTTTGTAGTGAAGCAGCAAGTGTCTTATTACTCTTGTTCTCTGGCTTTTACAACTTCCGTGGACATTCTATGAGGACATGAACTTTCCTTTTTCCTCTTTTTTCAACATGAAAGAAGTTTTGTGCAGTTCAAGCCTCAACAACATTGTAAATTGTCTACTTTTTCTTTTCCATTTTTCCATGTGAAACAAGTTCCTATTTTGGAGCTGAAATGGCATTTTATCACTCTCGTTGGATGATTATTTTTTCTTGCTCCACTATTATTAAATAAGCAAGGGTTCCCGCATCTTTGTGAACGGGTGCGGGTAAAGAAGCTAGTTCATGAAAGGAGGATTCGTTTTGGGACTTGGAATATAGGCACACTTACAGGAAAATCTATGGAAATAGTTGACACAATGATCAGGAGGAGGATCAATTTCATGTGCCTTCAAGAAACTAAGTGGGTTGGAGCTAAGGCGAAGGAATTAGACACTTCGGGTTTTAAGCTTTGGACCTTTGGTACACTGGCAAGGTTAAATCGAGAAATGGAGTGGGTATAATTGTCGACAAATGGTGGAAAAAGGACATTGTAGATGTAAAGAGGGTAGGAGATAGGATCCTAGCCCTAAAATTTGTAGTGGAGCAAGACACTTTTAATGTGATCAGTGCTTATGCACCTCAGGTCGGGTGTGAAGAACACCTCAAGATAAAATTTTGGGAGGACTTGGAAGGCTTAATCCAGGATATACCACTTAGAGAAAAGATTTTCCTAGGAGGGGATCTGAATGGGCACGTAGGGAGTTCTTCTGAAAACTATAGAGGGGTGCATGGAGGTTATGGCATTGGGGTGGTAAATACCGAGGGAAAATCTATCATTGATTTCTCGTCTGCTTATGATCTTACGGTTGCCAATACATGTTTTAAGAAGCGGGAGGGGCGTCTAATCACATACAAGAGTGGGGCAACGTGCTCTCAGATCGATTTCTTCCTCTTTAGGAAAGGAGATAGAAAGAGTTGCATGGACTGTAAAGTCATACCTGGAGAGAGCTTGACTACCCAACATAGAGTCCTTGTGATGGATATACGAGTTAAGCGGAAAGTGAAGAGAAGGGGCCAAGGTAAGGTTGCAAGGATTAGATGGTGGCATTTGAAGGGTGAAAAACAAAGGACCTTTCAACACAAGGTGCTGGAGGGAAGGTTTTGGGAGACAAAAGGAAGCGCAAATGATATGTGGGACAAGGCGGCCGAGGGGTTGAGGAAGATAGCTAAAGAGACGCTGGGTGAATCAAGAGGATGTGGACCTAGGGATAAAGAATCTTGGTGGTGGGATGATAGTGTACAAGATAAAGTCAAGGTTAAAAGGAAATGCTTTAAAGCTTGGTCTTTATGTAAGAATGCGGAAAATTGGGAATCTTACAAAGAAGCAAAGAAAGAGACCAAGAAGGCGGTGGGTGAGGCGAGAACTAAAGCTTTTGATGGATTATACCAATCTTTAGGCACCAAAGATGGGGAAAAAGCTATTTACCGACTTGCTAAGGGTCGAGAGAGGAAGACAAAAGACTTGGATCAAGTGAGATGCATTAAGGATGAAGAAGGTAAAGTTTTGGTTAAGGAACAAGACATACAAGAGAGATGGAAGAATTATTTTCACAAATTATTTAATGAAGGTTATGAGATTCTAGCATGTGGAGATGAGCTGAACATGCGAGAGGATGACCAAAATTTCACCTTTTATCGCAGAATTCAAGAAAAGGAAGTGAAAGAAGCATTGAAACGAATGGATAGTGGTAAAGCAGTTGGGCCAGATAGTATACCTATTGAGGTTTGGAAGGGTCTAGGTGATAAAGGCATTGGTTGGCTCACAAGGTTTTTCAACGAGATATTGAGATCAAAGAAGATGCCGGAAGAATGGAGGAGAAATACCTTAATCCCGATTTATAAGAATAAGGGGGATATACAAAATTGCGCCAATTACAGGGGGATTAAACTCATGAGCCATACTATGAAGTTATGGGAAAGGGTGATTGAGCGGAGACTAAGAAAGGAAACCAGCATTTTAGAAAATCAATTTGGTTTTATGCCCGGAAGGTCGACCATGGAAGCAATTTACTTGTTGCGGCGTTTGATGGAGCAATATCGGAGGGATCAAAAGGACCTACACATGGTTTTCATTGACTTGGAAAAGGCGTACGATAGGGTACCAAGAGAGATTTTGTGGAAAGCCCTAGAGAAGAAAGGGGTTAGGATTGCTTATATTTGTAGTATCAAGGACATGTATGAGGGAGCTAAGACTAGTGTGAGAACACATAGTGGGTCCACAAAAGATTTCCCTATAACTATAGGACTGCGCCAAGGGTCAGCTTTGAGCCCTTATCTGTTTACCTTGGTCTTGGATGCACTCACGGAACACATTTAAGAGCCAGCACCGCGATGTATGCTATTTGCAGATGATATTATCTTAGTGGGTGAGTCCAGAGAAGAGCTAAATGGGAAGGTGGAAACTTGGAGACAAACTTTAGAAGCGCATGGCTTTCGTTTAAGCAGAATTAAGACAGAATATATGGAATGCAAGTTCAATAAAAGGCGGAGCACTCCTAACTTAGAGGTAAAAGTTGGGGACATTGGCATACCACAAGTCACTCGGTTTAAGTATCTTGGATCCATTATACAAGAAGATGGGGAGATAGAGGGGGATGTAAACCACCGGATTCAAGCAGGGTGGTTGAAATGGAGGAAAGCTTCGGGTGTGTTATGTGATAAAAAGGTACCACTCAAGTTAAAAGGAAAATTCTATCGTACTGCGGTTAGACCAGCGATGTTGTATGGAACTGAGTGTTGGGCGGTCAAAAGCCAACACAAGAATAAACTAAATGTAGCTGAGATGAGAATGTTGAGATGGATGAGTGGCAAGAATAGGAAAGATATGATCAGGAATGATACCATCAGAGAGGGAGTTGGGGTGGCACCTATTACAGAAAAGATGGTTGAATCTCGACTTAGATGGTTTGGGCATGTATGGAGGAGACCGGTGGATGCCGTGGTTAGGAGAGTTGATCATATGGAGGGAAGCCTAGTTGTTAGAGGTAGAGGAAGACCGAGAAAAACTATAGGTGAAACTATTAAGAAGGATTTAGAGGCAAATGGTTTCACTATAGATATGATTCATGACAGGCCACTATGGCGTCGTTTGATCCATGTAGCCGACCCCACCTAGTGGGATAAAGGCTTGTTGTTGTTGTTGTGTGGTGGGTGGGTGGGGGGGGGGGTTGGGTGGTGCAGAGCCATGTTCGAAGGGATGGGGTTTGGAATCGAACCTTGGTCCCTTTGATGTAGTATTGACTTTGATACTCTTCAATTTGGCTTTGGTTAATGTTATCGATTCATGGTTAATTCCATCACACTTGATATATAAAACTGATGGTTATCTCCCAGTACTTATCTACAGTGTGTTTTGGTTATTAGGACTTTTCAATGGTCAATGAATTTTAACCTTGTGTAGCTCTTTGATTTCAGTGTTAGGCACTTGTACATTACAAGTTCTCATTTCTTCTTGGTATCAAAAGAAGGATAAGATCCTAACGTAGGGTTTTCTTCAAGTTCTTCTGCCTTTTCCCGCAGAGGTCTGTTGCGACTTGTCTGATCAAAGATCTGTGATATGCACACATTTTCTTGACTGTACCATTAATCATATTGAGTAAGCCCGTAGAAAAAGGGAGAATAAATTTCTCGGATCTAAAGTTATTTGTTATTAGTGGTTGTATAGGTATCGCAGCTCAGCTTGTGAAACTAGTAACTGTACAGGCTTGAAGGTTATGTTCTCCACGACTCCACATCTACTTAATGAGAATGCTACTCATACCAGAAAATGGATTCCAAATTCATCTACCCATACATTTATTTTGTCATTATAATTGGACAAAACTAGCTATCGGTAATGAATGATCGAACACCCAAGCGTAAGTTAAGGCAGTTTGCAGTGGATGTCAAATATGAGGTTGATTGTTGAATAAGATGGTCCTTGGTTGACTTTGTAGAAGTTACTTGGTGGGTATAGGTTACACATCAGCAAGATGATATTATTATATTTTTGTTGTTGTTATTTTATCACATACTATACACTCGGTCAAAAAAAAAGCTGTGAATTTTCCTCCATGATAGCATCATCACTTCTTAAATATTATTTTCTTAAGAGTTTACTTTTGTAGAAGGTACGTGATGTGTAGGCTGTTTGATCGACATCTTCCTGAAATAATGATATTCTTTATTTTACCATTCCTTAGATAGTGATAAAGTCAGAGATTCGTTGCTGTCACGACATCTTCCTGAAGACGCATCTTTTAGACCTTTTACATTCATCTCAACTCGCATCTTTTACCTCAATCTTTTATGCATCCCTCATACATTTATGAGTTTCAGAAACCATTTTCTCTTGTATGTACATACATATGCATACTGAAGAAACAGGGGCATATTCAATTTTCAAAGCATTAATTTGTTACTATAAGCTACCTGTTTCAACCCAATATAATTCCGGAAGTTCACGCTTAGCCATCAGCCCCACGAAATTACCAATTGACTCCACCTCTTGTGCAAGTCTCCCAACTTAACATCTGTTTTTCTTTTAACCGAAAACTTAATTGACTCTTTTATTTCTCCCAATCCTTCCTTCCATTGATACCTACTTATTGCCTTGAATACTGCTTATATCCAGAATATAATTTATCTGCTACATCATAGCTTTGTCCAATGGCTATTGTGAGGGCCCAAGAAGCCTCTTCTTCTATATGCACTTATGATGTGTTCTTGAGTTTTAGAGGCGAGGACACTCGAAATAACTTCACCGATCACCTCTATACAGGTTTGCTGCAAGCGGGATATCGCACTTTCAGAGACGACTATGAGATTGAGAGGGGACAGCGTCTTAAGCCCGAATTAGACAAAGCAATCAAATTGTCGAGGATTTCGATAATTGTTTTTTCCAAAGACTACGCATCTTCACCGTGGTGCCTAGACGAACTTGTGGTGATCCTGGAATGCAAGAGAAGGACCCTGTCGGGACATTTAGTTTTACCTGTCTTCTATGATGTGTGTCCATCCGAAATCCGGAAGCAAAAGGGGAGGACAGGAGAAGCATTTGATGGGTATGTTGAGCAATATGAGGCCGAAATTGATCACGGGAAGAAGACAAAATTGATGGAAAAGGTGAAAGGGTGGAAGGAAGCACTTGAAGAAGTTATAGATTTGGCTGGGATGGAACTAAAAAACCAAGCAGATGGGTAAGTTAATTAATTTCTCAAAATTCCATCTCCTACTTTCCAACTCTTTTCTGTGTGTGTTTTCTTTTCTTTTTTTTTTGGATATTATTAAGCAGTACGTACACAGCTTATAATTTGTCTCTAATTCCTTGATGCTTTGTAGGCCTCACTTTTATAATTCACTGCACCATGGAAAACACAGAATACTCTATTTAAGATTGTAGTAGGACTTGAAAAAGTGAAGCAATAAATAATTGAAGCAAGGGTTAGTGAGCCAGAATTTTCAAATTTTGTTATGTAAAATGTATAAATATTCGGGGCGACGTGGGTATGTGTAAATGCTCGTTTAATCTATAAATTAAGGACACATTCTTTACCCAAAGCTAATGGATTGGTGAGGGAGCTCTGGTCACTGGATTGCCGCCAGTCTGTGAATTACTGCTGGTACGCTAAGTCGCTAACACTACAAAATCACTTCTAGTGACTTTTAGTTAAGGTTTCTGTGAGATGTACTTGTCAGATTTATTATTGACTTTTGGTGAAATTTGTTTACTATAGTTAAATTTGGTATATTGATTATGCCCAAGGAAACTGGACTCTTGATTTTTGGACATCTCAAAGAACATAGTTTGACAATGGTACACATTGTAGGCAGTGTTGCTATAATGATTTTTTGGACCTAGTGTAAGAATTACAAATCTCTTTGGATTCCCTTAAAAATATTAAATCAATAGTCAATATATATTAATGGAACATATTACATAGTAATGATATATTAGTTTGAGAATTGATGATAAATACATTAATAAGGAAAAAGTTTAGTTATTGAGATAGAAATCTTTTAAATAGAAAAAAATAAAGAAAGCCACCAAAAACTTCCATATAAAGATATAGTTAGTTTTGTAATTGGAATTTGTTGATCCTCCTTTAAGGAGGGCCCTGGCCAGTGCTCCTTGAATCTGGTTGGTGGATGCAATAGAATATTAATAAAACACTTATAGTAGATCCATTTTTTATTGCATCCACCTGTAAGGGTCACCATGACCCTCCTTAAAAGTGAGGGCCAACTGATCCAAACTCACTATTTTATTCTTGAAAATTCAACAACCCTTTGCTGCCCCACACTAGAGGGGGAAATCAAATTCAAACTTCATTGTATTTGCTTATATAATTTGCTCGAACTTTGTAGGCATGAGTCAAGGTTTATACTGAAAATTTTAACTTGGATCAAAGGGAAATTGAGGCGCACACCCTTGTTTGTTGCTCCATACTTAATTGGAATGCATTCTCGAGCCAAAAATATTAATAAATGGTTGCAGGATGACTCATCCGAAGTTGGTTTACTGGGAATTTGTGGGATGGGCAGCATTGGGAAGACAACCATGGCAAAATTTATCTATGATAAGAACTATAAAAGTTTTGATTGCAGCTGCTTCCTCGCAAATGTGAGAGAGATGTCAGAAAAACCCAATGGTTTAGCTGGTTTACAAAGACAACTTCTTTCAAGTATCCTCAATAAGAAGCACGAAAAGATGTACAATGTCGATGAAGGAATCATTAAAATCAAGGAAGCTATTTCATGCAAAAGGGTTCTTCTTGTTCTTGATGATGTTGATCAAAGTGACCAATTACATGCACTATGTGGCGTACAAGATTGGGTTAATCCTAGGAGTAAAATCGTTATAACAACAAGATATGAGAGGTTGCTAAAGCCACACGAGATTTATGAGGTTCAGGAACTAGATTATTATGAATCAGTAAAGCTCTTTAGATTCTACGCATTAGGAGAAGATTGTCCTATTGATGGTTACACAGAGCACACAGAAACGGTAGTACAACTTTGTAGAGGCCTTCCATTAGCTCTTCAAGTTAAGTCAAGAAATTGAAAGCTATTCCTCACCGAAAAATACTAGATAAACTTAAAATAAGTTACGATTGTTTACAAGATGACATCGACAAAAGATTATTCCTTGATATTGCTTGTTTCTTTGTTGGAAATGACAAGGATTACACGGTCAAAGTACTAGACAGTACTGATACTTACGCAGATGTTGGAATTCAAAATCTGATTGATCGGTATTTGTTAACAATTGATTCTTGTAATAGGCTGATGATGCATCAATTACTTAGAGACATGGGAAGAAACATTGTCAACCAAGAATCACTTGAGCTTGAGAAACGAAGCAGATTGTGGCATGAAAAGGAGGCCTATAGTGTATTGAGAAATAAAAAGGTAAGAAAAGAAGCATATATATTTGTTATATTTCTGTGTATTCGTTTATGTATTGTGCGTATATGCTTATTAATTACTAATCAAAATTTTATGTGTTTTCTTATGTTATTAGGGCACAACAACAATCGAGGGCCTCACCCTTGACATGCGCATGTTAATGAAAGATGATACCATTGCAAGAAAAAACAAATATGACAAATCTGTTGATAAGGCTTCACCTTTGACAGGCATATGTTCTGGTTTCCTCAGGTCTCTTTTAGGGCCAAAATTATTCCCTGCTTTAGGAAATCAAAGTTCAAAGTTGAGAACTGATGCATTTGAAAAAATGGAAAATTTAAGATTATTGAAGCTTAATTATACACGACTATATAGCTGCTACGACAATTTTCCTAAAAATTTGACTTGGTTATGTTTGCATGGATTTCCTTTAAAATATTTGCCCATGGAGTTATCTTTGGAGAATTTGGTGGCTCTTGACTTGCATCATAGCAAATTAGAAGAAGTTTGGGCTGGCCCCAAGGTATGAAATTTATTTACTTATGGTTCCTTTCTTTATAGGTAGGTTCTTAATTAGTGCTGGAAATACGTGTCTAGAACTTAGTACATATTGTTGTTCTTTTTCAACAGTTTCTTGGATCATTGAAGATCCTTAATCTGAGTTATTCTGAAAGGCTTGGGAAAACTCCTAACTTTTTAGGAGTTCCGAATCTTGAGAGACTAATTCTCAAAGGTTGTGTAAGTTTGATTGAGATTTGTGAGTCCATTGAATTCCTTGAGGAGCTCGATTTACTTGATATAACAGATTGCAAAAATCTAAGGAAACTTCCTAGGAACATGTACAAGCTGGGATCTCTTAAGATGCTCATGGTCTCAGGTTGCTTGGCTCTTTTCACTGGTGGACTTGACATAAGTGCAACAAGCACTCCTAATGGGCAGGGCAAATGGTGGCATACTTCACTTTTACTGCCATGGGTGCCACAGCCAAGCAGGGGTCCAGAAATGTTATGGGCTTCTTTACCATGCTCTTTAAGAAGCTTAAGTCTTTCAAAATGCAGTCTATCTGATGGTTCCTTGCCAATTGCATTTGGCAATCTATCGTTGCTTCAAAATTTGGATTTAAGCCGAAATTTGTTTTGTAGCTTGCCAGATTGCTTAAAAAGCCTTAGTAGCCTTCAGTGCCTCTCCTTAGCTTCGTGTATGTCTCTCAATTCAGTTTTTGGCTTGCCAAGTAACTTACAAAGGTTGAATTTGTTGCACTGCAAATCATTAAGAAAAATAACATTCCAATCAACCCCGGATCTGTTAGATTCAATCAACACATTAAGATGCTGTAAAGTGGATAAAATAGAAGGCTTTCTAAAAAGAGAACCAATAGAAAAGGTTGACGGAAGGATAATCAAGAATTTAGGTATTGACATTGAGTCGACGATGATAAATCTTGAGGTGATGCATGTGGGGCTATTAGATGTTGTCGAGCAGAATCCAATTCCAGTCCAGGTGCTCTGTCTCTGTCTCTCTCTTTCTCTCTCTGGTGAATTGATAAAAGATTAAAAATATAATTGAATTGATGCAGGGAATTTATGAGTTTGGTATATTCACCACATTTATCCATGGTGGAAAGATCCCAAGTTGTTTCAGTAAGAGGAAGAAGGGATCGTCAATATCTTTTATTGTGCTTTTGGTTCGTAACTGTAGGATTCAATGCTTGAACATTTGCTCAGTGTATGCACGGACTGGTTCCATCACATTTTATCCATTTGGCATTAAAATCAATAATAAGACAAAGGATCTGACATGGTTATACTGCCCTACATACAAGGGCATTCCAGTGAAAGATAATGAAATGACATGGTTAAGCCAGTGGAATTTTGGGAATCAGCTAGAAGGTGGGGACGAAATTGTCGTTTCAGTTTTCATGGGTGATTTGTTAGAGGTAAAAGAGTGTGGTATCAACATCGTGTACGAAGCAGATAAGGGAGTAGTCTCAGATGACAACAATAATAAGACATATTTTCACTGGAACGAAGTTGTTGGTGGAGATTTGTCTCGGTTACAGATGAGTAGGGGGATGTACTTCCTTTGTCGCAAACTCTCTAGAGGTTTCTATTCTGACATGGTCAAGGACGTGTATGAAAATGCATTGGGAGACAGCGCGGATTTTGTAGGCATGTTGTGGTCTCTCTAATTACTATTGAAGGTGTCCTCATTATCTTTAATCCTAGGTAGCAAAAACTTTCAATTAATGTTTTTGTGTTTGTAAGTACATATGTACTTGTGACTAATGACTAAGGCGTATATATGTGTTACTTGTGTATTAGTTAACTCTAAAATGTGCAAATTTTACTCACGTTGGACCCAATTCACTAACCGATATATAATATATAGTAATTTGTCATCGTGTCCGCTGAATGTGTCCTTAGCGTTTTTCCCCTGAATTACTCATATAACAACAATTTACTTTATAAGTTAGTTAATTATTGGAAACAAAATCCTTGTTGTCGCTCTTGTAGATTGAAGTTTTACTCTAAACGGATCAAAACTGGCCAAAATTTGAGAGAGAATTTATGGATCTGCACACAGGTGGAATCACAAGTCGACGAGGCTCAAATTTTACATGTGAAATTACCATTTTAAACTCAAAAGACAAACAAAAATTTGAAGTAAATAGGTACCGACTGTGTTACTCGTCTCCGGCTGATATAGTGAGCAATTGAATTGAGTTTTAAGAGGAGAATGGAGCTTTCTTTTTTTATCTTCTCCCCCTCTATTTTCTTAACATGCAAAGATGCTGAAAAAACATTGTACAACTTTGTAGATAATTTTGTTGCAGAGATGCGTAGGACAACCTAGTTTGATGTCATAATGACTTGTTTAATTTAGGCTTGGGTTTCTCTAATATTGGAGGTATTATGCGTAGTCCCTGTCCCCAATCTTGTATTCGATTCCAAGTTGTTAGTTTCATCATCGTGAATATATAAAGGGACACTTAATTGAGTCTGCTTAAATAAAACATAAAATGAACAAAGGAAAATTTCTTTTCAATGTATTTTTCTTTACACAAATTATAAATTCACAACTAGCATAATAAACGAATATATAATCATTACAATAACCGGTGGACTACAAAAATAAGTAAAAATTCATTTAAATGTGGCACTTGTGTCATACTTGAAACCGGACTCCAAATTTAAGTGGAATTGTGGAATTTTTATAAAGGGCCATACGTGCTATTTCCATACTCCCACTAAAAAAAATGTGTGAACTCTTATTTCCACTTCCACCCAACTAATCACTCTCTCTTCTTCCACATGTATCTTACCCTATACCATGGCAAACGTACCCCAATGTCAAGGAATTCAAATTTAGAAGTGATATATAACACAAAAGTTGTCATAAACTAATTTTGGGTTTATCTATAGTCTATATATATAAAAGTACGAATAATTTTAAGCGTTTTTCCTCTTTTTTGTATGAACAAATATGCTCCTTAATTTTAAAAACACAGTTTTATTATATTGGTGTTTAAAATTTTATCCATTTACATTTGTTATGCTAGTAAATTAGTGAAAATTATGGTCGCAACATAGCGGACGATGTTTCGTATTTTACTAATGAACAAAAGTTTACACAAATTTAAACTTGAGCTAGATAATAAAAATAATAAAACCACCATATTATATAAATAAATATCAATTACATTTTTATAAAGTGGACCGATAAAAAAAGTGAATTTAACTTGTACCTAAAAGAAATTTAACATATATATCCAAACAAAGGGTGGATCTAACCACCCCACCCACACCGATCAAGCTTCTCAACTCATATTTGACAGTTGAAATTAAATCTGGACCTATGCAAGCCTTCAGATGCATTCCTCTCCATTCACACAAAACCCATTTTTTATGTATATGTAATATATATGAATTGTGTTAATTGTATTACATATATATATATATTTATTTTTTTGGTTTTTTGACAAGGATTGTATATTAACACACACATATATAGTGTACATATTATTTAATTTGTATTAGAGAGTAAGAGAGATACCCTTCTCTTCCAGTTATATCTCTTACAATTACACCTGCAAATCTCATTTAGTTTTCTAGTCTTTATTTGCCATATCTTCTTTGTCTTCTCCTTCGTATATAGCTCCATGTTTGACATAAATGGCTTTTGCATTTTCAACTAAAGTCTTCAACTAGAGTATAATGCCATTGGGATGTGCTTGTTGATCAGTTCCATGTTATCATCTTTGTAGGCTACAAGTTCAATGGCTAAGTATTATTAGTTGAATAAATAATTCTTATTAGATTAGCTAATTAAATGTTGAATAGATTTCTAGTTCTAATTTTGTCTCTTTTTTGTTTTTGGCAAGATTATCTCAAGAATTCGATATGCATCTTGCAAATTGAAAAGAATATTTGATGCGGAATGAGAAAAAAATTAAAAATGTTCCTTCTATTTTTGTACGTGTAGAATATTCACCACTGTTTTTAGAAGAATGCTAGAAAGGAGTAAAATAGTTGGAGTTTTTGAATTGTGGATGTTTTTGATAATATTTAATCAATATATGCATATGTATGTACGTGTGTCCATTTCAAAATCAAGATAATGGGTTATAAGGTCTCGTTCCGTAATTTTTTTATAACATTAAGGAAGAACTCATGTTTAATAAAGAGAAGTGGTACTAATTTCATAATTTGTTTTTGCAATAAGGACAGTTTTCATAATATTAATTTATTTTAAGGAAAATGATAAATGTTGATGGATAAAAATACCCCTAATATAAACATCTCTTAGCCCCTTCTCCCCCACCTAAACTTCCAATACCTCGTCTCTCTCTCTTTCTACATTCCATTAAACCATCAAATACTCCCCTCTGTCTCACCAACGACATCACCTCCTCCTCCACCACCACCACCACAACCACTTGATTCTCCGAACGTATCGCCGGGAGGAGCACCGTTCTCATTATCTTTTTATTCTTCTTTTTGCAGCTACAATCGTAAAACGGATATAACTTTTGATTGAACCGTTGGATTGAGCTGATTTTTGGATATGTTGTTCGAAAGATAAGGTTACAATAATTTTGCAAAAAATCAAGACGATCAGAGGTTGTTTTGCTATCGAAAATTGACTAATTTCAACAGCCCAGCGGGATTTTGAAAAAAAATCTGATTGTTCCTCTTTTTTTTTTTTACGAACCCTACATCGATCCATATATATATACATATATATCAATATAGTGAATGTTGATCTCATTAATTTTATTATTCTATTTTTATAATGGTGCTAAAATCATTTTAACACCTTCTGATTGTTGTCTAAGTGGTGCTAAATGCATTTAGCACCTTCTGGTTGGTGCATTTAGCACCTTCTGGTTGTGGTTTAACACCTTCTCGTTGGTGCTAACTGCATTTAGTACCTCCTACTTGTGGTTTAGCACCTTTTGGTTGTGGTTTAGTACCTTCTGGTTGGTGCTAAATACATTTAGCACATTCTATTTGTGGTTTAGCACCTTCTGATTGTGGTTTAGCACCTTCTGGTTGGTGCTAAATGCATTTAGCACATTCTGCTTGTGGTTTAGCACCTTCTGGTTGGTGCTAAATGCATTTAGCACCTTCTGCTTGTGGTTTAGCACCTTCTGGTTGGTGCTAAATGCATTTAGCACCTTCTGCTTGTGGTTTAGCACCTTCTAGTTGGTACTAAATGTATTTAGTACCTTCTAGTTGTGGTTTAGTAGCTTCTGGTTGGTGCTAAATGCATTTATCACCTTCTAGTTGTTGTTTAGCACCTTCTGGTTGGTGCTAAATGCATTTAGCACATTCTGATAATGAAAGTTTATACCAATTGTGTAGAAGGCACGATGATTACGAGCAGTTCAAGGAAAACTGATGATTGACTGTTGTGGACTTTAAATTTTTTTAATTTGAGACAGAGACGGAAAAGTTATATTTTAGGATTAGTGTGTTATTAGTCAAATAAGGAAAGGGCAATAGTGTCTTTTTTTATGATATTCTTAATTTACAATGCTAATTTATAATGGGCCTATGTATATATGCTGTTATTGGAGCAGTCCCTTAACCCTAATTGCCTTTTTCAAAATCTCCCTCCCCAAATTAAAAATAAATTAAATAAATTAGGTTTTTATTGGCTTTTCTTATATATATATATATGTATGTATGTGTGTTGTCTATCTTCCATTAATTCCCCATTTACAACGGCTTATAAGTGTGGTGTATAGCCATTTACCTCGCTCTTTAGGTGTGTTATCTTGTTTTTTTTTTTTACCACATTTATTTAAATCTTTTATGACATTGCCGATTACAACAGTTGTTAGAGTGTTAAAAAGTATGGTAAATAGCTATTTACCACATGTTTTAGCTATGGTAAGTGAGCTTTTTTCTAGTAGTGCTTGTAGGGATGTGGGTTTTTTATTTTATTTTTATTTTTTTTGGAAAAAAGAAAAAGAAACAGGTTCTTTGTGATTTTGGTCAGGCGAAAAAAAAAAGAATAAACGAAAATTTTTCTAGGGATAAAAATCGGAGTGAGAAAAGAAAGGAATCTACACTATTTTTTACTAGAAATTAGGTAGAAGGTCTTATTACACATTGATTTTTACCAAAACTCCAACAAATAATGTTTTTTTGAATAAGGGCCTATTTTTAATTGGTAATTAGTGTAAGAGGCCTATTTTATTTTATATTTTAAATGAAAGTATTTGAATAAATTTAAATATCATTTAATTAATAAAAACATGTTATATATTATGTAAACTACCCCTCTTTATGAAATTTGCACAAAAATATGGAATACAAAGTTCATATTGCAGTAAAATATGAACTGCAAAGTTCATATTGCAGTGAAATATGGACTGCAATATGAACTTTGCACTAAAAATATGGACTGCAAAGTTCACATTGCAGTAAAATATGGACTGCAATATGAATTTTGCATCAAAAATATGGACTGCAAAGTTCATATTGCAGTAAAATATGGATTGCAAAGTTCATATTGCAGTGAAATATAGACTACAAAGTTCATATTGCAGTCCATATTTTAATGCATATTTGTATTTTTTTAGTTTATTTTAAGGGTTAGGATGTCATTTTACAATAAAAAAAAGACACATGTCATATTATCAATAAAATAAAAAATAGGCCCTTTATTTACAAAAAAATTATTCCTTGGCTTTAGTGTGAAAATCTTTCTCTAATAACACCTTTTTTTTAATTGTCCCTATTTTTTAAGGGTTTGTTTAATTGAGGTATTGAATTTTATAAGGGCGAGGAAAATAAAAATGGGGGGCAGAGTACTCTGTATCTCTCACCACTCCCTCTTGTTTCATTATGATTTTCGAGAAAAGAAGAATTTTCATTTGGCTAAAAAAAAAATTTGATGTTGTTCGTGACATAAGGGTAACAATGTATAGAATCTCTTCATGATTTTATACTTCTATTTTCTGCCAAAAAAAAAAAAAAAACCTCCGGTCAAGGATTATAGTGAAACTCATTAAGGAATCTAAATGAACGATACAGCTGGGCGCAACTCCATCTCCATAGTAAAAATGCGTAGCAATCTCTTCTTAAGTGCTTTTATGTTTTTCCATTATTTTGCTTTTGTCAATAGAAGCAACGAGTTTCCTCCCTTTATCATTTAAATTTAAGATTTCTCATTTTCATTTAATCTTGACAAATTTGATTTCTTTTATGCTTGATCTTCTAACAAGTGAAATTTGGGATTTTAGTTGCATTGTTGTAAGCTGGTACAAATAACTTCATTCATGTGGAATTTGAACTGATCGATAATGTAGAGTTTGATAATCAATTGAAAATTGATACCAAAAACCATTAACTTTGGTTAGAATTAAGTTGGAAAGCATGTTTAGTGATACGATGAGATGAGATACTTTTCCTCTCGTACTCAAGTGAAAATGCTTTTCACCACCAAAGTTTTCACCTCGTTAAAAATACTATCATTGTGAAAAAACCCGCCTAAATATGAGAGAGATTCTAGTGTGCTTGCTAATTACTGCAGAACATTGCATCTGTTTCTTAGCTTTGTCAACAATTTTAATTTAACACAGAAGAAACAGAGGATTACAGTTTTACTTTCTGCTGCCTTTTCCATGTTTATTAGCATTATCACATTCGGTTGACAATTTGGATAAAAATGACTAAAAAAATTTCCTTATATCACTGCAGAAAATCTCTCTTATAGTTTCACTGTACAAAGAACCTTCTAATAGCTGGTACACAGAGGCGGACCCAGGATTCTTATGAGAGGTGAGTTAATAGTAATAGATAAAAAAATTATAATTTTTTTTTTAAAAGTATAACCATATAGTGGGTTATATAAATTTAAGAGAGTTATATAAATTAGTGTGCTTATAATATTTGAGCTAAGCTAAGAGATAGGCTAAAATTCAACAAAGGGGTGGACTTATATTAATTTTTTTAGTAGTACTAGTAGGTTTTTCAAAATTTTGCTCTGTGCTGTAGCTCGCTCTGTCCCCCTGGTTCCGCCCCTACTGGTACGTTTAGTTATTCCTTCCTCCTATTAATACAAGAAACCAAAAAAATTAATCTTCCATACCATTGAATCAATGAAGTTACTTATGCACTTTTGGAAACCAATAATCTTTATCAGGAACTTTTTGAAACGCTCGGCACAGGAAGTACACGCCCGTGCTCAACTGGAATGCTGGAAAATCATGATGTGACTTCTCGATGGATGTGGTACCTCCATTCTCTTCTTCTTCGTCACGGTGGTACACAATTTTGAAACCACACTCCTTTACCTCGTATTCATCCTTACCATCAAAAGTGATAGTAATTTCGTCTCCTGCCTCCAACTGATTCCCAAACCGCCATCGGCTCAACCATTCCATATCATTATAAAGAACATAATGAATGTACATGGGGTAGTATATCCATGTGAGATCCTTTGTTTTATTCTCGATTTTAACTGACATCCTATAGTTTGTTTTGTATACTGCTACACCATGACTCGAAGCTTCACAATTTCTTGGAATCATCCACCTATATGTACAACGCACATTCAAGCATTGGATTCTATGGGTAGGAAGTAGCGGCACAGTAAAACATATTGACGAACCCTCAACTTTTTTATCTGAAAGCGATGGAACCATCCCACACGGCGTATATATGCTATATATACCAAACTCGAACAATCCCTGGGCCACATGAAACACAATTAATAATCCACTGACTATTTGAAGGTAAAATATTTATATATATATATATATAGAGAGAGAGAGGCATACCCAGACAGACCGAGTACCAGGGACAAGCTTAACTTCTTCCGTCAATTTAGCAATGCCCAAACAGTTGATTAGCTCTGTGTCGGTGGATTCTTTTTTGAAATAGTCTTCTATTTCAACCAATTGTTTGCAACCATATAAATCGAGATAAGCACTAACATCTAAAGATGTCATTTTTTCCAGTGATGTGCAATCTCGCGCCCTTATCCAACTTGATTTACCCAAGAGACCATTAAGTCCAAGTGATAGGAGCTTATGACATTCAGATATATTGAGTTCTAATGGCTCACTAAGACTACTGATGCAATTCGGTAGCCAAAGAAATGGATTTCTGCTTAAGTTCAACCACCGTAATGAGGGTAGGTTACTGAAATTCTCAGGGAATGAATCGTCAGATAGATTACAATTGGACAGACTTAAATCCTGTAAACAGCTTGGTAAAGATGCCCATAAAGTCTGTGGACATTTCCTTGGTGTTTCAAGGATTGGACAAACAATTAGTTGCCACCATTTGACCTCCCAACTACTACTGTGTATTGGGTTTATGACAATTCCATCAGCATCAAGCACTTTTAATGACTTCATATTTCTCATCTCACTTGGAAACTCACCAATATTGCAACCTGAGATTATTAGAGTCTTCAAAGATCCTAGCATTCCAATATTCCTTGGAAGCTTCCTTAGAGCTTTACAATCTTGTAGATTAAGTAAATCAAGCATCTCGAGGTTTCCGATGGATTCACAAACCTCAATCAAACTCACACAACCTTTAAGGACCAGTCTCTCAAGGTACGGGAGTCTCGAGAAGTTGGGGGTTCTTGCAAGGTCTTCAGAATAACTCAAATCAAGGAACTTCAATGATTCAAGAAACTGTAAAAAGAAAAGGGATTATTAACACCATACATAAATTGTCACCAAAATTTAATGAAATAAGCAAAATATATGTATATCATACCCGGGTTTCCTTCCAGACTTGTTCTAATATGCTATAACGCAACTCAAGAGCAACCAAATTCTCCAATATAAATTCATCTGGAATATATTTTAAAGGAAATCCATGCCAAGACAACAATGCTAAACTTTTAGGAAAACTCTCATAACTTCCTATAAGTTGTACATGATGGAGCTTGAGTAGCCTTAGTTTTGTCATACTTTTAAATGCATCGGTTCTCAAGTATACGTTATATGGACTTCTTAAAGTATTTCTTATTGATTGCCCAGGGATGAAGCTAAAACAATGTCGCTTTAGTGAGCTAACAAGCTTCGATGATGTTGACTTGTCAATAAATTCCTCATACTTTCGCTTTTTTGTATGAGTACCAGCTTCCTTCAACATACACATATCAAGGGTAAGCCCTTCAACTGTTTTTGTACCCTATCAATAGAAACACATGAAACAAGAAGGTCATATATTAGAATGCATGTAAACTAAGAAATACATACAAATAATATGTTTCTTACCGTCTCATTTTTCAATACGCTAAAGGAATCCTCATGATGCCACAGTCTACTACGCTCTCCAGCTTCATCTGATTCTTGGCGAATAATTTCTCGTCCCAGGTCTTGAATTAATCGATGCATTCCCAAAACATTATGTTGATCAATTGTTAAGAGACAACGATCAATTAGATTTTGAATTCCAATTTTTGCGTAAAAATCACATTTCTCTAGTATCTTGATCGTGTAGTCCTTATTTTTTCCAACAAAGAAGCAAGCAATATCTAGGAATAATCTTTTATCGTGGTTATTTTGTAAAGAGTCATAACTGATTTTAAGTTTCCTAACAATTTGACAATTGGGTATTGCTTCCAATTTTTCTATTTCACTAACCCATTCATCTTCACTTTTCCCAGACAAAGAAGAACCCAGAACTTTAAGAGCTAACGGAAGGCCTTCACATATTTTCGTTACCCTTTTAGTGTGCTCTGTGTAACCTTTAAAACGACAATCTTCTCCAAAGGCATGCAAACTGAAGAGCTTAATTGATTCATCTTCATTTAATTTCTCAACCTTATATATATGATGAGGTTTCAGCAACCTCTCATGCCTAGTTGTTATGATGACTTTACTTCCTGGAAAAAGCCATTCTTGCTTTCCAAATATGACGTATAATTGATCTGTTTCTTCGACATCATCAAGAACAAGAAGCACCCGTTTAGAACATACAAGTTTTTTGATCCTGGATAGTCCTTCATCTACATTATGTATCTTTCTATGTTTCCTCCTAGAAATATCCGATAGAAGTTGTCTTTGTAAACAAAGTGAACCTTTAGGTTGTTCTGACACTTCCCTGATGTTTTCAAGAAAGCTACTACCGTCAAAACTATTAAAGTTTTGATTATACACAAATTTTGCGATGGTTGTCTTTCCAATGCCGCCCATCCCACAAATAGCACATACGCTAACATCAGTTGAACCGTCTTGCAGCCACTGACGCGCCCGAAAATACTTCCGCGCTTAGGAACCCAAGTGTAGGTCGTCAAGTTATAATACTTGGTAAGTCCAAGTGTCGAACCACAAGGATAGTCGGAAAGACGATGTGGTGATTACGAGTCCAAGGCTTTGTTCAAGAGAATTTGTTTGGTTGATTTTAGTTGTTGATTTTAAAGTCTTGCAATAAAAATTAAAGTGGTGTATCAATTGATAAGAAAAGGCTAAGGCATTATAGAATTCATTTGCTATGCAATGTTATGTAAAATTAATCTCATTCAAAATTCTCAATGCAATTCCTAAGTGTTGAGTACCTTACACTTTTCTAAGCAAAAGGGTGTGAAGCAAGAGCAACCCATTCCCATATAAATTCCATATAAAGAAAGGGTGTAAGTAAAACTCAACACAAATGTATCTCTCATTTTTATCTTGTAACAAAGGGTGTGAAGCAAGTGCAACCCATTCCCATATAATGTCTAACCAAGATGCAAACTTGAGATACACCAAAAGAAAAGGCATAAAATTAAACTAGGCATTGAGAATTCATTGTTAGTTTTCCCTAGGCAATTGACTTGATTATGAAAATGGCCAACTAAAAAGTTTAGCACAATAAATCATAACATTTCATTTGTCTAAGATTGGGAGGTCTAGGTGGAGATTAAATCATCCGATTTAGACACATTTGATAAATACAAATTGAATCCTTATGGTGATTAGTGTAGTTGATTATGGCATAAACTTAAGAGATCCTCCTTGGCAACACTCTAACTAAGAAAATATTGAGTCTCAAAATCACATAAAGTGTAGAAAGCACTCAACATATCATTAAAGCATTCAAGGATTGGAATCTCAAATTTATGGTATTTCTATGAATACTCAAAGACTAAACATGCTTGGCAATGTAAAGTATCTCAATCATAGAAGGAATGGACATAGGCTAATAAGAAATACACAAGTGCATCATCTTCTCATTAATGCTTGAGATCTATGTATACAAGGCATACAAAGTCAAATCACCTTATGAGGATTATCTTACTAGCTTATGAATGGTTGATTGAATGGAGAAGATGAAGGATTCAAGAAGTATTTAACAACACTAACAATGGAATGAGAAACAAACTTACATAATTAATGCAATGCAAACTTCATCTTCTAGCCTTAGCAATGAAACTACTCCATGATAGTTGTATGAACAAAAACCATTAAAGGGATTTCCATTTCTCTCAAGAGTTTCTCTCTCTAGATTTCTTACAAGTGATAGATGATAAACAAAGTGCAGGAAAATAATACTTATGCTACTTGAATCTAGATCTAGAAAATTACATACATTACATGAGGGACAAAGAGCAATTAAATAATGGGAGAGCAATGCCCAAAAATGAGTATTCTAGTACACTTTTCTAAAGAACCCAATGGGTAAGCACCTCATCCTATCTAAAAATGGAAAGTCCAGCACTTTTGGTGAGTTTCAATGCATAAAAATGGGAGAAAAACTGCTTTTGGGTGCTGTCCTTTGAGATCTGGGAGGTCTCTGATCGATCAGAGGCTCCTCTGATCGATCAGAGGGGAGATTTTGGCTTGTAAGGTGGGCTCTGATCGATCAGAGCACCCTCTGATCGATCAGAGGGCATGTTCTGCACTAAAAGGTGGCCTCTGATCAATCAGAGGCTCCTCTGATTGATCAGAGGACACTTCGGGAGACTTTTTTTCTTCTCTTTTGGCTTCTATCTCTCTTGTACGCTTCCCAAAGCTCTCCAACTTGCTTCCAAAATCTATGGGCACAATCAAGACACTAGAAAAGGCTACTTTGAGCCATGTTAAAGCAATTCTTGATATTTTTAGTGTATGTGCAAAAGTGAGTTAATTTAATTAAACTAGGCTAAGATAAACGCAATAGTAACAATCAAAATGGCGTTAGCGACTACAAAATTACGCGTTTATCAACACCCCCCAACTAAACTCTTGCTAGTTCCTTAGCAAGCAAAATAAAAATAACTATGTATAATATCCGAAAATGCATTTAGCACTTGCATTAAGCCTTTGAACTCCTAAGTTCCCCTAGAAGACGAGTTGTGTCTCGTGAGGGTTTACAGCGATGATACCCACAAACATCCGAAGTTTGAACTCGAAGTAGTAGAATTGAAGCATTTCCATGAATTGATTCAAGTGTTTGGCATTACTATTACAATTTCCGGAATGTTGGCATTTGAATGACGATCTCCATTACTTACAATCTCCTTTAGAAACTAGCTCCACATTCCCATTTGAACACACTATGCATATGGATCTTTGACACAATCATTTTTAATCACAAATAGTTCTATTCATCAATAGTGGAAGAGAGAAATCTTTCAAAAACAAAAGCTCAAGAACTTTGTCAATTTTAAGCACTTTTCTTTATCTTTTACTTGGACTTTTTGCTAAATTAGCTCAAGGTGGTTTGCATCTCTATGGAGGGCAGCGGTCTCACTTTGTGATTTTGCATTCATAGCTTCTTTTTCTCTTTTTTCTTTTTTTAGTTGCACAAAGGAAGCTATTCACCCTTTTTCCACATGGTAACCTTTGCCTATCCTTAATATTAGACAAAATACTTATGAATTTAGTCAAGTGAAGCTTAAAGTCAATATTAAGTTTAAAAGTCATCCAAGTTCTCAAATTTTTTTATAAGTGCCATGCATGTGTCCCTCTAAAGAGGATCTTTTCGAAAGAGCTTTTATTGCATTTGAACATTACTTCTCTCTACACAAGATGAAAATCACTCTATGTGAAACCAAAGACTAAATCAAGCCACAACATTATGCATATTCATAGGAAACTACAAGGCTCAAGAATCTAAATGAAGCAATGCCATAGAGATTATTACTCAACTACTTATCCGAATCAAGAATTTCATGCCAAAAACCATCAATTCAAGGACAATTCTAAAAAAAAATTGATCAACATTTTTCAAACTTCGATAACATGGTGAAATCGATCCTAGCATGGAGAAAATTAACATGAAAGAAAGCATGCTTGAGCATTTGAGATTTGAAAGTGCTCACCCCCCAACTTAAAGTTGGCATTGTCCTCAATGCTCTTGAGGTCGACGAAACAATGGGCGAATGCTTGGAAAATTGCTTTCCAATTTCTCCAAAAATAAGCTAGGATCAATTTCAAAGCTACAATATATGCAAAAATCTAAACAAAGTGGGTTAGCATTAGTCAAACATAACATGCAAAATTAAAGCTCAAGCCATCACAAGTAGTTATGTTTAGATAATCCAATAACCCAAAAAGAAAATAAAGCAAAAAATAAAAATAAAATAAAAAATAAAATAAAAAAATGGAGTTTTCAAAGTTAGGAGGAGTGACCATGCTTCTTCTTGGACTTGGGTTGGTAGAGGATGATGCCATTGGAGCTTGGGACAAGTGGGTTTCGAAATTGGGGATCTATGGGGTCAAAATTCAAGATTTGGGTGGATTTGGGTGGAAATTAATGGATGAGAGTGAAGGTTATGTGCTTGAGATGATAAATGGGTAGAATAGAAGGCACAAATCTGAATTTTTGGTGAGGATTTCGAAAATGGAGGTGGGGTGAAGGGTTTGAATTTTTAGTGAGAGAAAGTGATGGATTTGATGATTTTTGGGTAAAAATGGAGAGAGTGGTGAAGGATTAGAAGGATTTAATGGATGAATGATTTTTAATGGAGTGTTTGGTGGAGGTATTTTAGTGTTTGGGGTGATGAAGAGAGGGTTAATGGAGAATGGGAGAGAGAGGAGCTCGAAATGGGGAAGAAAGGGGCATTTTGGGGCAAAAAAAAAAACATTTTTTTTTTTTTTTTTGCGGAAAAATATACCCTCTGATCGATCAGAGGGTGTGGCTGATCGATCAGAGCTCTGGCAGTGGACTCCAAATTTTTTTGAAACTTTGATTTTTTGGCTTTTGGTCCATTCACTCTAGTACCTCCAAGTTTGCTGTTTTTGCGTTTTAGTCCATGAACTTTTTCCAACGTGTGACGATCGTCCTAAAACTCCAGAAAATAAACAAAAATTATATACAAACATGACCTACGCTTGTTAGGCGTAGGTCGGGTCGCTTAGAGGGGTGGACTCCTCTAGCGTTGGAATTTCCAAAAACAATTTCAATCTTTGCCCGTTAACTTTAAATTCGAAATTCGTTTTCGGATCAACCACCGTCACGGCCCCAAATGGAAATACATGCTTGACAATGTAGGGGCCGGTCCAACGAGACTTTAATTTTCCGGAAAAAAGGTGGAGACACGTATCATAAATAAGGACTTTTTGACCAAGCTTGAAATCTTTTCTCAAAATCGATTTATCATGAATTTTTTTCGCTCTTTCCTTGCTTAATTTTGAATTTTGATATGCGTCCCTCCTCAATTCCTCCAATTCCTCTATTTGCAACATCCGATTTTTACCGGATTCCTCAAAACCACTATTCACCAATTTTATTGCCCAAAATGATTTATGTTCTAATTCAACGGGCAAGTGACAAGGCTTGCCATACACAATGCGATATGGCGACATCCCGAGAGTTGTTTTGAAAGCGGTTCGGTATGCCCAAAGAGCATCGTTTAGTCGCAATGACCAATCTTTGCGATTCGGATTTACCGTTTTTTCTAAAATTTGTTTTATCTCTCGGTTTGCAAGCTCCGCTTGCCCATTTGTTTGAGGATGATAAGCGAGGGACACCTTATGGTTTACACCATATTTTTGCATTAATGATTCAAAAGGTTTGTTGCAAAAATGTGAGCCTCCATCACTTATTATTGCCTTTGGGGTGCCAAATCTTGCAAGAATATTATCTTTTAAAAATCGGATCACAACTTTGTGATCATTTGTTTTGCAAGCTAAGGCCTCCACCCATTTAGAAACATAATCAACCGCAAGAAGGATATAGAGATTACCAAAGGAAGATGGGAACGGTCCCATGAAATCAATGCCCCAACAATCAAAGATTTCAACCACAAGGATCGGGTTAAGAGGCATCATGCTTTTTCTTGTGATTCCTCCGAGCATTTGGCATCTCGGGCAAGCTTTGCAAAAGGCGTGGGCATCTTTGAACATCGTTGGCCAATAAAGGCCACATTGTAAGATCTTGGCGGCCGTTTTCTTAGCCGAGAAGTGTCCACCACAAGCTTCGTTATGGCAAAAGTTTAGAACTCTTTCGAACTCGTCATTGGGAATACATCGGCGAATGATTTGATCCGCCCCATACTTGAACAAATACGGGTCATCCCAATAGAACCGGTTGACCTCGAACAAGAATTTTCTTCGATCTTGGGCATTCCAATGGCTTGGCAACTTTCCGGTGACAAGATAATTCACGATATCGGCATACCATGGTGAAGAGGAGATTGTGAATAGTTGCTCATCCGGAAAAGAGTCTTTAATAGCATTCTCTTCAATGTGGTCGGTGAATGAAAGGCGAGATAAATGATCCGCCACCACATTTTCGACACCCTTCTTATCCTTTATGAAAAGATTGAATTCTTGTAGGAGAAGAATCCATCTTAGAAGCCTTGGCTTTGCATCTTTCTTTGTGAAGAGATACTTGAGGGCCGCATGATCGGTGAAAATGACAATAGGTGACCCTATGAGGTAAGACCGAAATTTGTCGAGGGCAAAGACAATAGCCAAGAGTTCTTTCTCGGTGGTGGTGTAGTTCATTTGAGCCTCATTGAGAGTTTGGCTTGCATAGTAAATGACTCCGGGCTTTTTGTCTTTTCTTTGAATGAGGACCGCCCCAACGGCATAGTCACTTGCATCGCACATGAGTTCAAATGGCAAACTCCAATCGGGGGTTTGCATGATGGGTGCCGTAGTGAGCATGTGTTTGAGTTTTACAAAGGCTTCTTCACATTCCTTGGTCCATTCAAATGGGGCATCTTTCAAGAGCAACTTGCACATGAGTTTAGCAATGGTGCTAAAATTTTGAATGAACCTTCGGTAGAATCCGGCATGCCCCAAGAATGAACGAACATCCTTGATTGACTTGGGGGTGGGGAGCTTTGAGATAAGCTCGATTTTCGCCTTGTCTACTTCAATGCCTTTGCCCGATATAACATGGCCCAATACAATTCCCTTTGTCACCATGAAGTGGCATTTCTCCCAATTGAGGACGAGTTGCTTCTCGATACACCTTGCTAACACATGTTCAACATTGAGCAAACAATTATCGAACGACTTACCGTAAACGGTAAAATCGTCCATAAAAACTTCTAGAGTTTTCTCTACCATATCACTAAAAATGCTCAACATACATCTTTGAAAAGTGGCCGGTGCATTGCACAAACCAAAAGGCATTTTTCGATAAGCAAAAGTACCAAACGGACATGTGAAGGTTGTTTTTTCTTGGTCCTCAAGATCAATTTCGATTTGGTTGTACCCGGAAAATCCGTCTAAGAAAGAATAGAACTCATGACCCGCTACTCTTTCAAGTGTTTGATCTAAAAACGGGAGTGGGAAATGGTCCTTTCTAGTGACTTCGTTTAACTTACGGTAGTCTATGCACATTCGCCACCCGGTGGTGACTCTTTGAGGTATTAACTCATCATTTTCATTCTTTACTACCGTAAGTCCGGATTTTTTAGGTACAACTTGGGTCGGACTCACCCATTTGCTATCCGAAATTGGATAGATGATCTTGGCATCAAGCAATTTCAACACCTCGGTTCTTACTACTTCTTGCATGTGAGGGTTTAACCGGCGTTGAAATTGTCTTGATGGCTTTGCACATTCCTCCAAGTGAATTTTGTGAGTGCAAATCAATGGACTAATTCCTTGGAGGTCGGCTAACTTCCACCCAAAAGCTTTTCGATACTTACTAAGCATACTTACCAACCGTTCTTCTTGATCTTTTGAGAGTTCGGAGGAAATTACCACGGGGTAAGTTTCGAGAGTACCTAGAAAAGCGTACTTCAAATTGCTAGGAAGAGGCTTGAGTTCCATTTTTCCTTCAAGCTTTGGTGGCTCTTTTTGTGCATTTTCTTCATTCTTCAAGAGTTCTTCCTTGTTCCTATCATCCAAAGAAAACAAATGCACACATTCCTCGGGATCATTGGGAGTGGTTAGCAAATCCTCCAATGATTCCGATTCATAAGTGAAAGAAAAATGGTCTTGTATTAATGACTCTATCATGTTGACATGTTCAATTTCATCATCAAAATCTTCTTGTTTGTTACTTATTGAAAACACGTTGAGCTCAAGAGTCATATTTCCAAAGGCCAATTTTACTATCCCATTCTTGCAATTAATGATAGCATTTGATGTTGCAAGAAAGGGTCTTCCCAAAATTACGGGAATCTCATTTCCGGGATTGGATACCGGTTGCATGTCAAGAACTATGAAATCCACGGGAAAATAGAATTTATCAACTTGAACTAGCACGTCTTCTACAATTCCCCTTGGAATCTTGACCGATCGATCCGCCAATTGGATCGTGACTTTCGTGGGTTTCAACTCTCCTAAACCCAATTGTTGGTAGACCGAAAATGGCAAAACATTAACACTCGCCCCCAAATCAAGCAATGCATTTTTGATTCTAAAGTTGCCAATCAAACAAGAAATGGTGGGGCAACCGGGATCTTTGAATTTTGGAATGCGAGTGCCTTGCATTATTGAACTCACTTGTTCCGCCATAAATGCCTTCTTCTTAACATTCAATCGCCTCTTAGTGGTGCACAAATCTTTTAAAAATTTTGCATAAGAAGGAATTTGTTTTACCGCATCAAGCAATGGAATGTTAATTTTCACTTGTTTGAACACATCAAGAATTTCGGCATTTCGGGTCTCCTTGAAAGGTTGAGATAACCTCTCCGGAAAAGGGACTTTGACACTATTCTTGATTTTCTCTAAATCCTCTTTTCCAACTTTCTCTTCTTCCCTCATTCTCTCTTCTAAGGTGATCTCCTCAACTTGACTTGACTCGGCTATGTCCACCGGCTTTTTGGCCTTAGGAACTATAGTTTTGTCAATTTCTTTCCCACTCCTAAGGATGGTGATGGATTTCAACTCTTCAACATTTCCACTCGATTCACCCTCATTGATCACTAAAGCTTGGCCTCGGGGATTGGCTAAGGGTTGGGATGGAAATTTTCCTTTTTCTTGGGTGGACAACGCGGTTGTGAGTTTGGACATTTGGGTTTTCAAATCACTAACCTCTCTATCGGTCTTGTCTATAAATTGCCGCAAAAGAGACTCCAAATTTGAATTTGGGTTTGGGTTAGTTTGACCAAAAGAGTTGTTTTGGGGTGGAGGTGGTCTTTGTTGGTAGGAATTTAAATTTGCATGAGCATTTTGGTTTCCCCCCAACTAAAGTTAGGATGATTTCTCCACCCTTCATTGTACCTTTGAGCAAATGGGTCATTGTGTGGCCTAGAATATGAGTTCATAGCATTGACTTGTGAGGGACTTTGAAGGACCTCTTTGAAGGCCGGAATCGTGTGACATTCTTCCGTGGAATGTCCCACCTTCTCACAAATGACACAAACGGTGCTAGTACCTACACTTCCTTCTCTCATTTTACTAGACTCCATGGCTTCGACTTTCTTTGACAATTGAATAAATTTAAACTCAATGTCATCACCTTTTGACAATTGGTACAAACCCCCTCTCTCGGAAACTTTACCCTTAACCTCATCCGTGTAGGTGTTCCAATTTTGGGCACCTTCGGCTATTTCATCAAAGTACAACAAAGCTTCCTCCGGACTTTTGCTCAAAAAATTTCCATTACACATCGTTTCCACAAACGTGCGCATGGCGGGAGTGAGTGATTCGTAAAAATAGCTAACAATACTCCATGTCTCATGTCCATGATGGGGGCAAGAATTCAAAAGTTCTTTGTATCTTTCCCAACACTTGTAAAAACTTTCATTTTCTTTAGGAGAAAATTTTGAAATTTGCCGTCTCAAAGCATTGGTTCGATGAACGGGAAAGAATTTCTTTAAAAATTCGGTTTGTAATTCTTGCCAACTTCGAATGGAATTGGGACGTAGAGAATTTAGCCATATTTTGCCTTTGTCCTTTAAAGAGAATGGAAAAAGTTTTAACCTCATTACTTCCTCATTTGTGTTAGCTTCTCTAAAAGTAGAGCAAACTTCCTCAAAATCTTTTAAATGCAAGTAAGGGTTTTCGGAATCCAGACCATGAAATGATGGTATATGTTGCAACATGCCCGGTTTGAGAGTAAATGTTCCGGCTTGACCCGCGGGAATGACAATGCAAGAGTTTGAAGTGCCTCTAGGAGGTTGAAGGTAATCTCGCATGGTGCGGACCGGACGATTGTGATCATTGTTCTCTCCGGCATTTGACTCAATGTCTTCGTTATCCATCTCGGATGGAGTGGGAGAAGAAGAAGGATGCCTTGGTAGTGGTTGGCCTCTTGGTGGACTTATGTGAAGATCAATGTACAAGTCCCCGAGCATAAGCCCGGGAAGGTGATCTTAAAGAAAATTGCCACCTATAAAAGAAGAAAATAATAAGCAAGAAAAACTTATTCACAAAGGGAGAAGAAATACTTACAAAGCGGATTTTTGTACAAAACCCGTAATCCGTCTTTCGCCGTATCCCCGGCAACGGCGCCAAAAACTTGACGCGCCCGAAAATACTTCCGCGCTTAGGAACCCAAGTGTAGGTCGTCAAGTTATAATACTTGGTAAGTCCAAGTGTCGAACCACAAGGATAGTCGGAAAGACGATGTGGTGATTACGAGTCCAAGGCTTTGTTCAAGAGAATTTGTTTGGTTGATTTTAGTTGTTGATTTTAAAGTCTTGCAATAAAAATTAAAGTGGTGTATCAATTGATAAGAAAAGGCTAAGGCATTATAGAATTCATTTGCTATGCAATGTTATGTAAAATTAATCTCATTCAAAATTCTCAATGCAATTCCTAAGTGTTGAGTACCTTACACTTTTCTAAGCAAAAGGGTATGAAGCAAGAGCAACCCATTCCCATATAAATTCCATATAAAGAAAGGGTGTAAGTAAAACTCAACACAAATGTATCTCTCATTTTTATCTTGTAACAAAGGGTGTGAAGCAAGTGCAACCCATTCCCATATAATGTCCAACCAAGATGCAAACTTGAGATACACCAAAAGAAAAGGCATAAAATTAAACTAGGCATTGAGAATTCATTGTTAGTTTCCCCTAGGCAATTGACTTGATTATGAAAATGGCCAACTAAAAAGTTTAGCACAATAAATCATAACATTTCATTTGTCTAAGATTGGGAGGTCTAGGTGGAGATTAAATCATCCGATTTAGACACATTTGATAAATACAAATTGAATCCTTATGGTGATTAGTGTAGTTGATTATGGCATAAACTTAAGAGATCCTCCTTGGCAACACTTTAACTAAGAAAATATTGAGTCTCAAAATCACATAAAGTGTAGAAAGCACTCAACATATCATTAAAGCATTCAAGGATTGGAATCTCAAATTTATGGTATTTCTATGAATACTCAAAGACTAAACATGCTTGGCAATGTAAAGTATCTCAATCATAGAAGGAATGGACATAGGCTAATAAGAAATACACAAGTGCATCATCTTCTCATTAATGCTTGAGATCTATGTATACAAGGCATACAAAGTCAAATCACCTTATGAGGATTATCTTACTAGCTTATGAATGGTTGATTGAATGGAGAAGATGAAGGATTCAAGAAGTATTTAACAACACTAACAATGGAATGAGAAACAAACTTACATAATTAATGCAATGCAAACTTCATCTTCTAGCCTTAGCAATGAAACTACTCCATGATAGTTGTATGAACAAAAACCATTAAAGGGATTTCCATTTCTCTCAAGAGTTTCTCTCTCTAGATTTCTTACAAGTGATAGATGATAAACAAAGTGCAGGAAAATAATACTTATGCTACTTGAATCTAGATCTAGAAAATTACATACATTACATGAGGGACAAAGAGCAATTAAATAATGGGAGAGCAATGCCCAAAAATGAGTATTCTAGTACACTTTTCTAAAGAACCCAATGGGTAAGCACCTCATCCTATCTAAAAATGGAAAGTCCAGCACTTTTGGTGAGTTTCAATGCATAAAAATGGGAGAAAAACTGCTTTTGGGTGCTGTCCTTTGAGATCTGGGAGGTCTCTGATCGATCAGAGGCTCCTCTGATCGATCAGAGGGGAGATTTTGGCTTGTAAGGTGGGCTCTGATCGATCAGAGCACCCTCTGATCGATCAGAGGGCATGTTCTGCACTAAAAGGTGGCCTCTGATCAATCAGAGGCTCCTCTGATTGATCAGAGGACACTTCGGGAGACTTTTTTTCTTCTCTTTTGGCTTCTATCTCTCTTGTACGCTTCCCAAAGCTCTCCAACTTGCTTCCAAAATCTATGGGCACAATCAAGACACTAGAAAAGGCTACTTTGAGCCATGTTAAAGCAATTCTTGATATTTTTAGTGTATGTGCAAAAGTGAGTTAATTTAATTAAACTAGGCTAAGATAAACGCGATAGTAACAATCAAAATGGCGTTAGCGACTACAAAATTACGCGTTTATCAGCCACATGTTTATATCTTTGGCTCGATAATCTATTCCAATTTCGTATGGAGCAACAACCAAGGTTGTGTGCTTCAATTTATCTCCAATTTCTTCTACAATTTTTTGGATAAACTTGGCTTCATGCCTACAAATTGTCATCGAATTGGATGTGAAATCTCAAATATTAAACATATTAAGACTTGAAATAAATAAAAAAATCTTGCAAAACAATTAAAACAAGGGCTACTCAATATACCACAGGGGTACTCAATAATTTCTTAGATTAATTTTCCATGTTAATATAACTTGTTGCTTTGTGTGCAGTGTCCTTATATTTCTTTTCTCTTATCATAATATTTTGTGTTTGAACAATGTGCATAACATTTAAGACTTTCAAGATTTCGAGATATAATTGGGAATAAAAATAAGTTGTCAGACTCAAATAATAAGGGCTCCTGCTACCTTGCCCATAGGGTGTTGTGGGTCTTAGAAATGTAAGGGTTTCTTTTTTATTTTTTTTAAAACCACACTCTTATGTTTTTGCGACTCGCAAATAGATAGTTTGCAAGAAAGTAAAAGAGAATTATAAGTGGTTAAAGTAAGGACCACTTGCAGCCCTTGCCATTTTTGAGGGCATGAAACCTATTACAGATTTATTTAAACAGAGGGTTCAAGTTATACTTAGTGTAAAACAAAGAAGTTTTACACCCACTAATGACTTTCCCTCAATTTCATAATCCATACATCTAACAAAGAAATTTAGGGAGAGGTTTCAAGTTACACCCGGTGGGTGTAAAACAAAGAAATTTTACCCCTATTTATATGTGAATTTAGTTTAGTGCATTATTTTTTTTAAAAAATAATATAGTTTACAAAAATTTAATTATTACAAGTATGTGTGATTATTCGCATGGACAGTAGATATCTAGCTGAAAAATAGGTTTTAAAGATATTTTGTGGGTGATTCTTGTGACACTTTGAAGGGAAATTGTAATAATTAGGAATGCCAATATCATATCCTTGCGAAAAAGTATCTCAAATTGTATAAATTACTCCAATTCTTTTTATTATATAGTTTTTCAAATACCCTATTAATATTGTTTAAATCTTAAAATTACACAAGTGAGTAAGGTAGCATAGCGGCAGAGCCCATAAAGTTTGAATACACAAGGTCAACATCACTGACCCCCTCCTCATAGAAGTAATTGCATCGTTTGTACCAAAAGAATAAACTTTGGTCCTTCCACCTTTTAAACATTGGGGGTTTTAGACCTTTAGGAGGAGTTTTTTCTTTACTTATTGTTCACCGCTTATTGAAATTTAGTATTCAATTTAAGGCATACGAAACTCTACAATAGGAATTACCTAACTTTTGGGGAGGTGGCTAGACTCTTGAGACCTTAACTATAGAGATTTATTCTATGTGAACACATATTCTCCTTTGAGTTCCTCTTTTAACTCTTTTTTTTTCCTTTAAAAATAAAGAAGAGAAAGGTCTAAGTTTTAATTTTAGATGGAGAGAGAGTATGATTTAAGGTATCCATTATTGCTAAAGTTAATACTAATGGATACCTTAAATCATACAAATTTTTGCCCATTAATTTGGATCTAGTAAAAGCAGAGGGTTTGAACAGAAACAAATATATATGGTAAGCATATATAACAAAAATAATGAGGAATTTATTTACCCATCAACTTGGTTTTGCAGGTCCAGCCCAATTAAATTAGCAACTTCTGTAAGTGCTGATCTCCACCTTTTTATCTTTTGCGTCAACTTTGTTTTCACTTCGGAGTTTGTTTCTTCCTTGAGTTGCTTTTCATATATAGCAAATGCATCTGCTATCCTCCCTGTTTGCTTTCGAACTTGGGATGGATCCATATGGTAGAACACAGGTAGAACTACATGTCCAGAGCTCCTCCTTTGTTCAAGGATCATCACTAGCTCATCGAGGCACCACGTGGAAGACGCATAGTCCTTTGATATCACAACGATCGAAATCTTTGACTGACAGATTGCTTTTTGTAATTCTAACTTGAGATATTCACCTTTCTCGATCTCATCGTCATCTCTAAACGTGCGAAAGCCTTGTTGGACTAAAGCTGTATAAAGATGATCAGTGAAAGTTTTACGGGTGTCTTCACCTCGAAAACTTAAAAAGACATCGTAACAAGTGGAAGAAGATGTTTCGTGAGTTTTTACGGCTGCCATAATATTATTTGGAGAAAGATATATAGATTTGGGAAATGAAATGATGCAGCACCCAATCGTAAATTGATTAAAAGCAATTATACCGGAGAGGATGTTTCATATTGGTTAAATAGAAGATGGAGGATTCGATTGAGATAATTAGAGTCAATGAATGAAGAAAAAAGGGACCACTTGCTGAAGAAAAAAGGGACCATTTGCAAACCATGGTTCCGGGTACTTTCCTAAAGAAAAGTTTATTTAATTAAGTATCGTTGACTAGTCAATGAAATTTCTTTTAAAAAGAAAATACACAGTATGTTTTCGGGTACTTTTTTAAATAATATAATTATTATTTTTATGAAAAATTACACATTTTTCACTTTTTATCAAATTTTTTATAAAAATCTTTGACTGTCAAATAAACATTGGAGTTCAAAGAATAAACCTACCTTTGGTACTATATTAAAATTTAGAGCATCTAATTCAAAATTAATTAGCAATAAGTGTTATAGTCTCACTAAAACCTGTAACCAAAAACCAATTTGTAACTCAAAACTAATTGATAATAGGTGGTGTTGTATAACGTCGAATAGCTCCTAAATTTTATATATTAATATTACTCTGTGAGAATCCAATACTTTAGCTGACGTGAAATTTATAATCTCAACAAGATAATAAATACTACTGTCTACTATAAAATGAAAAATACCTTTTAGGTTTTTAATTTTAACAAATATAGATACTGACAAAGACACCCTTGTAAAGCACTCTTGAACCTAATTTATCCTGGTTCTGTGTATGATAGACTCTTACTGTAGTTATAGCATATACATTTTAATTTGCCAAAGAGTATGGTACAATTTTTAAAAAAGGAAAGATATATAGATTTGGGAAATGAAATGATGGAGCACCCAATTAAGCTAAATTGATTAAAAGCAGTAATACCGGAGAGGATGTTTCATATTGGCTAAGTAGAAGATGGAGGATCGATTGAGATAATCAGAGTCAATGATAAAGTCTTCTATAAAAGAAAAAAAAATTAAAAAAGGAGAAAATAAAGAAGGTCGATTAGTCATTCTTACGGTACTTTTCTTGGTGCTTTTTCTAAATAATATAGTTGCTATTTTCATGAATCATTCATTTGTATTAAGAAATTATATAAAACTTATACTTTTTTAAAAAATAAGTAATTAAATACCAATAAAAAATAAAAAATGTGTACTAAATTTTTTATGAAAAACTTTGACAATCAAATATACCATTAGAGTTCCAAGAATAAACTAGTCTCTATCTCTGAAATTATATTAAAATTTGGAATACCTAACTTAAAATTGAATGACAATAGGGATTTTAGTCTCATTAGAGCTCGTAACCCAAAATCAATTAACCTAATCAAAAACTAAATTATAATCCAGTATATTCTAAAATGAAGCTAGTGAATAGTATTATCTCTTATATTATGTTATAGTCACACTACAAATTTCTTATAATCCATGTTTAAGAGTTGACAAAACTCAAAATTAATTGACAACGAGTGTTATAGTCTCACTAAAACCCGTAACCAAAAACCAATTAACGTAATTCAAAACTAATTCAATACTCTAACTGACGTGAAATTTATATAGATTTGGGAAATGAAATGATGGAGCACCCAATTAACCTAAATTGATTAAAAGCAGCAATACCGGAGAGGATGTTTCATATTGGCTAAGTAGAAAATGGAGGATCGATTGGGATAATCAGAGTCAATGATGAAGTCTTCTACAAAAGAAAAAAAAAATTTAAAAAGCAAATGATAGAAGTGGAAGACTGTGGTCCCGGCAACTTTCTTAAACAAAATATGGTTGACTAGTCAATGAAATAATATTATTTTTTTAAAAGTGGAGAAAATAAAGAAGGCCGATTAGTCATTCTTACAGTACTTTTCTTGGTGCTTTTTCTAAATAATATAGTTGCTATTTTTATGAATCATTCATGTGTATTAAGAAATTATATAAAACTTATATTGTTTAAAAAATTAAGTAATCAAATATCAATAAAAAAAAATGTGTACTAAATTTTATATGAAAAATTTTGACAATCAAATATACTATTAGAGTTCCAAAAATAAACTAGTCCCTATCTCTAAAACTATATTAAAATTTGGAGTATCTAACTTAAAATTAAATGACAATAGTAATTATAGTCTCACTAGAGCTCGTAACCCAAAATCAATTAACCTAATCAAAAATTAGGTTATAATAGGCAGTACATTCTAACATGAAGCTACTGAATAGTATTATCTCTTATATTATATTCTAGTCACAATCATATTAAAGTGACAAGTAATTGAGCTCCACAATTCCATGTGATATGCTAAGAATCCAGATTTTAATTTTTTTATTTTATATTATAGTCATAATCATATTAAAGTGACAAGTAATTGGGCTCCACAATCTCATGTGATATGCAAAGAATTCACTGGGGAAGACTTTGGTTTTATTATTTTATATTATAGTCATAATCATATTAAAGTGACAAGTAATTGGGCTCCACAATCCCATGTGATATGTTAAGAATCCAATGGGGAAGGCTTTGATTTTATTATTATTATTATTATTATTATTATTATTATTATTCTTGTTATTTTATCTATTTATTTTACGTATGGTGAAGACTGTGATTACACAACCGACCAATGTAAAACATACATAAGTTATAGATAGGACTAGATTTGGTACAATACTAGATTATACTGAGTATATTGAATATCGTGCCAAAAATTTGGTACGCCAAATTTCGTTAACATTACCATATCAAAACTTCAGTATACCAAAATTTGGTATACTGAAATATTGGTATGCTACAGTATGGTAAGGTACATGTAATAACCTGTATTTTAATTAATGTTAATTATATTTTATTAACTCTTTTATATATATGAGAATGATCGTTTGAAGATTCGGATAGTCCGAATCAATTTCGGTTGGTAAATAGAATGTTTTAGGTTCTTTGTAATTCATTAATTTGAGTTAACTTTGGGCTATCGAAATTCCTCCGTTACTTATCCAATTGAAGTTTCGCTCGCGTGTGTGTCTAGTATTTGCATTATTCTACAACTTTCTTGTTTTGACCGAAAGCTAATTCGCACTCCTAGTGGGTCAAAACAGGGCACAAAGTAGGCACATCGCTAAATTTTGGTGGTTTAATAGCGTTTGGGCAGAGCGCTGCCTTCGGTGAATTTTTGGGAAAACTGCGTCCATAATTTTGGAAAACTTCCTATTAGGAAGTTGTAGATCTTTGAATTACCTTTCTGTGCATATAAAGATCACCTCAATCGGAGTTCCGAGTAAGAAGTTATGACCAAAATACGAACAGTGCTTTAGATCCAAAAGGCATGTGTCGGCAGTGGACTCCATGATCGATCATGGAAAAACCATGATCGATCAAGGTCCAACAGTAAGTCGGTTTTCACCACTTTTACGTCATTTTAAACCACCTTCTTCCATATTTTCGAGACACAACCTCAGGGGAAGTTAGAGAGAGATGAGAGCTCGTTTTTAAGGGTTCTTTGAGAGATTCTTCGCACATATTTCATCCTCAATCCAAGATTAAAGCTTCAAATCTTTCAAACCTTCATCCCATCCACTTATTCACTATTCATCATCATCTTCGTTGGGATTTCGTCGGAGAGGGCCGGAGTCTTCATCTTTTCTTATTCTATATCGCTAATAATTCAAGGTAGGGGTTCTATGGCTTTCAAAACTAGACAATATGCTTTTATTTGTCAAGAATCATTGTTCATGATTATCAATTGCTTGGGAAGCTTGAAGATTAAAGTGTTTATGCTATTTTTATGATTTTTAAAATTGTGATTGCAAGATTTGATGCAAGATATGCCATATACACTTGCTAATAAGGGTTATTTAAAATATATGTGGTATCCCTTGGTGATGTACATGTTGTTTGCGGATAAACTAGATTGTTAACGAATTTTACACACCAATGGATATGATATGAGAGTTATGGAAGTGGATATGGCATAAATTGTTATTATTTTTGAAATAGCATGTTTTGCATATCATGCATGTTATTATTGTGTCAACCAAGCACTTGAAGAATTCTCAGCATATGTGGATCATTCTTATGGCTCGACATATGGGCGTACTTCCTATGATGATTACTATGATGATGAAAACTCGATATTATCTAATTCTGGATTTGATATGGACCTGGATATGATTCTGTTGTGATCATTCGGTTGTAAAGGAATGATGTATTGATATGTGCCTACCGGGATGGAAATAAGTAGGGCCTGGTGCCTTTGGGTTAAAAATCCCTAAACCTCCGGAGGGCAGCAACGCGTCGGCTGTCTAGAGCCAGCGGTGAGTAGCCCGAAAATCTAGACAACGGTAAGGCACTGATGATTCTATGGTTATCTTATTATTGGTGGACATGTGGTCCAAATTGATTATGATCAGTTGATATGCTCTGGGGCCGATGGGCCAATTTATGATCATTGTTATATTTTTCTCGGGCGGTCAGGCCTTTGCTATACTCCGGTTCGATATGGATGTATTCTGGCTATGTGGCTCTAAGGTTGACACAAGAGAGGTAACCTGCATTGGCATATGCATGCATTATGATATGAACACATTTTTTTAAACTGAATCATGTTTTGAATGTGATTACTTACCCCTACTGAGCATATAGCTCACCCCTTTTTTTTTCTTTAAACTATTTCAGGTATTCACGAGTCCCATGGGGACAAAGAGACGACGGGTTCAGGGACGAGGTAGAAAGCTCTGATACTACGGTTTATTTTTGTAACAGATGTGTTAGTCCGGAAAGCCAAGCTCGCCCGAGGACTACCTATATATTTTTGGTTTCACGTAATGTATATTATGTATATCTATATGCATGTTTATCAGTTGTAGTATCATTTTAGCACCCAATGTTTGTCATTTCTTGGTTCATATGCTGCGGTTGATCTATATATTCCTCTTATACACCTATCTTAGTCCTACTAAGATGGGTTAGTGACACTCCAGGTCTTATTTACAGGTGATATCCTGTATAATTAAGGCGGGGTGGTATAGTACATTACTAAAAAAATCAATCCTTAAAAAAAAAAAAAGAAGACAATAGTAGCTTTCTAGGCAAATATTCAAATACACATCAACAATAGCAACCAAAAACAAAATAGAAAGCTACTATGCAATATTCAAATACACATCAGCAATAGCAACCACAAACAAAATAAAAAGATGCTCGGCAAATATTCAAATACACATCAACAAGAGCAGCCAAAAACAAAATTGAAAGTTGCTGGGCAAACCTCATTAAGAGATTAGAATTCATGTTTTAATCCTCTAGCCAAAAAAGATACTATATTGAAGAAAATAACTTATATTAAAGGCATATGGTTTATAAAATTAATCCACTATTTCAAATATATTTTTAGGTTAAGCTTTTTTTTAGAAAGAGAAACATTCAGCTCATCATTTTATCAACTAAAACAACATGAAATCAACTTTCTATAGTACATAGCATAGCCTGTCATCACCTAATTCAACATCAATTTGACCAATACTCGTCAAGAGATACACCATCTCTTCAATCGTATTGAAACGGCCTTTCAACATTATCATCTGGATTATGCTTTTCCGGGTTGGATGCCATGGGATCAACCGCCACCGCCTCCTCCTCCACAAGAGTGATTCCCTCTTTTTTGATGAAAAAAAAGGGGGAGAAGTATGTGTGTGTGTGTGTGTGTCATGAGTGATAATGGTACACACTGTTTATTTTAGCATTTACCTTTAATTATGCTATGCTTGTTCAAAAACTATTAGATTTGGGAAATGAAATGATGGAGCACCCAATTAAGCTAAATTGATTAAAAGCAGTAATACCGGAGAGGATGTTTCATATTGGCTAAGTAGAAGATGGAAGATCAATTGGGATAATCAGAGTCAATGATGAAGTCTTCTATAAAAGAAAAAAAAATTAAAAAAGGAGAAAATAAAGAAGGTCGATTAGTCATTCTTACCGTACTTTTCTTGGTGCTTTTTCTAAATAATGTAGTTGCTATTTTTATGAATCATTCATTTGTATTAAGAAATTATATAAAACTTATATTGTTTAAAAAATTAAGTAATCAAATACCAATACAAAATGAAAAATGTGTACTAAATTTTTCATGAAAAATTTTGACAATCAAATATACCATTAGAGTTCCAAGAATAAACTAGTCTCTATCTTTAAAACTATATTAAAATTTGAAGTATCTAATTTAAAATTGAATGACAATAGGGATTATAGTCTCACTAGAGCTCATAACCCAAAATCAATTAATCTAATCAAAAACTAAATTATAATAGGCAGTGCAGTACATTCTCCGGTATTAATATGTTATAAAAAATAGATATGCGAGTTTACTTCATCCGTATTAATTTTCAGCTTAAAAAAATTAAAAATAAATAAATGTTTTGTAAAAGTGTGCTTCAATCATATAAGCATTTTTTTTCTTTTAATTTTTTTAACTCTTTATGAGATAGAATAAAAGATGCTCCCTCCGTCCCAAATTGTTCGTCCCTTTTAGGGAGTCTAATTTATTAAAGATCCAACATTATCATTACACTTTTTTACTTAATTTGCAATGACTTTCTCCCCAAAAATGCAAAAAAGTAGAAAAAAGAATAATCAGAGTAAATGGAATCTCCCAGGAAAAGAGAAAGTGGAATTCTTTGGAAAATAGGTGAAGAAAAGCAGGGGAAACTTGCAAACCGGCCATGATTGCTTCGGGTAATTTCCTAGAAGTTCATTTAAATAAATATGCTTTGCTAGTAATGTAATTATTATTTTTAGCCTCTTCCTTAAATATTGACATACGTTACAGCCATCAAATTTACTAAATTACATAAGATAAAATGTACTTTGTTAACAACATGAATGTTGGTTTTCCGCAGCAAAATAACAAAAAGATTAGACCCGGCGATGGGTCACTTAGAGTCAGTTTTGTATCGGATTTTAGCTAATGTAGATAAATTTTGTCTCCACTCGAACACGATCTGATAAGCTATCCAATAATATTTTTGTATTTTGTATACAATTCATTAAGATATTGGGTAATCCGTTTCTACCTATTAAGAAGATAAATTTCAGAAAAAAAATATATTAAATTTTAAAAAAATTAAAAATAATTGTACTAGATAAAATGA
Organism: Lonicera japonica; assembly: GCA_021464415.1. Taxonomy (NCBI): domain Eukaryota; kingdom Viridiplantae; phylum Streptophyta; class Magnoliopsida; order Dipsacales; family Caprifoliaceae; genus Lonicera; species Lonicera japonica. The sequence continues at coordinate 36,393,083 of CM038471.1, read as the reverse complement.
ATAAATAACTTAAAATTACTGAAAAAATAAAAATTAGGGTTAAATATTTAACAAGATTTTATGCTTATTTTAATCATTTAAAAAGTTTTACTAGTCTAATAGAATACCTAAATTCATTAAGGATCAGCCCGTAAGTAATTCGTTATTATTTCATGTCTATCGGGTAAACTCGATAACCACTTGAATTTGTTAACGGTCAACCCATTAACTTCTAATTTTGTATGGATTCACGTCGTGTTATTATCTAACGTGTGATTTTACCAACTTTAGTAAAGATCAATCAAGAGCATGGGAGAAATTAGTACACTTTCCAAACACGAAGAGTACAAGAAGATGTGTTAAGTAACTAGTTTTCTCCCGAATTAGTTTGAGTTTCGGTTCATTCTTATAGCCCTAAATTGGTGAATTCACACTACAAATTTCTTATAATTCATGAGCAGAAGTTGATGAAACTCAAAATCTAACAAAATTTCAAAACAAACGAATAATTAGTCTGGTTGATAGTAACATTAAAAATAATAAAAAATTAAATAATTTATATAAAAAATTAAAAAAAAAGTTAATATATATTATAAAATGTTCTCTATTTTTAAAAAAATTTATATAAATTAAATAATTATTTTTTTTATGTTGCTATTAAAAAGAAGCAAAGAGTGCATATTTCCCTCTTTGGCTGTTAATTTGTTTAAAATGGGATGGTGCAATTATCTGCTCAGAGCCGATCGAGTGCGAACTCGATTTGTGAATTCGTGCGAATTTTTGGTGGGATTCACCACTCTTCTCCCTTTAACTCATTTAAAAAACAAGCTCAGGTCCATTCTCTCTCTACAGGTCCCACTAACATTTTATTCATTTCAAGAATTCCCCCTTCTCTCTCTAGCCCGTGACGCCTCTCTCTATCTCTCTCTCTCTCTCTCCCCTTTCTCTCACCAAAACTCCACTTCTCTCTATCTTTATCAAAAATCCATTCAACAAAAGCAAAATTGAACCAACATTCTTAATTTGTCCCACCAGTTTGCGATTGAAAATCAACTCCACTTGCAAATTTCACTCTAATTTGTGTGAGGGTATCTTTTCATCTTTTTTTTTCAATGTCTAGCCCTAGATTTCGAGAATTTCAATTTTAGTTTTTTCTTTATTTTTTTTTTCTAGATTTTGACTTGAGTAAATTTGTAAGCTTTGTTATGGTTAAAGCATGGTTTGTTTTTGCAAGCTTGATTATTGGTGTTGATTTCGGGGTTGATTTTTTACAAGTTTTTTTTTTCGTCATTTATGTTGGGTTGCTTGTATTGTTATTTGATTCTTGAATATTTCTTCATACTTGAATTAATAATGTTGATAAAGTTTGAATTCAACTCGAAATTAATCTTGGAATTAAATTTCCACATAATTGAAACTTGTATTGCTAGCTATATTATCACCTCTAATATTTTAGTATTGCATCTTGATTTTTGTTATTTTTCATTATATGTGTTCTCTATGTAAGGAATATGCAAATTTGGAAAAAGAAAATGAGTGATCAATGGAAGGTGGGAATGATATAAGTCTAGCTTGAAAACAAGTTGTGTTTGTTATTTTGAGTATTTGAATGCATTAAGTAGATACTTGAATGATCAAGCTTGTATTTTGAGTATTTGAACACATAGTCAATCATAAACAAAAAATAAATGGTTTTTCAATTGAAATAACAAGGCAATTAATTCAAATAGTTAATCTTACAAATAAAAAAACAAATACAAGCTTACAAAAAGAATTCTAATTCTATGGAGTTTATAGGAGAAAGGGGTGTGAGAGAGAGAAAGGAATAACTCTTTTGTATAAAGATGAGAAAAGTGGAGTTGAGAGAAAGGGGAAAGAGAGAGGGGGTCACAGGCTAGAGAGAAGGTGGAATTCTTGGAATGAATAAAATGTTAGTGGGGCGTGCAGAAAGAGAATGGACCTGAGCTTATTTTTTAAATGAGTTAAAGAGAGAAGAGTGGTGGGTTTCACCGAAAATTCGCACGAATTGACAAATCGAGTTCGCACTCGATCGGCTCTGATTATATGCTAGCTTATCTATTTTGAAAAGCTATATATAACCACAAGCTGTGGCCTGGTGGCTAACCACCCCAGGTTTGAGTTCTGGAGTCGACTGGGAACTCCCCAGGTTGATTCCCGGCAGCAGCAAATCAGTTTGTGGACAGCGCAAATGGTACTACGCGTGAGCGAGAGAATAATCGAGGTGCGCGAAAGCTGGCCCGGACACTCCCGTAGGCAATGCCCCGAACCAAAAAAAGAAAAGCTATATATATCATGTGTGAAGTTGTGAACCTCTCATTGTGTGTGGAGCAAACGAGTCGCACACATTTTCTACTGACAGCCCCTTCCTTATCTGATAGCCTCCCTTAAGTCAAGGCAACTATTGTCGGCAGGGGACGTGTTAGAGCATCACAGCGTCCTAATAAAATTTAGACCCAAATTTATAAATATTAAACTAAGTTGTCAAAAATAAAATACTAAATATGTTATAAAAAATAGATTTACCAATTTACTTCATCGGTATTAATTTTGAGTTTAAAAAAATAAAAAATAAAAAATAAATAAATGTCTTGTAATTTATATGATAATTAGTAGACTCGATTGAGTTTATTAATTAATTCCTTGTTGAAGGAGAAAAGCATTATTTATAATTTATATGATAAAATTCAAGTTATATCGATATAAGATTAAGAAGTTTTACATTTATTCATAACTTTTTTTATATTCATAATTTATCAATTATGCCATTGTATCTTTTTTATTGTTTCTAGCACGTATGAAAAGTTTTAAATTAATATGATACTTATAACTATATAATCATTATATTTACTTTTACACAATTTTTGTAAGCTTCATACTTCAATATATAATATGATTATGATGAGAGACTTATGCATATTCAATTAGTTCAATCTTTTGCACACATGTTAGAGATATTATAATTTACTTATAACTCGGTTGTTCTCCAATTTACGAATTATACAATTTTAAATTGTTCAATTCATGAATTATCTATTTTGAGCATTTGGCTGTTAATAAATTAAATAAGAAAACGTAGAGACATAGTTGACATTAGATAACTTATAACTATCATACAAGTTTATGTGTAAAAAATCACACCACAATATTTTTCTGTTGAAATGAAAAAGAAAATACAATTTGTTAATTTATAATGTAACAATTATAAATGAGATAATTTAAGCAACCAAACAAGCCTATTGAGTGGTTAGATTGATAAATTATGAAATTGACAGAAAGTTATGGGGGTGTAACTTGAACTGATCTCATATATACATATATATATATATATATCATAAATGTGTTTGAAAAGTCCAATTCTAAAGTTATTTTTCCTTATTATAATTCTAAACTTTTGATGATTAATTTCTCAAACATAATTAAATAACTAAAGCAATCAAAAAATGTTAAATGACAAAATTGTTTTTGAGAATTTTGTTTTGCAACAACACCTTAATTACATAAGGAAGTTTATTTTATCATTTTTTTGAAAAATTCTAGTTTAGAATTAGAGCATCATTTTTTTGTTATTAAAAATAGTTGGGAGCTATACAAATGATAGTCTTCCCACTTTAATTGTCCCTTAAAAGTGATTTAAAACTTATCTTAATATTTACTTTTGCTATAGATACGCCATATACCTCCCGTGGAATACTTCATCAACATTCCCTAAGAAATTGTCATATAAGGAGTGAAAAATGATAAGAATATGAACTAAACTATTAATTATTTGTCTGTCGTTGTAACTTACTAAATACTAAAGTCATTGAAAGCCAATTAAAATTTAATATATATATATATATAGGAGGGCAGCATAATTTGAGAAAAATCCCAAATTCAAATCTTACTATCGAGAGTTTGGAGGGATAAATTTCTTGTTATAATTAAATAGAAAGATTTAGAAATTCTTTTATGATAAAATAAAATAAAAATTAAATTGTGTTAATAGTAATTCTTAATTTCATATATCGATAAAGTGGCATATTGAAAAGTGTAACTGAAGTCCGGCAAAACAAGTTGATAGATGATCACCATTACTATTTTCAAATTGTTGTATTTTTTAAAGTTAGCGCACTGTCGACAAGTTTAAAGTCAGTTTAGTTTGAGATTTTATATTTTTATTTGTTCATAATCAATCAAAATTAACGTTGAAAAAAGTGGTCAAGTCCATCTATGAGTGCATTTCCATTGGTGACTTTTTGAACTTCTTTTTAAATAGGATAAAAATTTTATCTCTCACACACATACATACATAGATCCACCGACACCACAACCACCATCACCATAAACCTACATACTACCGCCACCTCCAAAACCACTGCCATTTCAATCAGTTCGTGCTTTCTCTTCCTTTCTCTCTCTTAGACCAAAAACTTTCTCGTTCATCTCATTTCAATCGATTCCTCTCTCAAACGAAATTTGGGGCTAAATCTAGGGCTGTCATCACTCCTCTATCAAACCCATATCTATTATGTTTTTCCAAAAAAAAAATTCCGTATCCATTCAACCAACTCAATTGAGTTGGGTTTTGTCTTTGAGATTTACAAACAAAAAAAAAAGGGGAAAGAGGGGAGAGAGAGGAAGAAGAATAAGATGAAGATGATGATGTATGTATGTGGACATTAAACTGTTTGATTTTTTCGGCCTTTCTCTCTCTGTTTGATTTGTTTTTTCTCTCTCTCTTTCTTCCTTTTTTATTTATCTTTTAATAATTTTTTTTTAAAAAAAGTAATTAAAATAACAAAAATACCTTTTATTTTCGTCAAACTTACCTTAGACCATTTTTTTATGAGTAGTGTAAAAGTAGAAATTTAACCTATTAATGAAGATGAAAACGCAGCGGTAAAAATATAAAAATAGCTCCCACGACACATCATGTGTCGGGAGAGAGTCTGTGAGTTTGGCCGACACATCATGTATCGTGCCAACGGAATTAATTTGTGAAAGTGTAGAGAGAGAGTATATGAAGAATCCGGAGAAATTGGAAACAAAAAAGGAGAAAGATGAAGGAAAAAGAAGAAAAACTACTTTTCTTTTCTTTCTGCCGGAGACTTCTATTTGTCTAGATATGATCCAAGTGGGTTCAAGTGAGAGAGTAGAGAGAGTATATGAAGAATCTTGGTTTTCTTTTATTTCTGCTTGAGGAAGGAAAAAGAAGAAAGAAAAGGGGAGAAAGATGATAAAAATGGAAGAGCAATCACTGAGCCAAAAAATTCATGCCTTCACACGACACTTGATGTGTCGTGGGAGTGGAAAATTTATGCCTCCCGACACATCATGTGTCGTAGAAGGGTAATTTCACTATCCCGATATATCATTCATCGTGCGAGTATAATATTGTCGGCTTGTAAATATACCTTTCATTTACACTTTTACCTCCGAGTTTATATTTTTAAGCTAAGAGGTGGGGCATCAATATATGTATATTTGGTTTTTTACCCTATCCGGTACAGATGGTCTTAAAATGCAGACGGAATAGCCAAAGTGTTAAAGGGTCTAAATAAAGCGTTTTTTAGTTTAGTGACCAAAGTGACACTAACTTAATAGTTTAAGGGATATTAGGATAGTTTACTCAAAATTTAATATTTATAATATACTAATTAAGATCAATTAAACAAGATTCATCGTAATTATAGAATTATGAAAAAATAATCAAGAAAAAATATTAAGTAACATTTAAGACTATTTTCAAATAATACTTAGAGTTGTGATTGGTTTATTTTCATATATGTCCTTAAATTTAATTTGTTAAAAAATTAATTTGTCGAGATTAAAATAAGAAAAAGAAATATGATTAAAAAATTATGTAAAAAATTAAAAACAAGTCAATCCCATTATGTCTACTTTTAGTTTTTCTAAAATGAAATTATCCTAAACCTATATTTTTGTTATTCAAAACGTCAAATAAGGCTAAACAATAAATTTAAAATAAACTGATTAATATTTATCGATTTAAATTCATTATACATTATCTTTTTTATCGTATGATCTAATTTTATTTTTTTTATTGTGGTAAATAGCACAAATATAACCTAGTATATATATATATATAATTAATGATCTTTTGTTGCGTAGGACCACGGGGAGTTGACGTGTGAGATCAATCGAGTAAGAAAGATAGATACATGTGCTAGTGCGCTACCCGCCTAATATACTGCCGGACATAACTTCTTCCGTATGTGGCCCATCCATTCCTGTAATTCACGTGATGCTACTAACAATCCTAGTCGCACACACTTGTATATATATACTGTGTATATATAATGTCTATCCATGCCTCTTGATCCAGTATTATAAGGTTGTCATTGGGACAATCTTGGGTCGACTTAGAGCTCTCATGGTCAAACTCTGGTGTTGTTTGGCCAGCGGCAGTCACAAACCGCGAACAAGAATTAGTTGCGGTGCGCAGCATAATTTTTTATTTTTATTTTATTTTATTAAAAAATAACAGTGAGTTAAACAAATGAGTGTCATTCAATTAAATTCTTTTTTAAAAGAGATTTAAAATTGTCAATCATGTGATTCGAGCTTGCATCTCTAGCTCGTATCTTTATACTTCGTTCCGTTATGACTAGATATATGTAGAAAATAGGGAGGCCAGGGGTTGATATGGTGAACGAGATAGAGTGTCGCCGGGGATGGTAAAAAAATGGGATAAAATGATGAATGGGGAAAGAAAGTGGGTAGAAAATGGTTTAAAAGGTGAAAGAAGGGGAAAAGTATCCCAGGAGGTAAAGTCTCATGGATTGTGAGAGTGCCATAGAAGTAGAGGTGGGCCTACACACACATGGGAAGTAGAGGTGGGCCCACACACATATTAGAATTTAATTATTTATTTATTTTGCTGTTGAAATATTGCGATGCAATTTTAACTTTCGAAATAGTCGAATTTGAAAAGTGCTAAATTAAAAAGCTGTGTGTCTTGAAATTTGATTTGAAGTCCTGACTAAAAAATTATACTTTAAAAATTATTTTTTAACGTTGTGTTCCATCTTATAAATTCAAAAAATTAAGCATGTAATTGCATAAATAAAGACTACGACCTACAAAATAACTAAAATGTTAACATTGGATAATATAATTTTTGACACTTAAAGTTAAGCATTTAAGAAAATATATATATGTATATATATATATATTACAATTTTAGGTGCTCATCTGAAGCATAAGAACTAAATTTTTGTTATAGATAATTTCGTTGTATTTTTTAAAATCAGTGCTCTATCGACAGGTTTAAAGTCACTTTGGTTGGAGTTTGTATTTTTAATTGTTCATAACCATTCAAAATTAATGTTGAAGAAGTGGCTAAGTCAATTTGTGTGTGCGTTTCCATTTGGTGATTTTGAATTTCTTTTTATATAGGATAAAATTTGTTGTCATGTATTATACCACACCAAAATTTTTGGCATACCGAATTTCGGTATAACAAAATTATTGGTACACTAATAATAATAGATTTTGCCTTATCAAAATTTTGGTAGGTGTGTCGATAGAAAGGTTTTAGTATATATAATAACCGTACTAAATTCACCCTTAGTTTTAACACCAACGAATCATATTTATATGAAATAGCCTTGGTGGCATATTCTTAATAACATTGATTAGTGGGCATAAAAGTAAATTTACTAACAAAAACCTTATTTTAATTCTACTTTTCAAGCTGTTTTAATTCTACTTCTCCTTTGTTTTAACTCATACGTTTTCCAACTTTATTTATGATTTTTTTAGGGTGTTTTTAAATGCACCCACAAAATCCGTCTTCTCATCCTAGAGTGATAATACTTTTTTCTCACACTAATAATTAACTTAAAAAACTTGCAATTTACCCTAGTAGTGGGATGAGTTTACTAAAATAATATAGGGACGATAATATTTTGTCGCTAAAAGTAAAAATATTAAATAATGTTAACTTTTGCATTAAAATAAAACAAAATAAAGCAATTTACATCGTTCTTAATAAACTTCATTAAAAATTACATACAAGTCATAATACTTATGAAAAAAATATAAAATATTATTCCTAATTAATACATTTTTAACAATTATATGATATTTCATATCACAAAATATAGACAATTTTTTTATTAGCACCTAGGCTTTTCTTCCCTAATAAATTTTATTAAAAATTACGTTCAAGTCATAATACTTATGAAAAAAAAATATAAAATATTAATCGTAATACATACGTTTTTAACAATTTTATAATATTCATATCACAAACCATATACGAAACTTTTAATTTTCTGTTTGTGATATGGGTTTTGGATTCGCAGGTCCCGATGTACTGCAAAAATGTCTCTGGTGGTGGTAAAATGGTATCCATTAGAGCCCAGGTCACAACAAAGACACCTGCTAAGGTTGAGAAAATTTCAAAGAAAATGGAAGAAGATGTAGTTGTGAACAAATTCAAGTCCAAGAACCCATACATCGGTATGTGTTTTCTCAACACCAAGATTACTGGCAATGATGCATCGGGGGAGGCTTGGCACATGGTCTCTTCAGCACTGAGGGTATTACCATCTTTTCACTTTTCTGTTTCTTAGGTTTTGATTTTCTATTTGATTATTTGGGCAATAATTTTAATATGGAATTAATTAGGAGAGGTGCCCTACAGAGAACGACGGTCCATTAGAGTGATTCCTGATGGTATTGACAAGAATGGAAAGCCTCACAAGCTGAAGTTGTACTCTATTGGTAGCAGTGCCCTTGGTGACTAAGCTGAGGTTGTAGTTTATAGCACTTCCATGAAATGAGAAGAAGAACTCATAAATATCAAGACAATATTTTTATAACTTGTAAATATTGTAAAAAATAAAATAAAATAAATTATTTTATATATATATATATATATATATTTTATATAGATCCCTTTAATAATTGTGGGATATATTTTGGAAATCAGTAAAAGTAAGGAAAAAACGTTTGCACGTCTCCCTTTGTCTCACATCAATACACGATTGACCTAATCTATTTTCGGAACTGATTCCTTTTTTACCTCAAGCGATGCTTCCCGTACACCTCTGCCATGGGCATTTTCGATTTTAGCCGGGGTGCAAATTGTGGAGACCCGAACTGAACTAAACTTTAGTATTTTTGTTTATTTTCGGTTTCTTTTTAGAATCTGCCCAAACCAAACTAAATCTTTCAGCTTGTTTTCGTTTTGGGCTTTTTTTTTTCCCAGTTTTTGTTGTTTTTTTTTTAAAATAATAATTTAAAACTGGTAATTGACATGCAGTTCCTTGTAGGCTGTTGACGTAATTCCTTCCCTTTCCTCTTTGCTATATTAACTCCAAATATACACATACCAACACGTATGTACATTTGGAGGGAGTGTTAAACTAAATTCAGACCGGTGGGGGTGGGGGAGCAAATAGATAGCTACAACGTAGCTATATATTTAAATAATTGGTCTACATATTTTTGAGAATACTGATCAATCCAAAGAGAGTGACGCAAACATAATTAGAGTTTTATAAAAATTGACGTAATATTGGGGATTTGATTTGGTTCAGTTCAGGTCACAATGGCAAGACCCACAACCAAGCTAAACCTATTAAGTTTCAGTTTCAATTTAGTTTCTTTGTTTTAGTTCGATACGATCAGTTGGTTTTTAAATTCATCACAACACCCTTACTCTCTCAGCCTCCTCAGTTGTCTAATTATCCTCCAGCCTCACCCAAAAATTTACCATATTGCACCATGCCCTATTTCTTGCATACTTACCCAAAAATTTACCATATTGCACCATGCCCTATTTCTTGCATACTTATTTCTCATATTTCTCATTGGATGTCCTTCGGTGTTTTGTTTTTATCTCATTTCTCTTGTTTTAAATTAGTGGCGTTTTTTAATGTATAGAAATCGGGGTGAGTAGAATGGATTTTACGCTATTTTTTAGGTTAAGATTCAAGTAAGTTTGACTTTTGATGGGATGAGAAGGCATATTATGTGGGGGTGAGAAGGCATATTATATGGGTACGCTTAAGAACACCCTTTCTTTAACTACTTTAACTTTTTTATATTGTTAATTTAGATTGTTAAATATATAATTAATTAGACTTGAACTCTTGACCTGAATGTTGAAAAAATAATTTCTAACCACTAAGCTATTAATGATTTAATATTAAATTTCATGTACATCATATTTATAATAAGACAATGTATATCCATTGTGTGTACATCTGTAACTAGTTGATAAATAAAAGGTCTCCACATATCATATAAGTCTTTCTGTAGACATACAGTTTATGGTGAGATTTTTATGGTGGTATAGTTAGAAAAGATTGTCTTATTAATCAATAATGCAGTAGAGATAGGATTAAATAGAGATTTATCAAATTCAAACTCTATTATTTAAAACATGATTAAATTTGACGTAAATCATGTGATTTACCAAATCCTATCTAAAAAATACGTTCCTTAACAGCTATAGTTATTTTTACATTTTTAAAGGCGAAATTTTTTAACCTTGCTTTAAGGAGGATCTAGTGACTCCCTAGATGATGGATGTAATAAAATATAAAATAAAACATTTGTAGAGGGTGAGGACCCTTCATTTTCTATCGACCCTCCATGATTAACCCATAACTTTTGTCCTTTTTTTTGGCAGCCGCTATTTACACACCAAAAAATATTTGGTAACACTCCACTTTTCATTTGTCCGATACCAAGTGAATAAGTATATGTTCATCGCTCGATGACAAGCGAGTAAGTGCATCTTACTCGCTTGTCATCAAGCGAGTAAAAACTTCAATGCCTTACTCGCTTGTCATTGAGCGAATAACATGCACTTATTCGCTTATCATTGAGCGAGTAACATACACTTATTCACTTATCATCGAGCGAATGAAACATGGAGTAAAACCAAGTAATTGTTGGTGTGTAAATAGCGGCTGCCTTTTTTTTGGGTCAACAAACCTTTGCTGCTCGATGCTATAGTGTCGTACTAAGGGAAACATTTGAACTTTAGGCTCCATTTGATAGTAACATGGAAAATGAAAATAAAAATAACTAATTTAGGTGAGAAAATGAAAAATAAGTTGAGGCATATGGTGAGATCCTCTCCATCTTATACTCATTTTTGTGAGTATATGTCCTCCATCATCCTTTAATATTTTGTGAAAAAAAATTCTCCACCATCACCCAAAGAAAATTTTGTCATGGAAAAATGCAAAAAGCAAGAGTTAATCTCACCACATCCCTCAACTTATTTTCTATCTTCTCACCTAAATTAGTTATTTTTATTTTCATTTTCCATGTTGCTATCAAACGGAGCCTTATTGTTTTTTTTTTCCTTTCCTTTTTTTGGAAGTTGAACTTTATTGTTTTTACTTATCTATTTTGCTTGCAATTTGCAGGTACAAATGTAATACCTCGTAGTTGAATTAACCTCGATTAAGTGAAATTTTTGAAAAATTTAGGAATATTGATTAATCATGGATCAAATTGTATAACTTCATAAGTTTAGTGTGGACTGAAATGTAAAGTTACAAAAGTTTGAGGTTGAAATAGTAAGATGTTGTAAGTATGGGATAAAATGTTGTAATTTACCCAAAATCATGGAATTCTCTAGAGAAATCCACTAAGTTGATTTCTTGCCTTCCTTTTTCTATTGTTTGGCCGAGCAAGAGATAGAGAGAAAAGAGAGAGAAAATAAATATAGGTGTTAAGGTTTTTCTCTCTAGATTTCACTTAGTAAACTCCGCCGAATCGCGACGGTCCTTTGGAGAAAGTTGTTCTACACTTTGAGAGCTACGCAGAAGTACAAGAATTTTAGAGTTTCGTCACCGAGTCTCGGTTCATCATCACTTTTTATTAATATTTTGATGCCATGAGGTAAGCCTTTAAATTATCTTTAATTTTGGATAAATTTTGGTGAATTTGGAATTTTCTTAGTATGATTTGGGTTTGATAATTAGTGGTGTTTGGGTTTAAGTTAATACTTGGAGAAGTATGCGTGTTTTACATGAATTATGGAAGTTATGGATTTAAAATATGGAATTATACACACCATGCGTTTACTAGAATGTTTAAGTAAGAAAAAATGAATTTTTTTGCTACTGTTTTGGTGTATTTCGAGCTGGTTATTGATGAGTGATGTTAGATATCAAGTATTTATTTCAAAATATAGTTCATTATCTAGCATATGGCTTTGGAATTACTCAAAAAGGATGAAAATTGAATTTTTTGTGAATTTTGCAAGTTTGGTGGACGATAACAAATTCTACGCGGGAATATTAAAATTTTGTATTATGTTTTGTAGCAATTGAAATTGGAAAATTATGATTGAAAAATGGTTTTGAATTTGTTTCTTAGTGTTCTTATGTGTTGTGATGATATAATTGAATTTTTTTGATCATAAAGAGATAATAATAGATGATATAAGAAGAAATCATGCTAAAATTTATAAGGTTATAATTCTGGCAGATTGGGGTCCCTGTGAGAGAATTGCTATGACTCTTTGTAGAAAATTCTGATTTATGCACCGTAAATTGCATTAAAAAGTAGACACACAGAGCTTTCCATAAATATATGGTAGAGCACCTAGATCTCAGCCAATTGGTACAGTTTAATCCGTGAAGTTGGACTATTGTAATACGTTATATTCTGGACAGCATGTTTGTACTGAGTTGTTTGATGAATATCCGATGTTTTAGCCGTTGGATGATTCTCAAATTCTGTAATATTGTTTATAGATATGTTGTGTAACAAATATAAAAATTTGAGAATGATCAGACAACGGAAAGTACCTAATATGTGCAGGGGATTCGGACTGCATCTAATTCTGAAAGGTTGTAATGAATATGGAGATATCTTGATGAGACTTGTGGATGGTTGAATAAATGTTAGCTTGGATGAGAGGTATGGGTTCTAAACTTTATTTTCGTAAAAGTTTTGTAAATTTGTTATATAATTTACAAATTGTTATGAAATTCATATGACACGTGTTAATGAGAAAGAAAGAGCATTTTAAGTACGAAACATGTCATGATCACGTGTGGGGAGCATTTTAAGTAGTAAGCATGTGATGATCATGCGTGTGTGCATTTTTATAAATAATTAAATATTTTTATGAAGAAAATAAATATTGACGGGTAACTAAGGAACTTGCTTCGGAATAATTACGAACATCAATTCAATACATGGAATATAATATGAGACATGATGCAAAATTTTCATAATTTTCGCGTAGAAATCAATATTGTCCATCAATCTTGCAAAATTCGTCAAAAATTCATCTTTTATCCTTTTTGGGTGATTCCAAAGCCACATGTTAGGTATTGGACCATACTTTCAAATACATGTTGATACCTAAGCTTACTCATCAGCTACCTGTTCAAACTGCAGAAAAAACAGTGGCTAAAATTCTGTTTGTGTGCTTTGATATTTTAAACAAATTCAACATTGCAAGGGACAACATAATTTTCTCTATTACCCCTTTAATTACCATCTCCCCTTTCCATTTCTTATTATCTGCAATGAAACATAATTATAACATATATATATGCAACAAATATTCATCAATACAGGTTAATATCATTTTCAAGAAAACTTTAATGACTCATTCATACCCTTCATATGTCCACTGCCAGTCTAGACCTTACCCAACTTGAGAACCTAAAAACCTAACCTCTGATACCAAAATTGTCACACCCGAACAACAAAACACAATTAAATTAAGAGAACATAATAATATTATCATTTCTACCTTCTATAAACAAAACGACGTAGTGACTTTTTCTTTTCTTTTTTTTTTCTATAAACCTTCCCACTCATCCTAGACCTGGCAGTGAACATTCCTTCTTGATACCTGTAAAGAAAAACATATATAAAGGTATGAGCTATAGGCTCAGTGAATGCACCACTTACCTCAAGAGTAATCTGTAAAAGTATATATATATATACACAAATATAATATATAATCACATTCAACTCCCATCCTTTATCCATCATATAAAGCATTCAGATGTACTACACACATAATCGCTCTATAGCCTCAATTATTAGGCATCAAGCATCCATTCCATATACACATCCTCTAGCCCTGTATATACTGGGCATCAGATGTATCACATACATAACCGCTCTATAGCCTTAATTAATAGGCATCAAGCATCCATTCCATATACATATCCTCTAGCCCTATATATAATGGGCATCAGATGTACCTTTCCATACCCTTCTTTCAATCAAGTCACGACTCAACTCCACATTACCACGCATCATAATATCAATATACAAATTCCACACCACCCTTCACATTTATACATTCAAATGTATATAAATTCCAAGTGGGTACACTCACCTCAAGTCCACACCAATATAGTGTCAAGTTCAATTTTCTCGGTGCATTAGAAGTATCAGTTCCTTCACCTACCAATCTAATATAATTAGTATTCCAATCCTACCTCAATAAATTAACAAGCGCATAAGGGTATACATTTGTAAAATTGTTAGTGTATGTAGCACACTTATAAATGATTATATTGAGGTAGGATTGGAATACTAATTATATTAGATTGGTAGGTGAAGGAACGGATACTTCTAATGCACCGAGAAAATTGAACTTGACACTACGTTGGTGTGGACTTGAGGTGAGTGTACCCACTTGGAATTTATATACATTTGAATGTATAAATGTGAAGGGTGGTGTGGAATTTGTATATTGATATTATGATGCTTGGTAATGTGGAGTTGAGTCGTGACTTGATTGAAAGAAGGGTATGGAAAGGTATATCTGATGCCCATTATATATAGGGCTAGATGATGTGTATATGGAATGGATGCTTGATGCCTATTAATTAAGGCTATAGAGCGGTTATGTATGTCATACATCTGATGCCTAGTATATATTGGGCTAGAGGATGTGTATATAGAATGGATGCTTGATGCCTAATAATTGAGGCTATAGAGCGGTTATGTGTGTAGTACATCTGAATGCTTTATATGATGGATAAAGGATGGGAGTTGAATGTGATTATATATTATATGTGTGTATATATATATATACTTTTACAGATTACTCTTGAGGTAAGTGGTGCATTCACTGAGCCTATAGCTCATACCTTTATATATGTTTTTCTTTACAGTTATCAAGAAGGAATGTTCACTGCCAGGTCTAGGATGGGTGGGAAGGTTTATAGAAAAAAAAAGAAAAAAAAAGACACTACGTCGTTTTGTTTATAGAAAGTAGAAATGATAATATTATTATGTTCTCTTAATTTAATTGTGTTTTGTTGTTCGGGTGTGACAACAAATCAGTGTTAATCCAAGATATTACAAAATGGGTGGGAAATAGAGTGATCTGCAAACCCTATGAACTTCCCAATTTAATTGGAATAGATACTCAAGCCAAAAATATTGTTAAGTGGTTGCAGGACGACTCATCTAAATTTAACTCAGGTGGAATTTGTGGGATGGGTGGCATTGGGAAAACAACAATTGCCCAATTTGTTTATAATGTGATCTATTAAAGTTTTGATGGCTATTATTTCATCACAGACGTAAGAAAGATGCCAGAACAACCGAACGGTTTAGTTAAGTTACAAAGACAACTCCTTTCACGTATCGGTAATGACCAGCACAAAAAGATATACAATGTCAATGAAGGAAGGGAAATGATCATGAAAGCCGTTTCACATAAAAAGGTTCTTTTTGTTCTCGATGATGTGAATGACATCGACTAATTTTATGCACTATGTGGCAATAAAGATTGGTCTTGTCAAGGAAGTAAAATCGTCATAACTACAAGGGATGAGAATTTGCTTAAGCGTTGTAAGGTTTTTAAGGTTGAGAAAGTAGGCCATGATTAGTCGGTTGAGCTCTTCTGTTCCCACGCCTTTACAGAAGATAGTCATACTGAAGGTTACGGGATGCACATACAAAGGGTAGAGCAAATTTGTGGAGGCCTTCCGTTAGCTCTTAAAGTTATAGGTTCTATTTTACATGACAAAAATGTACCTCAATGGGCAAGCCTAGTAAAAAATTGGAAGATATTCCTCACAAGAAGATCCTCGATAAACTTGAAATAAGTTACGATTGTTTAGAAGATTACAGGGACAAAGAGTATTCCTTGATATTGCTTGTTTCTATGTTGGATATGACATGAGTTACACGATCAAAGTACTAGATGGTACTCCGAATACTCATGCAGATGCTAGAATTCAAAATTTTATTGCTCGAAATCTGTTAGCAATTGGTTTTTATAATAAGTTGATAATGCATTAACAGTTCGAGACATGGGGAGAAACATTGGTCTCCAAGAGTCACCTGAAGATCTTGGGAAATGTAGTAGATTGCACCATTACAGGGATGTCTACGATGTATTAGAAAATGACACAGTATAAAACTTCATAATTTCACGATATGTCTTTGTCTGTTGACTAATCGATTTATTTTTCATGCTTATGTCATTAGGGTACACGAAAAATTAAAGGCCTCACTCTTGACATGCGTATGTTAAAGGAAGATGGTGACACTTTGACAGACCTAAGAACCAAGGCCTTTTAAAAGATGGGAAACATGAGACTACTCAAGCTCAATTATATACACCTAACTGGATGCTATGATAATTTTCCTAAAAAATTGGTATGGCTGTGTTGGCACATATTTCCCTTAAAATAACTACCCGTTGAGTTATCTTTGAAAAATTTAATTATTCTTGACATGAGTTATAGTAAATTAGAAGAAGTTTGGATAGACCGCACGGTATGAAATTAATTTATTTTATTCCTTTTTTTCTTTGTAGCTAGGTTCTTAATCAATACAGGATTATAAGTGTTTAGAACTTGTCATTCTTCTTTTTAACAGAATCTTAACTCAATGAAGATCCTTGATCTAAGTTATTCGAAAAGCCTTGTAAAAACTCCTAACTTTTTAAGAGTTACAAAATTGGAAAAACTAATTCTCAAAGGTTGTGCAAGTTTGATTGATTGTGAATCAATTGAGATCCTTCAGAAGCTCATTTTACTTGATCTATCATGTTGCAAAAATCTAAGGAAGCTTCCAAATAACATGCACAAGCTAGGATCTGTTGAGATGCCAATAGTAGGATGCACGAATCTTTTTGCTGCTGGAGATAATGTAAGAGCAACACAACTAAGTAGAGGTCCAGAAATGTTATGGGTTTCTTTACCACACTCTTCAGTGCGCTTAGGTCTTGCATGCTGCAATCTATCCGATGATTCCTTACCACGTGTGTTCAGTAATCTATCAAGGCTTAAATATTTGAATTTAGAAGGGAATTTGTTTTCTAGTTTACCAGATTGCATTAGAAGACTAAGTAGCCTTCAAAGTCTCGACTTAGGTAGTTGTAGGTCTCTCAATTCAATTTTAAGTTTGCCAAGTAACTTACAAAAGTTGGATTTGAGCTATATAGTTTCCATGTCATTAAGAAGAATAACATTTCAATCAACTCCGGATTAATTAGATGCAATCAGTATAGGCACTTGCTATAACCTGGTTGAAATTGAAGGTATTATAAAGAAAAAACCAATAGAAAAAGTTGACAGAAGGATAATCAAGACTTTGGGTATTAACGTTAAATCGATAAAAAATCTTAACATGAAGTATCTGGTGCCTGCTTTTGGTGTTGCACAGGATCCAATCCAGGTGCTCTCTCTCCCTCTCCCTCCATCTTTCTCTCATAATTGATAAAGATCAAAATTATTATTGAATTGGTGCAGAGAATTTATGAGTTTGGTATATTCAACACATTTATCCCGGGTGGTGAGATCCCAAATTGTTTCAGTGAGAGGAAGAAGGGTCGTCGATGTCTTTTATTGTGCCTTCGGCTTATAAATTTAGGATTCAATGCTTGAACATTTGTGCCGTGTATTTAGCGGGACATGGCGGCTGCAACTGGGGTAGAATTTAAATCAATAATAAGACAAATGATCGCATATGGGTATACATCCCTATATACTTCGGCATTCCAGAGGAAGATAGAGAAGAAGAGTACTCTAAAGAGGAATATAGAGAAGAAGAAAAGTACTATAGAGAGGAAGATTGAGAAGACAAATTGTACTCTAGAGAGGAAAATAAATGAAGATAAAGAATAAGAATAAGAAGAAGAAGAAGAAGAAGAAGAAGAAGAAGAAGAAGAATAAGAAGAAGAAGAGTACTCTGGAGAGGAAAATAAAAAAGAAAAGCACTTTGGCATTATAGAGGAAGATAGAAAAAAAGAAATGACATGGTTTGGCCAGTAGAATTTTAGGAACCAGTTAGAAGGTGGAGACGAAATAATCATTTCAGTACTGTTGAAAGATTGGTTTGAGGTAAAGGAGTGTGCTATCAACATCGTGTATGAAAAAGAAGAAGAATATAATTGATGTGATCCAGCCTAGCCTCTTTAGCCAAGAAATTAACCTTATATTCTTGCGTATTCTCACGACCAGTTAGTTGAAGAATTTAATTAGTTTTAATTATTTATTTTATATTTCTTAAAGCCTAAGGATTATTATTATTTAGAGTATTTCCTTGTTAGGAATACATTAGGCTTATTTTAGATTGTTTATTAGTTTCCTTATTGCATTAGGAATATTATAGGAGTTATTATTTTCCTTTTTCTAAGTAGGAAATTATTTCCTTTTTGAATTATGATTAAGGCTTTGTTTACTCTTATTTAAAGGAAGCACATTATTGTTTTATTATTAAAAGTTTTGATGATCAATAATATTGAGATTTTTCTCTTTATGTTCTCTAAGAACATGTTGAATTAAATTAATTCAATTGTTTCTTGACTTATCAATCTAGCTTCCACACTAGATTGTGCCGTCGTTCACCATACCGAGGTTCGCGCTTTTTTAAATGTTGGGTTGAGGTTTTCACCTTCCATCTTTTCGACGTATTCTAAGGTTCTTGCTACGTTCGTAGTTCAAAGGTTGAGGATCCATTAGCCTGGCTAGGAAAGACGATCCAGGTTCGCGTCATTTTTCCCCTCTTCTTCAAGAAAATCCGTCCTCGAATCTGGCCTACCCATTCCTCGATTCAACTAGGCTTTAACAACTTCGACATTCGGACACTGTTTTGGAACTTGAAATCTCCCATGCCAATAGAACATATATTTTGAATACTTTCCATTCCTCGGTTGAAACTCAACATGAGATAATTCTGTTCGTCCCTGCCATGAAAACAAATATTTCGAATATTTTCGACACTTAATCCTCCTTGCAAAGTAAAACTCCTCGACATTCAAACCATACTGCAATGCAATCCTCCACAACTTATTGAAGAAATCTAACAACATAAAGTGTGGAAGGATAACAAAGCGATCCACTCCAATGAAATTAATATGCTCAACATTGTCAATCTTCAACTCAACTCGAACATCATCTCTTGGCTTTGCAAAGAACTCATTCTCATCAACACCTATGGCTGGAAGTGCTTTCACTTGTGGTTCTTCAACTTTCACTAGAACTTCTTCATCCGTTTTTTCTTGCAAGTTTAGAACTACACATTCAACCCAAAACTCGCCTTCTTCAGCCGTCACTTCAATTTCCTCAATCTCATCAGTTTTCAGCTTATTCTCCAATGGCGGATTAGATATAGCTCGTTTATTTTCTTCTTTCAATTGATTTAGTTCTCTAAAAGATGTATTCGGATTTTGACTTGGCTCTAGGCTTCCACTCTTCTTAGACTACTCATAGGCTTTAGCAAACATCTCCTCAAACCTACTAATAAATCTCATCAAACAAAGAAACCTAATTTTTGCTACTACCCATATTTTTGTCTCGAACCCGACTTTCTCCAACCATACTACCATGTCTTCTATTAGTAACACCCGAATTCCATTTATTTTTAAATTTAACTTTACGAGGCTGACTTTTCAACTTCTCTTTAGGAGTCTTATTCAACCGCATGCGCCGTTCAATTTCTAATTGCGTTAATCGCGCACTATCGTGTTTAATCTCCTCTTTAAGCCACCTTTCTCCATATTCAAAGTTTAGACAAGACATACATGCTGCAAAACAAGGATTAGTGCAATAAAAATAATCCTCACCACACTCCCTTTCGTGTTTCGCTCAATTGATGTTACTCTGATTTTTTTTCGCTCGTGTTTGCTACTCAAAATATTGATATACTCACAATTTTCTCTTTGAAACTCCAAAACAAGTTGAATAATATGAATATCACAAGTCCTCAACAACTAATCGCACACCCAACAAATTAGATTTAGACGCATTCAACAATATAATACCAAGGACTAAAGAAACCAAATTCTAGCAATATTAATGAGCCAAACGAATTTTTAGAATTGCTAGAGTATGCAAGGCGGAGTTTCAAACAAAAAAACCAATAAATTTCAAACCCTAACGAGTATAGCCGCAATCAAATTTTTCCTATGATTTTCTAGATTTTTTGCAAGCAAACGAAATTTATATGGACCAAAATCACCAGATAAAAAACCAAACAAGAAGAATTAATGAATAATTTAGGGTTTTTGAAATATTTAAACCTCCACAATTGAAACTTTAATGCAATAATATTCGCAAACCAACCCTAACAAAATTCATTTCTAGGGTTCTTCCAACAAATAATTTTTCAATAAATTGTTTTTACTATTCACACAGCGTTTTTTTTTTTCAATGCAGGCTCTATCGTAAAACAGTAATAACTTTTGATCCAACGGTTGGATCGAGTTGATTTTTGGATATGTTGTTCGGGATGCAATTTTACAATACTTAGGCAAAAAATCAGGACGATTCGAGGTCGCTTTGATAGCGAAAATCACAAATTTCGACACCTCAACGGATTTAAAAAAAGAAAAAAAAAATCTAATCTTAACTTCTTCTTTTTTTTTTATGAACCTTAACACAAAGACATTGAATCAACAAAACACAAGATTCAAGATTAGGGATTTGGAATTGAAAACACAAGAATTAAAAAAAAAAAAAAAAAAAAAAAAAAAAAAAAAAAAAAAAACTTGGATAGAAAAGTTTCATCTGATACCAATGACGCGAACCCGGATCGCCTTTTCTAGCCAGGCTAATAGATCCTCAACCCTTGAACTACAAATGTAACAAGAACCTTGGAATACATCGAAAAGATACAAGGTGAAAATCTTAACCCAACGCTTAAAAAAGCACGAACCTCGGTATAGTGAACGACGCCACAATCTAGTGTGGAAGCTAGATTGATAAGTCAAGAAACAATTGAATTAATTTAATTCAACATGTTCTTAGAGAACAAAAAGAGAAAACTCTCAATATTATTAATCATCAAAACTCTTAATAATAAAACAATAATGTGCATCCTTTAAATAAGAGTAAATAAAGCCTTAATCCTAATTCAAAAAGGAAACAATTTCCTACTTAGAAAAAGGAAAATAATAACTCCTATAATATTTTTAATGCAATAAGAAAATTAATAAACAATCTAAAATAAGCCCAATATATTCCTAACAAGGAAATACTCTAAATAATAATAATCCTTGGGCTTTAAGAAATATAAAATAAATAATTAAAACTAATTAAATTCTTCAGCCAGCTGGTCGTGAGAATACGCAACAACATAAGGTTAATTTCTTGGCTAAAGAGGCTAGGCTGGATCACATCAATAATGATAAGCCATATTGTCACTGGAACAAAGTTGTTGGTGGAGATTTATTCTGGTTTCAGTTGCGCACAGGGACATACTTCCTCCGTCGCCTACTTTACCTGGATTACTATAGACTCAAGCATATGGCAAAGGATCTGAATTTATTTGGAGACATCGCTAGTCTCGAAGGTACGTGTGGTTGTCTCGACCTTTATTTAGAATTCTGAAATCAAACCCTCTTAAGTACTTCTACATTTCCATTTTTTTTTGTCAAAGAAGATAAATAAGTCTTTCTCATAAGATCTCATGTTAATACTTAATTTAACTAATTTGAATTGTTGTAGAGATGCAAAACTTGAAGGTGCGTCGTGGTATTCAAATGTACTAGTAGTATCTCGATCTCTCTGATTATTTCTCTTTAGGGGATTGCTGGGACCTGACCTCGAGAAGAGACTATGGCATTGGGCTTTGCCTTTTCAAGTACAATTAAATTTAGCTTTTCATTAGTCTTTTTTGTGTTTGTAATTGTACTTGGGATAATGACTATCCCATTTCTTAATTCACATAACTATATTTCATCCAGCACAATTATCTATAGTAATTGTAAAAGTGTGAATGAGGGAGTGGATTTGTACTATCAATTAGTTCGGATACATTGTACTCTATTTTTTCTTTTCGAGTTAAAATTCTACTCTATTTGATTTGGTCTTTTGTTTAGGAACTATAATCATACTTTATTATTTTAGTTTTTTGAGTTAAAATCTTATTTTATTTGGTCTTTAGGTTAGGAATATTTATTCTACTCAAAATCTTACTATTTAAAGTCTTTTAGTTATGAACTAATTATAAATCATACTACTTTTTTTAATTTAAAATATTAAACATCAAATCATACTCTATTTAATTTAAAGCAATCAAATAGTCTTTAATTTAATATAATCTTTATTTCTATTTTATTTTCATTAGGATTCCAATTTAATTTAACTAAAATATTCTATTTATATTAGGATTCTTACAAAAATCTCCATTTTTTTAAGCCCACTGTAATTCTTCTAGCAATTTTATTATATTTGGACCATACTAATTTATTCAATTACTGTCATGTTTATAACAAATGTTTATTGGAATGGTATTCTTACTAAATATATAGTTATGTTCTTTTATAATTTGTATTATATTTTAAGTTAACAAGTTTGATTGTTTTGGATTCATTAGGGATTAATGAAATTCTCAAGTAATATTGCGTACAGATCCCATGTACGTTAATACTAATTTGCTCACCACGTTATAATTTTTTATTAAATATTTTCTCCGTATCCCCTCATTTAATTTATTTTATAAGTTTTCTTTTCAAAATAATTCTTATTAGAGATGTAATTTCGGGATATGATGTGAAAATACAATTATGTGTAATTTGCGCATTGGTCAAATAATAAATAATATAGATTTTGATGAACCAAATTCACAAAACCAATAAACATTAGCAAAACGATCTGAATATGTCATCAGCATGCACGTGCCCCCAAAAAGTACTCGTGTGACTATAATTCGCTGACAAATTTACGTTGTTTTCTTACTCCTGTTTTTTAAATAGAATGGTATACATTTGAGAATCCCTTACATATCAATCTTCGCATTTCCAATGTGGTTCTCTCAACTGCAGATTGATTGGAAGTCATAAATTAAATATTAGCAGTGTTACTATTGCATGTCACGAACATAATTATATGACATTAATTTTATGAGTTGCAATTTTCTTTTTTTGAGTAAGTTATGTCTGTTAATTCAAATGCTTGATGGTATACGCATTTCATGCTATATTTGTCAAAAAATTATACAAATATCTGAAATCCAGATGTACCTCCGCATAATCCCATTTAAATCAACGGGTGATTTTGTTTCTATCCGTTATTTCTTACGGTTAATTCTCCTTTAAATTCTGGAATTTTGTTACTAACTTTCACAAAATAACCCTTTTAAAAATTAGGTAAAATTAAGAAGATTTAAATCAACAGGAAACATACATACTTGAATGGGATAAAAATAACTATCCGAGCTCATAGCGATCCGACCTCACCTTGTGTCCGAGCTCAATAAGATAAACCAGAAGTGAGTGCTCTCTAAGGACACGTGACAATAGTCCAACGAGAGCGTGACTGACATGCCCAACGACCAGTTATTAACTGCCCACTGTACAACTAACTCCGCTATTATCTCCACACAAATACCACGTGAGAAGTGAGGCCTATCATCCTGTAACCATTAGTTTCTTCCATCTATAAAAGGAACTTACCTTAATCATTTGAAGGAGCAGGCATAAATAGTAGAGAAAAATACTTGCAACTTGTAATCATCATCAATCTCAATAAATATCAATCACTAAAAGGGTGGACGTAAACTAGACCTACCACCCATTGGCTGGGAGAACCATCCTACACCAAAATCTCTCTCTTGTTCACTTTTAATCTTTTTCTTGCACATTGTTCATAAATTTTGTGTGTGAACAACAATCTAAAAAATTGTTGACCTTATAGCTGCCACCGTCTGTGGGAACGATAGCTTCTCACTTCAAAGTGTAATGAAAACCTAGCTACCAATACCCAGGCCCACCACTTAGCCCAGATCTGAAAGATGTCTCACGATAGCGATCGTAATCCCAAGCATAGCCACACTTCCCCCGTGAAAGAAGAAAACCTCGACATTACCCTATCCAAATCCAAAGACATAACCATTCTAAACACCCCCCCACCCTGACCAACCGCGAAAAGACAAAGAACCAACCAGTCACCCACATTACAAATCCACCACTCAAGTCCGTAATGACGTGCCCTATAGGCGATGAGTTTCAACCCGACCATCCCAGTTCCACCAAGCAAATCAAGGTGGTGACAGGGAGCTGGTTAAGCTCTTGCTAAACGATAACAGGCGACTGAGGGACACACTGCTGAAACTGGAGGACAAACTTCCTTCTGGCTCCACCAACCATGAGGAGCATGAATCTTTCACCAATCGTTCCCCTGCAGAACAAGACAAAAATGGTCAAAGTCCCCCGATATAGACACCAAAGGAAAAAGAGGGACATGGGGATAATGGAAAGAATCTCGAAAAACAGCCAGTACATGCCGATAATCAGGGCATCTAGCCACAAAAAATCAGAATCCCAAAGGGTTAGCGCTTTCATGCGCATCTATCCGAAAGGAGTGAACAGGTTATACCTGCCCCCAGATGAGGTTGACTAGCCACAGTTGAACAATCATAGGATCGACGAAAATCTTATAAACTTCATTTTGGATGCTGTCCAAAACCATGGGAAGACGGAGACCAAAACAACGAGGGATTTAGCAAGGAAAGCATTGGGGAAAGAGAGGCAGTCCCTGTTTACAACCTGGATCATCAATACAGAACCACCGCGGAAGTTTACTATGCCAAAGTACCCCATCTGTGCTGGAAAATCGGACCCCACCCACCATGTTCGAGCTGACGACTAAGCCATGTCTGTATGGAAAAATAACGAATCTTTGTTATGCAGATGATTCGTCGCTAGTCTGGGCGAAACATCATTGAAATTGTACTATCAGCTCCCACTTGGTTTTATAGACAGTTACTAGAATCTAATAGAACAGTTCTGTGCCAGGTTCTTAATGAGTTCCCGACCTCCCGAGGGCTTGGCCAAGCTCATGGCCTTAAGGCAAAAGCAGAAAGAATCACTCAAGGATTACTCTAAGAGGTACCGGGACCCCTACAATGGAACAACCTGCCTCCTTGGATGACCTCATATGCTGAACATAAAAATATTCTAGGTTAGAGAAGGACAAAATCCAAAGGGGTCGACTTCCGGAGGAAAAGGATCTGAGCTCTTCCGATGGTAGAAGGAAAATGGAGAATGAACTTGAACCAGGCAAGGGTTCAATACAATTTTTACAGAGCCCATTTACAAGGTGATGAGCAAGATCAAGTACAAGCCTTTTTTTAAATGGCCAATAGCCATGCCCTCAGACCCTAGCAGAAGGGATCCTGATAAGTTCTGCTCATACCACAAGGATCATGGGCACATGATGGAAAAGTACAACTCTCTGAAGTTACTTTTGGAGGATTTGGTAAAGAAGGGGCTAATCTCGAAGTTCATAAAAGAGGCTAGAAGTCATAAGGATATTGAGCAAGTTAACCGTAATGCCGAGCTTATAAAAGTAGGTATTATTGATGTGATATACGGGGTCCTCGATTCTTTTGCCTTATCCAATAATGCAATTCGAAGCCACCAGAGGAAGGTTCAAATACAAGAATATATGGCCCCGCGAACAGTCCTGTCTATCACATCTGACAAGAGAGATAGGGACAGAGAAATAATACAACAACAGCTAAGGTTTTTGGACAAAGACCTGTAAGGTGTGGAGGTCCCCCACAATGATACCCTGGTTGTAACGCTGAGGATTTCCACTTGGAATGACAGAAGAGTCCTAATAGACCTAGGGAGTTCGTCTGAAATCATGTACCAAAATCGGTACCATTCCCTCAATATCCTGTTAAAGGATATAATTCCCGTAAACTCACAAATTTTCAGTTTCAGTGGGAAAGCAATGTGGCCAGTAAGTAGGGTCAGGCTCCCAGTACGTGCTGGCCCGTTGGAAACCGTCATGGAATTCTTAATTATAGACATCAGTGCCCTATACAATGCAATCATGAAAAGGAACTAGCTAGGGGCAATCAAGGTAGTGGCTTCCCCATTTCATCAAAAACTGAAATTCCATTCACTAGAGGGAATAGTGGAGGTAAGAGGAAACCAAGAACAAGCCCGGTTGTGTTTATCTATGGCAGTCCGAGGCAAAGATCTGGACCACCTACAGACCAAAGGGAAAGGGAAATCTAAATCCGAGCAAGTTCAGAAGTTTCTTTCAATTGGGGAGGAAAGCTAAGATAAATACCAATCAAAGGTTGGGCCCCCCATTAATGTGCAAAGCAGGGGCGAGCCCAAAGACAGGATTCAAGAAGACCTAGAAATTTTTTTCCTCATAGGTAGTTTGCCTAGTCGAGAGGAGAAACAGCAAATCATTTCATCCTTAGAGAAGAACATCGATGTGTTCGCTTGGTAACCTTATGACATGCCAGGCATTGATTCCGAAGTCATGTGGCACAAGCTGCATATCGAGCCAACTGTCAAATCTGTTAAGCAAAAACCACGCCAAGCTGCACCTGAGAAAGCCAGAGCAATAGAAGAAAAAGTACAAAAACTTTTGAAAGCAGGTACCATCAGAGAAGCACAATTCCCGAGCTGGATCTCCAACCTAGTGGTAGTAAAAAAACACAATGGCAAATGGAAGGTTTGTGTAGATTTCACTATCCTTAACCGAGCCTACCTGAAAGACAACTTTCCACTCTCAAGAATAGATCAATTGGTAGACTCTGCAGTAGGGCATGCGAAAATGTCCTTCTTGGATGCATATTCCAATTATCACCAGATACTGCTGTTCGGCCCAGACCAAGAAAACATAGCATTTATCACCACTCTAGGATTATATTGTTAACGCGTAATGCCATTCGGGCTAAGAAATGTGGGGGTAGTCTATCAAAGGCTGGTAACAAAAAATTTCCGCAAGCATATTGGAAAGTTTATGGAGATTTATATTGACGATATACTAGTTAAGAGCAAGAAGAAGGAAACTCACCTATCCAACCTCGATGTCACCTTCCAAGTCCTCTGATAGTACAAGATGAAACTAAACGCTGCCAAATGTTCTTTCGGGGTTAGCACAGGAAAATTCCTTGGTTTCTTGGTGAATTATAGGGGGGCTTGAGGCAAATCCTGAGAAAATTATAGCACTAAAAAATGTCCGAGCTCCGACCTTTTAAAAAAAATGAAGAAACTCACTAATATGATAGATGTACTCAACAGATTTATTTTCAGATGTTTTGACAGATGTCACCCTTTCTTCAAAGCTTTAAAAGGAGCAAACATCCAAAATGGATAGAGAAATGCGACCAAGCACTAGCACACTTAAAAGAATATCTGGCCAGCCCTCCCCTTATCTCAATTCCTAAGCCACATGAACAGTTGTACATACACTTGTCGGCCTCATCAAAGTCAATAAGCGCAGCCTTGATCAGAGAGGAAGACACAATTCAAAAATCAATTTACTATGTTAGTGAATATCTTATGGGACCAAAACTCAATTACCTACCCTTAGAAAAACTGGTTATCGCTCTAATCACAGCTTCAAGGAAGCTTATACATTACTTTGATGCCCACCAGGTCAATTACCTACCCTTAGAAAAACTGGTTATCGCTCTAATCACAGCTTCGGGTCGTATGGAGAAATGGTCTATTAAACTTAATAGGTTTCACATCGACTACGAACCCAGGACGGCAGTTAAGGGACAGATTTTGGCAGATTTTATTGCCGAATTTCGTGATAATACAGTTGCAGAACTTACCACACTAGCTCCTCCAATTAGGGGGCAGGCATCGAGTTCAATTAAGGCAGGGTAAATGAACAAATGGGGGAACTCAGGGTAGATGAAGAGGCAACGTAGGCCTCGAGTATGCATGTTGATGGGGCATGTAATTAAAACGGTTCAGGTGTTGGCATTGTCTTTAAATTGGGATAAGGAAAAGTCTTCGAATTAGTTATCTGACTGGGTTTTGAAGCTTCCAAGAAAGAGTCAGAATACGAGGCAAAAATCCTCGGGCTTAAAAGAGCAAAAGCATTGGGTATTCAAAGCCTCAGAATCAAGTGTGATTCCCAACTTGTGGCTAACCAATTGACAGGGGAATACTGCACCAGGAACTAAAAGATTGAGTCTTATATGAGGTTGTCTAAACAGGTAATGAAATCTTTTACTTCGGCATAGATCGACCAGTTCCCAAGAGTGAATAATAGCTACACAGACGCATTTGCCACACTAGTATCAGCTGTTAATTCACAAATAAAGAGATCTATTGACGTAGAATTCTTGGCACAACCAAGTATAGATTATCAACTAATGTGTGTTAATCTCGGACCTAGCTAGATGGACTCGATTATAACCTATCTTAAACAAGGCTCTCTCCTATCCGACCACAGGGAGGCACCCAGGGTCAAATTGCAAGTAGCCAGGTACTGGTTATCACCAAAAAAGGTACTATAAAGGAGGTCATTTTCAGAAGCATATCTTCAGTCTGTTCATCCAAAAAAGATAAAAGATTTTTTGTTTGAGATTCACGAGGGAAGCTGTGGGAGCCACATTTGGGACAGATCTTTGGCTCACCGAGCTTGTTCACAGGGGTACTGGTGGCCATATATGCAAAAAGATGCTTTGGCTTATGTTCAGAAATGTGAAAAGTGCTAGAAATTCTCACCCCTCATCAAAAAGCCAGCCACCGACCTTTATCCTATAACAAGTCCTTGGCCATTCGCACAATGGGGGTTGGATATTGTTGGTCCATTTCGAAGATCAAACCTCAAGAAATATTTGCCGGTCGAAATAGATTATTTTACCAAGTAAGTGGAGGCATAACCTTTAACAAGAATCAGGGATCAGGATGTCAAATATTTTCTGTAGAAAAATATCATTACACGCTTTGGTATTCCGAGAACATTGATTATGGATAACGGCACCTAGTTCAAGAGCCTGTACATTAAATATTTATGTGACACTTACAAGATCAAACAGTTTTTCTCCTCTCCTAGCTATCCCCAAGGAAATGGACAGGCAGAAGCATCAAACAAGGTTATCCTTTATGGTCTGAAAAGAGACTTGATAAATCTAAGGGGAAGTGGGTTGAACAACTTCCACAATTCTCTGGGCTTATCCCACCACTCGAAGGAGGTCAACTGGTGAAATCCCCTTTTCTATGACTTATGGCACATAAGCTGTTATCTCTTTGGAGGTCAGATTACCGTCACTAAGAACTTTGCTTGTAGACTCTGGGGGCAACAACCAGGCCCTCGAAGAAGTTTTGGATACAATGGAAGAAAAAAGAGAAGCAGCCCTCATACGTTTGGCCTCGTACCACCAGACACTGGTCCAACAAAGACAGAAGCATATAAAACTCAGAAGTTTCAATGTGGGAGATTTGGTTCTCAGGAAGGTCAATTTGAACTTAACTAAACCCACATATTGGAAGCTCGGACCAAATTGGGAGGGACCGTATGTCATGGTCTCTTCCAGTGGGACTGGAGTATATTACCTAGAAGATATGAATGGCAATAAGATTCAAAACCCATGGAATCTGTCCAATCTGAACAAATACTACCACTAAGGGAACTGATTTTTTATTGGATGTACTGAGCTTATGAAGCTCCCTAATAAAAGTTAAAATGTTTAAATTATCTATTGTACCGAGCTCATGAAGCTTCTTTATTAAAGTTAAAATGTTTAACTTATCCATTGTACCGAGCTTGTGAAGCTTATTTCTTTGCTAATGAAAGTTAAAATGTTTAATTAATCCATTGTACTGAGCTTGTGAAGCTTATTTCTTTGTTAATGAAAGTTAAAATGTTTAACTTGTCCGTTGTACTGAGCTTGTGAATCTTATTTCTTTATTAATGAAAGTTAAAATGTTTAACTTATCCATTGTACCGAGCTTGTGAAGCTTCTTTATTAATGAAAGTTAAAATGTGTAACTTATCCATTGTACCAAGCTTGTGAAGCTTCCTTCTTTATTAGTGAAAGTTAAAACGTTTAACTTATCCATTATACCGAGCTTGTGAAGCTTCTTTAGTAATGAAAGTTTAAATGTTTAACTTATCCAATATTTTTCTCACGCATGGTACTAAGCTTAAAAACCTCACGGAGGTTGAAGTACTTGACTTTACCCACCGTACCGAGTTTATGAAGCCTATAATCCTTTGTTAACAAAGTCGTGTTCAACTTTATCTTTTATCCGAGCTTACGAAGCTCACCTCTTAGGAAGTTAAAGTGTTTAACCAATCCACTTAAAATAGTCAGACTCTCCACAAAATTTTTCGACACAGGGAAACAACAATCAACACCACATATGAAGAAAAGCAGTGCATTTAATAAAATAAGGAGTCCAGTACAAACAAAAAAGAAAAGAAAAAGAAAGTGGGAAGCTTAATCCAATGGGATGGAAGGGTCGTGAGCACCAGTGTCCTCCAGTTCGCCCTCTCTAGCCTGTTCATCATCACCAACCCTACTATGACCAGCCGCACCATCAAGAGAGGGATGAACTTCTAGCACCTCCTTAGCCTCATCTGCCTCGGGAATGAGAACATGAACCTTCAAATCGCTCATAGGAGGCACCTGAGCAGCATCAAGCCCCCGGTCATACCCAGCTTGGTAAAGCTTGGCCTTAATTGATTTGACCTCGGTAACACTTTCGTCGAAATAGAGATCATAACCCCTCTGCTCCACAATAGCGAGCTCCTGCTCATGGATTGCCTTGAGGTCAGAGTTCTCCTTCATTAGGCGTTCGACCCCAAAAGTCAAGCACTGGTTGTCTGACCGTAGAGTATTGACCTCCCATTGAGCACTTCCCAACTGTTGGTTCAAACCAGATATTAGCTCGTTGGCAGTGTCCATCTCCTTCCACTTTGCCTTGAGCTACTCGTTCAGGCATTTCTTTTCCACATCCAGCTGCATAATGGCCTCGTTCTGGTTCTTACTAAGGACAACCCTCTTATCGTCCAACACCATGAATTTATGGGCAGCCTGCATAAAGAAAGACAAAATGATGACAATGAATAAAATGAATTAAGAATTGACAATCTGAAAAGACTAACAAGCTCAGATATCCACCTTCAACATATCCTGCAGAGCTTCATTCCTTAGTTGAAGAGTGGGGATGTCTTTTAGCTCATCAACATCATCAGCCTTTGTAATCCCATACATGATGATGGTTGCAAAAGAGGGGGAGCGATATATAGAATCAGACTCCATCAACTCGCGGACCTAATAGCGAAATACAGGACGCCAACTGCGGTTCGGCTCCTCCTCTACCTGTTCAGTTACCTGACCTTTAACCCTTTGAGGCTGATCTTTTCTTTGGAGGTCGGTAACTTCCACTTCCTAACCAGCTGAGGGGGAGGATGGTGGGGTAGTCACCACAGCTCTGTAGCTGTAAAGAGGAATTTTCTGAGTAGGAGACGCAGCAACCTATATAATGTTGGTGTCATCCTGTATAGCTTGACTCAAGTTCCTTCTTTTGGGAGCCATCGCCACAAAATATTCGATGGCTAAATAACCCTGCCTTAGATGTCATGGTAAAGTTGAACAAGGTCGGGGTCGGTTAGATTGTCCGAGCTGTTGTGACTTGGCTCTGCAGCTTTTCTTTTTACCCTATCTTCACAAGGAGCCAAGGTTCTAGGGCCACCCAAATCAGCAACCAGTCCAGTTGCAGTGACGCCTGTTCTCTCAACGGGCCCCACCTTGATCACAATTCCTGTTGGGATGATAGGGCGGGAAGCTGGGCGAATCTTAAGCTTTTGCTTATCCTCATGCTTGCTCAGCCTCTTTGTGTTGCCAACCCGATCTAGTTGATTGCGTCTTTCACTCAGGAAATCGGTGTCCCACGGGGTGTAATCGAGCAAGTTGTGAACAACTCGTGGGTGATCAAGAATACGAACCCCCTTGGACCGTTGAAATTGATTACAGGATTTATAGAGTCCCAATCAATAACTTTATTTCCCAGACGATCGGGCTTCACTGCAAAACAAACACATGAATTGTATCAAAAGTGAATACAAATTGCAACACGAAATGGCTAACAAAAGTACACCCAAAATTCCTACCAATGTGGTAATGTATATATCTTTTTATCTTAATTATATTCCCATCATCCCAAGAAACCCCAACTACCACCAAGCCCTTGTCGTATCCCTTTTCGAACTTGGTCAAAAGCTTTACCAAATCAGGAGCCCTAACTCGAGCTCGGAAGTAATAGCGAGAATGATCGCCTGAATTGTTACAGAGAGAATAGCAACAAAAAATCACCCTCCACGCGAGGTTCACCCCAACAATATGTTTATAGTAGCATAGCGTAAGACAACTTTAACCCTATTATGACTCAGTTGACATAGCGCCATGTTGGATTGTCTCAACACATCACACAACAGGGGGTCTAAGGGCAGTTTCAACCCCTCTTATTCAAATAGGATAGGATATATGCCAATATCCCCATCTCTTGGATCAATAGTAGGCTCCTTGTTTACATCAGGAAGCCTCACTGTACATCAATTGGGGATAAATTACTGAGAGAAGGTAACAAGTTCTTCGTCCCCCTTAACTAAATGCCTTCGCATAGTCATTTACTCTATCTAAATCCTAACCCTCTTAAAGACAAAAATGAAACGATGGAACAAGAATGAAGGATAGGAAGACTTATAGTGCTAGAAAAACACTTCGAGGAAGGAAAATTCCGGTTTCAGATCGTAACTATAGTTCGTCGCTCGTACAAAGAAAGAGGGAAGAGAATCGCAAAAGAAGAGAAAGTTTTGAAAATGAGAAGGAAAATATGAAAGGGGGTAAGTTGGACAGTTTTTGTCCAACACGGCGTGTTTCCCCTCTAAAATCGCGTCTAATGATGAAATTGCATTTAATGTGAGTCATTTCAATGCATTCGCCAGCTTTTTTAAAGTATAAGCCAGCCGAGAAATGCCACGTGGTGCCATGGCCCCCAGTCTCCTGGTACAAGCGTCTGACCTCCATGAACATGCCGAGGTCAAACATTTAGGGGGCAGTTAAAGGGGATAAAAATAACTATTCGAGCTCATAGCGATTCGACCTCACCTTGTGTCCGAGCTCAATAAGATAAACCAGAAGTGAGTGCTCTCCAAGGACAAGTGGCAACAACAGAACGAGAGCGTGACCGGCACGCCCAACTACCATTTATTAACCGCCCACTACACAACTAACTCCGCTATTATCTCCACACAAATACCACGTGAGAAGTGAGGTCTATCATCTTGTAACCACTAGTTCTTCCATCTAAAAAAAGAAATCACCTTAATCATTTGAAGGAGCAGGCAGAAATAGTAGAGAAAAATACTTGCAATTTGTAATCATCATCAATCTCAATAAATATCAAAAGGGGTGGACGTAAACCAGACCTATCATTCATTGGCTAAAAGAACCATCCTACACCTAAATCTCTCTCTTGTTCAATTTTAATCTTTTTCTTGCACTTTGTTCAAAAATTTTGTGTGTTAGCAACATTCTAAAAAATTGTTGACCTTAAAATACTAAACTTTAATCGATCACCAGTAGGTTCCAACAAGTGGATGACCTAAATATAGTTGAAGTAATAAATTAGAAACTTTTTTCGTGGAAATAAATTCAGCAACTCACTCGGGGAAAGTTTAGCTTCGGTCACTTGCATTTATCCCCTTCATTACCACTGGTGTCTAACAAAACTTGAACCCACTCAAAGTATGTATCAACATTGGGTAAATAGAACAAAAACACCAATTTGGGAAACATATATAAATTCTTTGTTTTAAATATTAGATCAGCGTATTCATCATAGCTTTAATTCACTACATTCCGACCACGAAGATAGACAAATGAAGAAGAAGAGAATAATGTATGAGATGCACAAAAAAAGTTCACTTTCCGACTGCAAAATAGACCGGAAGAAGTCGCGTCGAAAGATTTTCAGGAACTGGCTTAATTTAGTGTATGTAGAGAGCTCGAAGATGAAGGGCGAATGAGTAGTTGTTAAGGGGAATGTTGGTGTATGCAATCTCAATAGCAAAGGGTGTGATGCTAGGCGACTCATTCCCGGATTGAAGCTATATCAAGAGAGGAACATACAAAATTCCACCAAAGACGAGGTTATCGTTCCCATCTCTTAGCTACGAGTGTGAAGCAAGGCAACCCATTCCCGATGAAGCTAATCCGAGATAGATATGACAAACTCATCATAAAAAGATTTAACATAAAGCAAGTGTAAGCAATCTCATGATTTAAAGAATGAAAATTATAAAGTGAATCCTAACAATGAAACGGAATGAAGTTTATGGGATAAATTTGTCATCTCATCATTTATCACTTATGGTAGAAAATAAAGAGTCTAAGTATCACATAAAGTGTAAGAAGCACTCAATATATCAATAAATGAATCAAAGATAAGCTAAACAAATTTATAACCCATCTATGGAGTTTTAAGAACTATTCAAAATTTCTATGAAGAGGGAAAAACTCCATGGATGGGGGAAATAGACCACAAGCTTTCTAGAACCATATAAATATGTGGTATGTTCATTAACAACCAAGCACTAAATATACAAGGCATATAAAGTATTAATTTAATATGAAAATACCTAGAAAGCTTGAAAATGGTAGAAATGATGAAAAAGAAGAGGATTCACAAATATTTTTCAAACTTTAAACATGGATTGAGCCATTAATCACCAAAAATCATATCGCAATCAACCTCCGTAACCTTAGTAAGAGACTACTCCATAATAGATGCAAAAAAAAATATTATAGATGAAGAAATCATTCTTACAAATTAAAACACTTACAAGGGAAAATGAAGAACAATCAACAAGAGCTCTCTCTTCTCTCTACAACTTCCCTCCTTTGTATAAAACTAGATAAAGATCTCTCTATCATCTCCTAGACTAAAACAATAGCTCAAGGAGTACAAAAACTAATAAAATAAACAAGGAAAAATATCTAGGAACCAAAACCCCCGAAATAAGGCTAAAAGCAGGAGTTGGTGAATGTCCCCGCCAGGCCATGATCGATCATGGGATACCCATGATCGATCATGGGGTCCTCTGCTCTGAAGACCAATTTGCACCATGATCGATCATGGGATACCCATGATCGATCATGCTTCTGGGAAATTCCTCAGATCAGCATTTTGCGAGATTTTCACTAGCGCTTGATCAATCCCTCGACGGTCATTGCATCCTATGCCTATAAGCACAAAGAAAGACAACAAAAACACACCTAGCGGGACATTGTTAGATACAAAACTTGCTAAGACACTAATCTTGGGATAAGAGGATAATTAGGCAGAATAAAAGCAACAAACGCGTCAAGCAACTCCGGGAAAGAGCTTATGCATGACAATATTATGCGTTTATCAACTCCCCTCAACTTATCTCTTGCTAGTCCCTTAGCAAGACAAAAAGTATATAATTACAAAAGAAAATAATATACTATACAAAAATATGTTAACTTCTAAGTTCCCAAAGAAGACGAGTTGCAACTCGTGAAGGTTTTCAGAAATGATACCTACAAACATTAGAGGTTTGATCATGATGAATGATGAGAATGAAGATTCAAGTTTCAATTTGCAAAGAAAGAGGCATTACTGTCAATTTTCCAGAATGGTGGATTTTTGAATGATCATCTAATTCGCCTATCTCCTTTAGAACACAATCCCATATTCTTCAACGCTCACATACTAGACTTTGATTCAAGCAATTCGATATAAACACAAAGAGTCATAGTCATTCGAGAAGGAAGAGATAGAACTTTTTCAAAAACAAAAGCTCCGAGATTTGTCAATTCTAAGCACTTTCTTTATCTTTTCTTGGAAATTTTTGCTAAATTAGATCAGGGCGGTTTTCATTTCTATGGGGGGGGGGCAGCGGTCTCACTTATCGAATTTTCTCATTACTGCTCATTCATTGGAGCTTGAAGGAAGCTATTCACCGTTTCCCATATGGTAACCTTTACCCATCCGTAATATTAGACAAAGAGACTTAAGATTTAGTCAAGTGAAGCTTTAAGTCAATATTAGGATAAAAGTCATCCAAGTTATCAAAGTGCTATGCTTTTGTCCTCTCATTGGAGGATCTTTTCGAAAGAGCTTCCATCATTTTTGGACAAAAATTTCTCTTCTCTCAATGAAAATAAGTCTAAGTGTTATTACCAAATTGGAAACAACCGAAGCAATCTAGCATGTGGAACATGAGAATATAACGTGATATGAGACTAAGTGAAGCAAGGCAATTTAGATTATCATTCAAATTCCTATCTAAATCAAAGAATTCATGCCAAAAGCTAATGAAACAATAGTCTTCATTGAATAAAATATCAATCAATCATTCATCAATTTTTAAACTTCTCAAAAAAAAAATTGAACACATCTCTTCTACTCATGGAAATAAACAATAGCAAGCCAAAACAAAATAAACACAAAAATAACGTACCCCCCTCAACTTGAAAGAAACATTGTCCTCAATGGAAAGAGAACAAAAAAATTGCACGGAAGGGCTACAGCGGCTTTGCTTTTCATGAGACAAAAAATAAGAGATAAACAAAAACTATACACAAAACGGGTCAGAATTAGAATCTAATAGCAAAAACCATAACATTCAACCATTAAAACCAAGTTCTAAAGTTAACATCATGTCTGAAATCTAAAACAACCCAAAAGAAATAAAATAAAACTAAGCATAAATATAAGTACTTAAAGAGTTTCCATGATTAGCAAATATCATCACATGTCGGGAGGTGGGGGTGGGGGAAAACGACCATACAACGCCCCGAACTGCTGGCGTATGAACTCCTGCTGGGTGGCCATCTGTGCCTGAACTCTAGCCTCAATTTGGGCTGCTATGTCTGCCTCCAAACGATCATGTCGCAGCACCATGATCTCAACCCTCTCATTGATGCTAGCAAACCCAGTCTGCATCAAGGCCGTCATCTGCTCAAACTGCTCTCTCATGAATTCCCTATTGTCATCTACCGGCCCAGAGCTTGCCCGCCTTCTCCGCCTTGAGGGGCCCGGGAGATCTGCCCCTGCTTCTTCTGCCCCCTCTTCTTCAGACTCAACTTGTGGAGGTGCGGTTGAAGAACTTGGCCGGTTCCTCAATTGACCAGCGGCTCGAGTTTGGGTCGATCGGTTAAGTGGTGCTCGAGGCATTTTCTTCACATCCTCATCTCTTTCAGTTACCCCCGCTCGCAAACACACCTTAGTGATCAAAGACCCAAATTTGATTGTTTCGTTGTGGGCAACCAAGTCTATGATTCTAGCAATTCGCCTAATGATGTGACGAAGCAAACAACAGCGCTTGTTTGTTGCAATAGCGTATAACACATACGCTTGAGAAGGGTACAGGTGTTGGGTATGCGAGGTCGGGTCCGAAGCGTTGGCAATTACTAGCCAAAAAGTCCTAAATCCCTCAAGTATGTTATTCCTATCCAATTGGTTCCCAATCCATTCCCTCAGTTCACCGGTTAGAAATGTGGCTAAATCATTAGCCGTTGGCTCTACATAAGGGGTACCATCCGAGTAGGGGAGGTCATAAGCATTGGGAGGCAAAGCTGGGATTCTCGTAATCTCACTCAAAACCTCGAGGTTAAAATTGACCGTTCTCCCTCGAACATGAGCAACATATGCATACGGGGTATTTGGAACTGGGATTAAACTTGCAACAAATTCACGACAAATAGAGAGATTACATTGAGTACCTTGTTCACGCAAGTAGTTAATCCACTCCGGATAGCGCTCAAACGTTGCTCGTTGAGGGAAATCGTCTAGCGTACCTATGTAGACCGGCCTCTCGATCACCACTATCCTCGTCTTGAAGGCGTAGTTCCACCATTCGAATTCTTGACGGCTTCGAAATCCGCAGTAGCCACCCCTTGCGGCTTGAATTTCAAGTGGTTTAGTGGGAGGGTTAGCGGAAGCCATAAGAGAGTAATGTGATGCTTTAGACTAGGGAGAGATGAGAAATTTTGAGATTTGGGTTTATAGGGCTCGAAATTGGTGAGTAGAGAGAGAAAGGGGGATTTTTGGGATGGATTTGATGATTGCGGGGCAAAAATTGAAAGATTTGATGGTTGATTCTAGGTGGGGAAGGATGGAAATGGTGGTTGGGGAAGGATTGGGATTAATGGGGGAAAAAGGGCTAGGGTTTAGAAAGGATTTGGCCGAAGGAGAAGTGAGAAATGGGGGTTTAGAAACGGTTCCCCTGTTTTATTACGGACCATGATCGATCATGGTATACCCATGATCGATCATGGGTCATTCCGCTCTGATGATTTTTTGTACAATGATCGATCATGGTTAACCCATGATCGATCATGCTGCCTTCTGCCCAAATGCTCATCCCCCATGATCGATCATGAAATGCCATGATCGATCATGCTTCTGACTGCCTGAGAAAAATTTTCCACCATGATCGATCATGGTAAGGGCATGATCGATCATGGACCAATCTGCCAGAAAAAATTTCTTTGCCCTCTTTGCACCAAAACACCTTATTGCTCCCCTCAACTTGATCCGTTCAGACTTAATGACACCCGAATCTCCGATGACGGTTCCTGAAACTCAAAAATACTAACAAAAAGCATTATTTACAAAATCGACCCATGCCTTTTAGGCATAAGTCGGGTCTTCGAGAGGGGTGGACTCCTCTCGAGGTGGGAATTCCAAAAACGGCTTAATGCGTTGTCCATTCACCTTGAAAATGTAGCCGGTTTTGGGATCCTTAACATTCACAGCCCCAAAAGGAAATACATGACGGACAATGTAGGGACCGGTCCAACGAGACTTTAACTTTCCTGGAAAGAGATGCAGACGAGTATCATAAACAAGAACTTTGTGCCCAAGTTTGAATTCTTTTCTCAAAATAGATTTATCATGAAAAATTTTGGCACGTTCCTTGCTTATCTTTGCATTGTCATAAGCATCTCTTCTTAATTCCTCAATTTCATTCACTTGCAACTTACGGTCAAGCCTGACTTTTTTCAAATCACAGTTAACCATCTTAGTTGCCCAGTATGATTTGTGTTTCAACTCTACTGGTAAATGACATGGTTTTCCGTACACAATACGATAAGGAGACATATCTAGAGTTGTTTTATAAGCAGTACGGTAAGCCCAAAGTGCATCGATCAGTCTTAACGACCAATCCTTGCGATTCGGGTTTACCGTTTTCTCTAGAATCTGTTTGATCTCCCTATTTGCCAACTCGACTTGACCATTAGTTTGAGGATGATAAGCGAGCGATACTTTGTGGTTTACACCATACTTTTGCATTAATGATTTGAATGGTCTGTTGCAAAAGTGAGTACCGCCATCGCTTATTATTGCCTTGGGAGTGCCAAAACGTGCAAGGATGTGTTCTTTCAGAAATCGAATCACCACTTTGTGATCATTTTTCTTGCACGCTTGGGCTTCCACCCATTTCGAAACATAATCTACGGCAACTAAAATGTAAAGGTTACCGTAGGAGGATGGGAACGGTCCCATGAAGTCGATGCCCCAGCAATCGAAGATTTCAATCATCAGGATGGGATTGAGTGGCATCATGTTCCTCTTAAAGATCCCTCCAAGCATCTGGCATCTTCTACATGCCTTGCAAAAACGTTGTGCGTCCTTAAAGAGCAACGGCCAATACAATCCACTTTGCAAAATCTTCGCGGTGGTTTTCTTTGCCGAGAAGTGTCCTCCGCAGGCCTCAGAATGACAGAATGATAGAGCTCTCTCCACTTCCTCCTCTGGGATGCACCGTCGGATAATCTGATCCGCACAATACTTAAACAGGTACAGTTCATCCCAATAGAATCGACCCACTTCGCTCAAAAACCTTTTTCTGTCTTGTGCGCCCCATGACTTTGGTATCTTGTCAGCTACAAGATAATTTACAATGTCTGCATACCATGGGAGCGTCGAGATTGCCAATAATTGCTCATCTGGAAATGAATCTTGGATCGGACTTTCTTCAATGTTGTTCGTAAAAGTGAGTCGAGACAGATGATCGGCCACCACATTCTCGACTCCCTTTTTGTCCTTGATGCTTAAATGGAATTCTTGCAATAAGAGTATCCACCTCAAAAGCCGTGGCTTGGCATCTTTCTTTGTGAATAGGTACTTCAATGCCGCGTGATCCGTGAAAATCACAATTGGCGACCCTATCGAATAGGATCGAAACTTGTCTAGAGCGAAAACAATTGCTAGAAGCTCTTTCTCTGTCGTGGTGTAATTCATTTGCGCATCATTCAAAGTCCTACTTGTATAGTATATCACACCCGATTTCTTGTCTTTCGGTTGACCAAGAACCGCTCCCACCGCGTAGTCACTTGCGTCGCACATGACCTCGAATGGCAAGCTCCAGTCCGGTGTCTACATAATCGGTGCAGTAGTGAGCATATACTTCAAAGAGACGAATGCTTCCTCGCACTTGGCATCCCACTCAAAGGGAGCATCCTTGAGTAGTAGATTACACATTGGCTTAGAAATGGAACTGAAGTTCTTGATAAACCTCCTATAAAACCTGGCATGTCCTAGAAATGATCGGACATCTTTGACATTCTTGGGCGTAGGAAGTTTGGCAATCAAATCGATTTTTGCTTTATCCACTTCAATTCCTTCAGACGAAATGATGTGCCCCAAAACAATTCCCTTGGTAACCATAAAATGGCACTTCTCCCAATTCAATACCAATTGCTTTTCCACGCATCTTCCCAAGACCTGTTCCAAGTTAGTCAAACAATTGTCGAATGACTTACCATAGACGGTAAAGTCATCCATAAAAACTTCCAAAGTCCTTTCCACCATATCGCTAAAAATACTTAGCATGCACCGTTGGAAAGTGGCCGGTGCATTACATAAACCAAAAGGCATTCTTCGATATGCGAAGGTGCCAAAAGGACATGTAAAGGTGGTCTTTTCTTGATCATCTAGGTCAATCTCAATTTGATTGTACCCGGAAAAACCATCGAGGAACGAGTAATATTCATGACCCGCTACCCTCTCTAGAGTTTGATCCAAAAAGGGGAGTGGAAAATGATCTTTACGAGTTGCCTCATTGAGTTTACGGTAGTCAATACACATTCGCCACCCGGTGGTGACTCTTTGCGGAATCAGCTCGTTTGATTCGTTCTTAACTACCGTAAGACCCGATTTTTTTGGTACCACTTGAGTTGGACTAACCCATTTACTATCCGAGATTGGATAGATGATCTTTGCATCCAACAATTTCAACACCTCGTTCCTAACCACCTCTTGCATGTTAGGATTCAACCGGCGTTGAAATTGTCTCGATGTTTTTGCCCCATCCTCCAAGTGAATTTTATGTGTGCAAATCAAAGGGCTTATTCCTTGGAGGTCGGCAAGAGTCCAACCAAAAGCTTTTTTATATTTACCAAGCAAATGAACTAACCTTCCTTCTTGGTCATCCGAAAGTTCGGACGAGATGATAACAGGGAAGGTATCTGAAGCTCCCAAAAAGGCATACTTCAAATTGCTCGGCAATAGGTTGAGATCCATTTTTCCTTCAAGCTTCTTGGTGGGAGATTGTGTGTTTTCCTCTTTCTCCAAAAATTCAACCTGTTTGTCACCCACGAAAAACACTTGCATACAATCCTCGGGTTCATCGAAAGTGGTTAGATAACCTTCCGTTGACTCCGATTCGAAGTTCGCCACAAAGTGGTCTTGG
Organism: Lonicera japonica; assembly: GCA_021464415.1. Lineage (NCBI taxonomy): Eukaryota > Viridiplantae > Streptophyta > Magnoliopsida > Dipsacales > Caprifoliaceae > Lonicera > Lonicera japonica. Next base: position 36,351,168 of record CM038471.1, on the reverse strand, counting down.
ATACATGACTCTATCATGTTCACGTGTTCATTTTCCTCATTATCATCGTCATCTCTTTGATTGCTCAAAGAGAACACATTTAGCTCTAGAGTCATGTTGCCAAATGTTAACTTCACGATTCCATTCTTGCAATTTATTATGGCATTAGAAGTAGCAAGAAATGGTCGTCCGAGGATGACCGGAATCTCGTTGGCGGGATTTGACACGGGTTGCATGTCGAGGATGATGAAATCAACCGAAAAATAAAACTTGTTGACTTGGACAAGCACATCCTCGACTATCCCTTTTGGGATCTTAACGGATCGATCCGCTAATTAAATAGTAACCCTCGTGGGTTTTAACTCGCCTAACCCCAATTGTTGATATACCGAGTATGGGAGCACATTCACACTTGCTCCCAAATCTAACAATGCATTCTTGATCCTACAATTTCCTATGACACACGAAATTGTGGGACACCCGGGGTCTTTGAACTTGGGGGCTCTTGTGCCTTGCATGAGGGAGCTCACTTGCTCCGCCATAAAGGCTTTTTTCTTGACATTCAACCTTCGTTTGGTAGTACATAAGTCCTTGAGGAACTTAGCGTACGAAGGTATTTGCTTGACCGCGTCAAGCAATGGAATGTTGATTTTCACTTGCCTAAAAACATCCAAAATCTCGGTATTGGATTTGGACGGTTGGTTCAATCTCTCCGGAAATGGAACTTTGATCCCATTTTTGATTTTTTCGAGATCCTCTTTTCCTTGTTTCTCTTCCTCTCTTTTCTTCTCTTCACTCACAATTTTTTTAACCTCCGACTCCTCAACATGCGTGGGATCAACTATGTCCGCCACCTTGGGGGTTTTAGGAACAATAGTTTTGTCTACCTCCTTCCCACTTCTCAAGATTGTGATAGATTTGAGTTCTTCTATCTTGGAGCTAGACTTTCCTCCCTCTACTACTTGAACTTGACCTCTAGGATTCGCTAAAGGTTGAGAGGGGAATTTTCTTTTCTCTTGGGTAGCTAGGGCGGTGGTGAGTTTAGACATTTGAGTTTTTAACTCACCCACATCACGATCCGTTTTGTCCACAAATGATCTCAACAAAGCTTCCAAGTTTTGGTTGGGATTTTGATTCTGAGGTGGAACAAAAGAATTTTGAGGTTGTTGTTGTTGCCTTTGGTTCTGATGATATTGGTTGTGGTTCTGACTTTGATTTCCTCCCCAACTGAAATTGGGGTGATTCTTCCATCCCTCATTGTACCTTTGAGAATAGGGATCGTTTTGGTTACGGTTTTGGTTGTACTGATGTAAAGCATTGACTTGGGCGGGATTTTTGAGGACTTCCCGAAAAGCGGGAATGGTAGGGCAATCCTCGGTAGTGTATCCTGAATTTTCGCAAATGACACACAACTGGCTCGAGGATACTACATTGACCTCCTTAAGCTTACTTGCTTCCATTGCCTCTGCTTTCTTAGACAATTGGAATAACCTCACACCCATGTCCTCCTCATTGGACACTTGGTACAACCCATCCCTTCCCTGAGTTCTGGCTTTGGGTTCCTCGGAATAGGTGTTCCAATTTTTAGCACCTTCCGCTAATTCATCAAAATACAATAAAGCCTCATCGGGATTCTTACTCAAGAATTGACCATTACACATAGTCTCAACAAACGTACGCATATCGGGGGTGACAGATTCGTAGAAAAAACTAACAAGGCTCCACGTTTCGTGACCATGGTGAGGGCATGAGTTTAGAAGTTCCTTGAATCTATCCCAACACTTATAAAAGCTTTCATGTTCTTTTGGTGAAAAATTTGATATCGCCCTTCTCAAAGCGTTGGTTCTATGAACAGGAAAGAATTTTTTTAGAAACTCTGCTTGAAGCTCTTGCCAAGACCAAATTGATTGCGGTCTTTGAGCATTTAGCCAAATTTTTCCTTTATCTTTAAGAGAGAAAGGGAAGAGTTTTAAACGCATGACATCCTCATTGACATTTGCCTCACGAAATGTGGAGCAGACTTCTTCAAAGTCTTTCAAATGCAAGTATGGGTTTTCCGACTCCATACCATGAAAGGAAGGGATATGTTGAAGCATACCCGGTTTGAACGAGAACGCTCCGGCTTGGCCGGCCGGAAGGACAATGCATGAATTCGATGTTGCCCGAGGCGGTTGAAGGTAGTCCCTCATTGTCCTAACAAGAGGAACATTGTTGGCACCTTCTCCTTCATTATCACTCTCATGATCCGCAGCCCTTCCTTGATTTGCCATTCTTGACGAAGGAGGAAGGCTTACTCTTGGCGAATGAGGAGGGCTTATTCGAATGTCCACGAACAGTTGCCCTTGCATGGGCTTGGGAAACAGTTCGAATAGCTCCTTGGGAAATCTACAAAATCAAACAAAAATGAGGGAGAAAAATAAATTAATTAAATAGAGAGAAATACTTACAAAATGGTTTTTTTTTTTTGTACAAAACCCGAGATCCGCCTTTTGCCTTAATCCCCGACAACGGCGCCAAAAACTTGACGCAACTTAAATAACGCGCTTCGATATAGCCCAAGTGCAAGCTTGTCAAGTTGTAATATAGTCTCGGAAGTCCGAGTATCGAACCTCAGGGATAAGTGAAAAGGGATGGAATGGATTACGGATTAAGTGGTTTTTAGATAGTGTGAGTTGGAATTGTTGTAAAACAACAGAAATGTAAAACGGTTTGAAAATTAATAAGAAAGCACTAAGGTAAGTGGAGGTTAATTACGATTTAAACGACGGTGATCGATAGCTCATACAAAGATTTCAACACAAGGTTTCTCAAGATAAGGGGAATGTTGGTGTATGCAATCTCAATAGCAAAGGGTGTGACGCTAGGCGACTCATTCCCGGATTGAAGCTATATCAAGAGAGGAACATACAACATTCCACCAAAGACGAGGTTATCGTTCCCATCTTTTAGCTACGGGTGTGAAGCAAGGCAACCCATTCCCGATGAAGCTAATCCGAGATAGATATGACAAACTCATCATAAAAAGATTTAACATAAAGCAAGTGTAAGCAATCTCATGATTTAAAGAATGAAAATTATAAAGTGAATCATAACAATGAAACGGAATGAAGTTTATGGGATAAATTTGTCATCTCATCATTTATCACTTATGGTAGAAAATAAAGAGTCTAAGTATCACATAAAGTGTAAAAAGCACTCAATATATCAATAAATGAATCAAAGATAAGCTAAACAAATTTATAACCCATCTATGGAGTTTTAAGAACTATTCAAAATTTCTATGAAGAGGGAAAAACTCCATGGATGGGGGAAATAGACCACAAGCTTTCAGAACCATATAAATATGTGGTATGTTAATTAACAACCAAGCACTAAATATACAAGGCATATAAAGTATTAATTTAATATGAAAATACCTAGAAAGCTTGAAAATGGTAGAAATGATGAAAAAGAAGAGGATTCACAAATATTTTTCAAACTTTAAACATGGATTGAGCCATTAATCACCAAAAATCATATCGCAATCAACCTCCGTAACCTTAGTAAGAGACTACTCCATAATAGATACAAAAACAAATATTATAGATGAAGAAATCATTCTTACAAATTAAAACACTTACAAGGGAAAATGAAGAACAATCAACAAGAGCTCTCTCTTCTCTCTACAACTTCCCTCCTTTGTATAAAACTAGATAAAGATCTCTCTATCATCTCCTAGACTAAAACAATAGCTCAAGGAGTACAAAAACTAATAAAATAAACAAGGGAAAATATCTAGGAACCAAAACCCCCGAAATAAGGCTAAAAGCAGGAGTTGGTGAATGTCCCCGCCAGGCCATGATCGATCATGGGATACCCATGATCGATCATGGGGTCCTCTGCTTTGAAGACCAATTTGCACCATGATCGATCATGGGATACCCATGATCGATCATGTTTCTGGGAAATTCCTCAGATCAGCATTTTGCGAGATTTTCACTAGCGCTTGATCAATCCCTCGACGGTCATTGCATCCTATGCCTATAAGCACAAAGAAACACAACAAAAACACACCTAGCGGGACATTGTTAGATACAAAACTTGCTAAGACACTAATCTTGGGATAAGAGGATAATTAGGCAGAATAAAAGCAACAAACGCGTCAAGCAACTCCGGGAAAGAGCTTATGCATGACAATATTATGCGTTTATCAATAAAAGTAAAAGGAAAAAATAAAAATAAGTAGATATAATTGCGTCAAAAAAATGTAGTATTTACAATTACATAATTATAGTAGATACACTCAATTTAGTGGATAGTTTAACATTAAATTACTAGAAAAATAATATTTATAAAATTTAATTAACTCATTAATTTTTTTATAAGTCTATCCTTGCGCCGTGGATCAACTTAACAGATAACACAGATTAATTGCAAGATATCACGGATAAAAACAAAATCACCCAAAATCAATGTTTGGTCTTCTTAAGACTATGAGAAATGAAATTTTTAAATAACTATTTCCACTTCCCAAATTTTAAGCATTCTTGAAAATATTATCGTCATGAAGTTTATTTATATAAACTAAAAAAGTGTTAGTTTACTTTAAATTATTTTTATTCGAATAGTGATATATGTAGGCCGTAATAATATGTTGTATGCATGAAAAAAATTACTAAGCGCGTACTGGGTAACGTCAAAGGCAGAGAGTGACACCGAAAATTTAATGAAATTTGGACACAAATACAATATATTCCAGCTTCAAGCGTCCTGGAGAAGGAGCCCTCGACTTGAAACAGGAATTCTTCATGGTAATGTCGTAATGACATATACATTAGTAATTAGTCTGAGATATACACATAAAATAACTTAACTTGTCATAAATTTGACTATGCACGAACAAACAATTAAGTATAGTGATACTACTGCACGGCGGTGACATGGTATTACCAAACAACTTCGGGCATTGACAATTAGTTTAAAGAATTTTATCATAAAAGTGTTATTTTACTTTAAATTATTTTTATTCGAATAGTGATATATGTAGGCCGTAATAATATGTTGTATGCGCGAAAAAAATTAATAAGCGCGTACTGGGTAATGTCAAAGGAAGAGAGTGACACCGAAAATTTAATGAAATTTGGACACAAATACAACATATTCCAGCTTCAAGCGTCCTGGAGAAGGAGCCCTCGACCTTAAATAGGAATTCTTCATGGTAATGTCGTAATGACATATACATTAGTAATTAGTCTGAGATATACACATAAATAAATAACTTAACTTGTCATAAATTTGACTATGCACGAACAAACAATTAAGTATAGTGATACTACTGCGCGGCATTGACATGGTATCACCAAACAACTTCGGTCATTGGCAATTAGCTCAAAGAATTTTATCATGTTTTTATGAGCTTAGTGAAAGACTAGAGAAAATGGAACTATATTATTTTCAAGTAAAATATTCGAACGCGACCAAAAAGTATGATCATCCATAGCAATATTTTTTTTGTATAATCATATATCACAATAAGTTCTTTTTTTTCTGATTTAGAGTTGTTATTTGAATTTCTCCACTGAGAATTTTACCACCAAACACCAAATTTCTTGTAGTGGATTCAAGAGAATTTCATAATATAAAATTATATCAATAATTGTATTCTAATTACATGATTATAAAGACTTTCCAGTATTAGTATATATAGGATAAAAATTAAACCCTAAGATAATCAATACAGGAAATAAAAGAAAAGGAAACTTACACATAAATAAGAAATGACTCGATTAATAAAAAAAAAATTAAAAAAAAATCAAAAAATTAAATCCTATCTATGTCATTTTTGGGCAAAGATAACAAAACATTGGGGAAAATACATTAAATCCCCTTGATGTTTGTTAGGTTAATGAGTTGCCCCCCTAAACTATTTTCCCGACACTAAATCCTCCTATACAATTGTCACCTCTCACTTATCCAGACCCGGTAAAAATCCGTCAATTTTTTAAATAAAGGAGCTCATGTGACATTAAATAATCGAATAAGTTGTCATAAGTGACCCACTCCACCAGTTCAAAACAAAAATGCCAAAAATACCCCCTTTTCTATTTATAAAAATTCATCTTCTAATTTTTATCTTAAAATCTTTCTTCTCTCTTCCCATTTCTCTCTCATGGCTTTCTTCATTTCCTTTTCCCATCAACTTTGGCTATTATTCTCATCATTTAAGGCAATATTCCTCCCCATTTCTTAGGAAAAAAAATATGTGTTCTAAATGGGAAGAAGAGAGTCATGTGAGTCACTTTGTTTGAAAATATGTCAGTTTCCAACCACATCGGAATAATGGTCAAATGCGAGAATAGTACATGAGATTTAGTGTCGAGTAAATATAGGTTTGGGGGGTTAACCTGTTAACTTGACAAACGACATGGAAGTTTAATGTATTTTCCCTATACCATAACCAAATAAAATCATGATTTCCAACAAATTTGAAGATAATTAATCATATGAATAAAACTTAATTGTTATGTTTTACACAAGAGGTTCAATCTCCAACAAGACCTGTGGTTCAAGATGAGGGAGAATATATAGGAAGGGGACAAAGGGAAAACTCGGTGGCATAGAACTTACATTGATATTCTAGTATTTTATGAGGAAAGTGGATCTTCCGAATAAAACATAATTAGTTATTAATAGATTAATTTTTAAAATTTGGACTCTTCCTAGAAAGGAAAATTCACTCTTAATTTGGAGAAGGGGAGGATAATGCAAGGAATATAAAAAAGCGACATTCATGAAAAAGTGCATAAAATTTACTGTCATTCCTTCCTCCTATTAATATTAGAAAATGTTAAAGAGATTAAATTACAAATGGGTAAAGAAAAAAAAGAAGTTCACATGCACTGTATATAAAAGATCAATTAATGTAATAATGTGATCACTTACACTTGCTGTATCGCTAGTGATTCTCTCTGTTTATAATTTTGATGGAATAAATAAAATTAATGTAGATTTTAGAATGTTACTTACATTATTATCACCCAGATGACTCTTTTTTTTTTCTTTTCTTTAAAAGAAAATTAATGATTATTTCTACAAGTGCAAAATTAAATAGGAGGTTAAAAGGTGCAAACCATTGAATCAACGGCGTCCACCATAACTTGGGAACTCATTGATATTGCAACATGAGGTTACTATAGTCTTTAGAGATCCTATCTTGCCAATATTGTTTCTTGGAATCATCGTCAGAGTTTACAATCTTTTAAATTAAGTAAATCAAGCATCTTTAAGTCTCTAACGTATTCACATATCTCAACCAAACTTGCACAACCTTTAAGGTTCAATCTTTCAAGGTTGGGGAGGCCTAAGAAGTTGGGGTTTCTTGCAAGCAATTTGGAATAATTCAAATCAAGGATCTTCAATGATCCAAGAAACTGTAGGGAAAAAAATAACCTATTAATTCTATACACAAGTCATCACTAAAAATTCAGTATAGAAGAAAAATAAAAGGATGTCATACCAGGGTTTCCTTCCAAACTTGTCATAATCTACTATGACGCATGTCAAGAACAACCAAGTTCTCCGATGGTAACTCAACCAAAATAGATTTTAAAGGAAATCCATGGAAACGCAGTCCTATTAAACTTCTAGGAAAAACGCATGTCAAGAACAACCAAGTTCTCCGATGGTAACTCAACCAAAATAGATTTTAAAGGAAATCCATGGAAACGCAGTCCTATTAAACTTCTAGGAAAATTATCATAACTTCCCATTAGATATATATAATTTAACTGGAGTAGTCTTAGCTTTGTCATATTTTTAAATGCAGGTGTAATATAATAGGTTACGCCACAATATTATTTATTACAAATTAGCAATAACATCGAGTGAATAGCATATTCAACATCCTTAATATAGTTAGTAGAACAATATTTCAAGGATTATCGCCATTAAATATAACAGAAATGCATTAAAATAAAGTGGTATCCACCATAGGCTATGGTACGAAAGTACCCACCACCGCACTACCCCACATTATATTATATATAGAGAGAGAAGGAGAGAGGGCCACTGAGGCACGGTATTTCCTTGTGGAAGTTATATTGGTTATCCATGTGAAGTCAAATTCTGTTGTTGTTTTTTTCCCTATAAATAACCTTCTTGTTCAACCAGTTTATAGCAATCATCTAAGCAGAATTCAACACTCCCATTTACAAATATTACATTTTCCAGTGATCTATGCACAATTTTCTACATATATCCAACCTAAGTTAAATCGCTGAACCATTAAGCTCAATTGATTGGAGCCTATGACACCCCTTATATGGAGATCACTTAGCTAGCTTGCTAAGACTTTTGATGCAATTCGATAGTTTATAAAATGAATTTCTACTTAAGGTGAAGTATTTTAATAAGAGTGGGTTACTGAAACTCTCGGGGAATAAATCATCAAATCGATTGCAACCAAACAAACTTCAGAGTCCCAAAGAACATGGTAAAAAAACATATTAAGTCTCTAGAAATTTCCTTGGTGTTGGCACAATTGACCAAACAATCCGTTTTCACCATTTGGCTTCCCAGCCCACTACTACTGTACAATGGGCTTCAGACAATCCTATCAGCATTAATCACTTTTAATGAATTCAAATTTCTCAACACACTAGGTAACTCACTAACATTGCAACTTGAAATTATTCGAGTCTTCAATGATCCCAACATCGCAATGTTTCTTGGAAGCTTTCTTAGAGTTTTGCAATATTGTAGATCAAGTAAATCAAGCATCTCAAGGTTTTTATTAGATTCAAAAACCTTAATCAAACTCGCACAACCTTTAAGGATCAATCTCTTTAGGTTAATGAGGCCTAAGAATTTAGGGGTTGTTGAAAGCATACGGAGTAATTCAAAATAAGGATCTTCAATGATCTAAGAAATTGTATGGAAAAAAGGACTATTGATTTCGTACATAACTCATCACTAAAAATTCATGCCACATCACCTTGCTCACACCCTAAAACCAAATCTCTAATGTTGTCGCCTGAACTCCAAAACCATTGCTTCATCATCCCTCTCTCCTTATCTCATGTACACCATCAAAATCACTAATATTGTCAGAACCCACCCCGGACGTCAACATGCCGAATCTCGACGTGAACGTGCCAGACCTCGACCCGAACGACAGCCATGCTAGACCTCCCCTAGATATAAAGGTGCCAGATCTTGCCCCGAATGTCAATATTCCAGATCTTGCTCCGGACGGTAGCTGTGATGGACCTCGCCTCGTACGTCATGCTAGATCTATATCATTGCTATTCTTCAAGAACTGATTTCTCGCCTGTTTGACCACCTTCATCCCCGTCGTACCATTCTCTTCCGCCATCAACAAAACCAAACCTATTAATCTTGTCTTCTCAAACCAACCACGAAAAAAGCCAATACTTTGCCATTGCTAACCCTCACCCTAAAACCACGTACCTTTGTCCACCAGAACCTAAAATCACCACCACCTATATAATGCCTTTGAGCAAAAAAATCCATATTTTAAACCCACTGTCTACTCACATCTAAAACCACCACCACCACCACCACCTAATATGTAACGACCCGATCGCACCTCAGTACGATATTGTCCGCTCTAGGTAACGTCTAGCCAGGCTTCAGCCCTGGAATATCTACCTTCACGGTTTTGTTTCTGGGAGCTCACGACCAACTTCCCAGGGGGTTACCCATCCTGGGATTGCTCTGGCCCTCTACTCGCTTAATTTCGGAGTTCTTTTGAGATCCGAAGCCTGTGAGCACCCAAAAGGCCTCGTACTTAATTAGCGATCATTTTTTATTTATATGGGTCTCCAAGGATCCCCCATCTTCCGATGTGGGGTCCCCCCAAGGGAATCGACGTCCTCGTCGACACATCGTACTCCCTCAGTACGATATTGTCCGCTTTAGGTAGCGTCCAGATAGGCTTTAGCCCCGGAACATCTACCCTCACGGCTTTGTTTCTGGGAGCTCATGATCAGCTTCCCAGGGGGTCACCTATCCTGGGATTGCTTTGGCCCTCTACTCGCTTAACTTCGGAGTTCTTATGGGATCCGACGCCTGCAAGCCCCCAAAAGACCTCGTACGTAATTAGCGATCATTTCCTACTTATATGGGTCTCCAAGGATCCCCATCTTCCGATGTGGGATGCCCCCTTTGAGTTACAATTCCTTCACCTAAGAGAGTACTCCTCACTCGCAGGGCATCACATAATATATATACTTCCAACCATCAACCAATATCCTTACACTTAAAGAAGTCTAAACCGACCACTGCTAGAATCCACCCAACATCAACCAAATCATTACACTCACCACTGTTTTTAGTATCACTAAACAATGGTCCCCGCCACCACTTATTTATATATATATATATATTATATCTTTATTACCCGATTCCTAATCTTGAAAAAAATAAAAGTAAATAAATAGTTCTTTTTTTTTACTGGTTCACCCATTTTTTAGCCCGAATTCAGTCATCTCAGACTAAACCCTAAGATTCATTTTTCAAACTCAAGTTGGTCTCTTCGTACAACCTTGAGTTTGAGAGAGGGGGAGTAAACATATATACATCTGAATCACCAGACCCAACCTTCGCCTATGGCTGTGTCGAACAATTATAGCCAACTTCTTCATCTGTGCCGGACAACTAGAGCTGACCTTTTCACTTTTGTCAGACAACCAAAGCTAGATCTCTCCATTCGTGTCAGACAACCAGACTTATATCTCATTACTTGTGTAAGACAACCAAAGCTGGACCTCATCACTCGTGTAGGACAATTATAGTTGGACCTCATCAATATTCTGTGCTGGATCAATCAAAGCTAACCCCATCATTCGAGCCTGACAACAAGAGGCGACCTCTTCACCTGTACCAGACAATTAGAGCCGACCTCCTCACTTTATTAACTAAACTTTTGAGAATCCTTTAAGGTCTTAGTGGATGATAGACTGTGTGATTCTAGACTCTTTTAGGTACTTTTGGAATTCCTTGTTTCGATAATTGCTGGTTTGGTTGATTTCGAATGATATGGTGTAAGGTATTGTTTCCTTAAAAAAAAGAATTAGGCTATAACTAGGGGTGTGCAAAGACCGGACCAAACCAATTGGACCGACCGGAGCCGACCAAATTATAGGGCTTTTTTCGGTCTTCATGTGTACAACGGTCCAGTCTGGTCCAAGTTTCAATGGACTGAATTAAAACGGTCCGGTCTTTGGTCCAAAGAAAAAAACTCACATAAAAATCGGACCAAACTGAATATTTATATATATATATATATATATATATATATATTTGTTATCTTATTTTATGGACTTAGTTTGATTTAGACTTTACTAATTGTGTATCCGAAATTATTATCTTATTTCATGGATTGCCACCTGCCATTTATTTGTTTCATGGATTATTGTATGCTCATTTCTGCGCAACAATATGCACTGCCAATGGGTGGTTTATTTGTATTTAAAATAAGCTAAATAATGGGCTAAAAAGTTGGCCTGAATAATGGTTTATTTTTACTTAAAATTTTACAAAAAGACCAACCAAAATAGGCCCATTAAAGAAGTTCAGACCTTTTGGCCCGACTGAATCCGGACCGTTTAAAGTGGTCTGGTCTGATCCGGTCTTGATTCCATTTTCGGTCCAGTCCGATTCTAAAAAACATAGGATTGATAGCAATAGTTCGGCCCAAAATGAGAGTCAACGGTCATGTTGACTAGACCGTGAATACCCCTAGCTATAACTATATTAAGAATTAGGCTATAATTGCTGGTTTTATTTTTTCATTAAAATAAAAGTTTAAAATATATAATACGTTGAACTGTGATACAAATTTTAAGAATTAGGCTATAACCATATTAAGAATCCTTTAATATCTCATGTACCTCTTTATATAAATATATATATACCATAACACAATTATCATTTCACCAATAACCTATAAAATTATAGTACATAATATAAATAGGCAAAAATATTACGTACAATATATAAAATATACGATTAATCTATACTTTAACCTTGTTGTTTGTATTATTTTTTTCGGTGTTTTTGATTTGGTATTTTAGTATTTCATGCGGGTTTTGAAACATTGAAACCAAAACCAACAAAATGAAATCGGTATTTATGGTTCGGTATTTTCAACTTTTAGTATTTAAATATGTGAAACTCAAATTATTTTTTTCGAATTGGTTTCAGTTTCTACCGTACCTATTCCCACCCGTATGCAACTCGTGCACTAAATGACTTATATTTTAATGATTTTTTTTTTTGAAAAATGTAACCCATATTTAATTTAACGCTGAGACCTGAATTTTTAATTTAATGCCTCAACATATATTATTGAAATCAACCAAAGCAGTTATTCTAGAAATAAGGAATTTCAAAAGAAGCTAGCACTCAAAGTATCCCCAATTTAAGTCAGTTTGCGACAACTCCACGGCCACATCATTTTCAATTCCTTCCGCAACTTCTCATCACTCACTCCACGCTACAGTCTCTCTGCACCTCAACCCCAATTAATGTCAATGTCTTCGTCTTAACTAATATCATTCTCCGCTTCAACTCGATCCAAATTATGAACTCATCGCTCACTCTCTTTAACCAAATGCGGAATTATTATGGTCCACACGGCTCTAGATGCATTTCTTTACCCAATGCATTCTTATCAATTCCGCCGGTAAAAGTTTCGTCGTGCTAATCGGTATGCTACATATGATATGGTCCTGTTATGGATGCACGTGAGGTGTTCAATGAAATGCCTGAGAGGGCTGTTACAGATTGGAATTCCATGATTTTTGCGTACTGGAATTGGGAAAATGAAGTCGTTGTTCGTCAGTTGTTTGACTTAATGCCGTAGAGGAATGCCATTACTTGAATTTGTGAGGTTTGTGTAGGGAATTAGGGCAGCAAACATGCATCACATTCAAAAATTTCTGCACTAATTATTAAACCCTAGGATCTATACAGTCCAATAAATCGACAAAAGACATACCTTGTGGAGATTTCGAGTTTGTGAAACGAACACGATAGATCAGATCCTTCTATTGTTGTCGTTCTAGTGTGAAAAATACAACGCCTCTACGGTATGCACACACGGATAAGATCAGATCCTTGCTTGGTGTACTAGCACCGTTTTTGGGTTCATTATACACAAATGAACCCTCCACCTATTTATAGGGGAGGCCTCCCTTAATGGACGGTCATGATCAAATCAATCCAATGGTCTAGATTTACATTCCAGAACTTTTTATACAAATATCTCTAACTAGAATACTTTAGAATAATCTACCAAGATTATTTACAACTAGGCTATTCTAGAAAGTTCTACATCTAGGTCCTTCTAGAATACTCTAGAAGGTTGGAGGCTCTTCTCCATAATTCCATAAGGTTCTAGAAAATTCCGTAAGTCTCCATAACGTTCTGTAAGGTTCTAGAAAATTCCGTAAGCCTCCATAACGTTCCGTAAGGTTCTGAAAAATTCCGTAAGCCTCCATAACGTTCCGGAAGGTTCTGGAAAATTCCGTAAGCCTCCATAACGTTCCGTAAGGTTCTGGAAAATTCCGTAAACGGTCAAGAAGAACAAAGGTTCCCTTTTAAAGGGGAACCCTACTGAGAACCCTAGGCAACAAACGAATTAGGCCTAAGTCCAATTTGGCCCGTTTTCAATTCGTTCTTGATCCAACTCGTTTTGGTGTGCGACCCTGTAGGTTTATACTCTTTGGCAGTATAATTAAAAGCCCGTTTTATTATACAAATAGTAAGCAGTTTCTAGTAAAACATTACTATTACCCAAAAGGGTATAAAGGTCAAAACGACACAACCTTAAATTGATATACCACATGTTAACTCGTTTTGTCAACCGATATCTAGATCGAACACAAGACTAGGCAAGTGTCATTCTTGCATAGTTCAATCTTTATTTCGTGATCTCTAAGTATAATTAATCTTATACAAATGACACCTCATTTGTGCATGGCCATGCAAATATTAATTATACTTATCAAGGGGCCCAAAGATATCTCTCTCATTATATGAGAGTGACAAAATCCCATCTTGATCAATCACATACCTCTACATAGTTTATAGTATGCTTGATCATCATCTTTATAATTACTCGGTCAAGAGCAATGTTTGATGATGCCTGACATGCTAATCCCTATGTTGGTAACCATGACGATCTTAGGTCTGAGGATAATACGATATCACTAATGGGGAACATCACTGATGACATTATATAACACTCATCGCAGTGTCTCCAAAGCGGGTCGGTCCAATACTTTGTTCCCTAACAAGTATCAGTCTGTTCAGCTTGATATCTCCATATCCATGACTTGTGGAACATAGTCATCAGCTGACCCATACTCTAATCATTATATCAATGTGATCCTAGATTATTGACACATGACTAGGGAAATCGAAATAATATTATTATAACATTACTAGCATTCCACAATCAAGTCACGTACTTGATAAACTAGTATTAATATATATATTATTTATTAGAGAATATAAAGTAAAATCAAATAAACTTTATTAATGACAATAAGCATAAGATATCCAAGTACAAATCATAATCTATGAATAGTCCTAGGACATATCTCGTTCAGTCTCCCACTTGTACTAGGACCATTCATTCATAAAACGAATGCCTAGTGCACTAAAATGACGATCATGTTTAGATTGAGAAAGTGGCTTGGTCAAAGGATTAGCTACATTCTCGTCTGTGGGAACTTTGCATATCTTTACATCACCATTACTGATAAACTCACGAATGGGGTGATAACGTCTCTGAATATGTTTGGACTTTTGGTGTGACCTTGGCTCTTTAGCCTGAGCAATAGCTCCATTGCTGTCACAATACAAATCCACTGGATTGGTGCTACTAGAAATGACACCAAGTTCAGTGATAAACTTCTTTATCCATACTGCTTCCTTTGCTGCTTCTGAAGCAGCAACATATTCAGCCTCTGTTGTAGAATCAGCAACTGTGGCTTGCTTAGAACTCTTCCAACTCACAGCTCCACCATTGAGAGAAAACACAAAACTGGATTGTGATCTGAAATCATCCTTATCTGATTGAAAACCAGAATCAGTGTACCCATTTACAACCAACTCTTCTTCCCCACCATAAATCAAGAATATATCCCTAGTTCTTCTTAAGTACTTAAGGATATTCTTGACAGCGGTCCAGTAACTCTCACCTGGATCTGACTGGTATTTGCTAGTCACGCTTAATGCGCATGCTACATCGGGACAGGTACACAACATAGCGTACATGATAGAACCTATAGCCGAAGCATACGGGATTCTACTCATGCGATCTCACTCATCTTGTGTCTGAGGACACTGAGTCTTGCTGAGTGTTGTGCCATGTGTCATTGGCAAGAACCCTCTTTTAGAGTCTTGCATATTGAACCTACGTAAAACTTTGTCAATGTAATTAATTTGACTCAGCCCTATTAGTTTTCTTGATCTATCTCTATAGATCTTGATCCCTAATATGTAGGCTGCCTCGCCCAAATCTTTCATTGAGAAACAATTTCCCAGCCAGGTCATAACAGACTCAAGCATAGGAACATCATTCCCAATGAGTAGTATGTCATCTACATACAAAATTAGAAAGACTATCGCGCTCCCACTAGTTTTCTTGTATACACAAGGTTCCTCTTCATTCTTTCTGAAATCAAACTCTTTGATAGTTTCATCGAAACGAAGATTCCAGCTCCGAGATGCTTACTTAAGACCATATATGGATCTCTTAAGCTTGCATACCTTGTTAGCATTTCTTGGATCGACAAAACCTTCAGGTTGTGTTATGTACACATCCTCTTCAAGGTATCCATTGAGGAAAGAAGTTTTGACATCCATTTGCCATATTTCATAGTCATAATATGCGGCAATGCTTAAAAGGATCCGGATTGATTTAAACATGACAACTGGCGAAAAGGATTCATCATAGTCAATACCATGGATTTGTCAATATCCTTTTGCAACCAATCGAGCTTTATAGACATCGATTTTGCCATCTTTATCAATCTTAATTTTGAAAACCCATTTGCAACCTATGGCTCTACATCCATTTGGCATGTCAACCAAGTCCCATACTTGATTGTCATGCATGGATTTCATTTCGGATTTCATAGCTTCTAGCCATTTCTCGGAACTAGAACTCTCCATTGCTTCTTTGAAAGTTAAGGGCTCATTGTTGTCTAACAACACTATGTCTTGCTCATCTGAGACGAAAAGTGATAATCTCTCAGGTTCGCGACGTGGCCTATTTGACCTTCGTAAAACTGTAACTTCTTCAGGAGTTTCTGCAACTATTTGCATACTTTGTTAAGGCTCTTCATTAAGATTACTATCATCTCGAATTTCTTCAAGATGTATCGTACTCCCACTGTTTTCTTTGGAAAGAAATTCTCTTTCTAAGAAAACTCCATTCCGAGCTACAAACACTTTGTTCTCGGTTGGATTATATAAATAATATCCTTTAGTTTCCTTAGGATATCCTACGAAGAAGCATTTATCAGATTTGGGTTCTAATTTAGTTGTGATTAGTCGTCTGACGAAAACGTTACAACCCCAAATCTTTAGAAAAGACAGACTTGGAACCTTTCCGGTCCATAACTCATAAGGTGTCTTTTCTACAGCCTTAGATGGAGATCTGTTTAGTGTGAACGTTGCGGTTTCAAGAGCGTATCCCCAAAATGATATTGGAAGAGATGTCTGACTCATCATTGATCGAACCATGTCTAACAGTGTTCGATTTCTCCTTTCAGATACACCATTCCATTGTGGTGTTCTTGGTGGAGTAAGTTGTGAAACAATTCCACAACTTTTAAGATGATCATTGAATTCTTGGCTTAAGTATTCTCCTCCTCGATCTGATCGAAGAACTTTAATAGTCTTGCCAAGTTGATTTTGTACCTCATTTTGAAATTTCTTGAACTTTTCAAAAGATTCCGATTTATGTTTTATCAAATAAACATAACCATATCTACTGAAATCATCAGTAAATGTGATGAAGTACTGATATCCTCCTCTGGCAGTTGTGTTTAGTGGTCCACATACATCAGTATGAATGAGGGCTAAAAGATCACTTGCCCTATCATTGTTACCATTGAAAGGGCTCTTAGTCATCTTTTCCAACAAACAAGATTCACATCGTTCAAAAGACTGCAAATCAAATGAATTTAGAAGACCATCTTTATGGAGCTTCAACATGCGTTTCTCATTTACATGACCTAAACGACAATGCCATAAATAAGTAGGATTCGAATCATCAGGCTTGATTCTCTTGTTATTTACGTTATAAACAGGTATTTCAAGATTTAGAATATAAAGACCATCCAATAATTGTCCAATACCATATTGCATATTATTCAAAGAAAATGAACAACGTTTGTCCTTAAAATTGAATTCAAAACCTTCTTCGTCTAACAAAGAAATAGAAATAATGTTTCTGCTAAAAGCAGGCACATAGTAACAATTATTTAATTCTAAAATCAATCCTGAAGGCAAAGGAATCTCAAATGTTCCTACAGCTAGAGCGGCAACTTTTGTTCGATTTCCAACGCGTAGGTCCACTTCTCCTTTAGCCAGCTTCCTACTCCTTTTGAGTCCCTGTACATTTGCACAAATGTGAGATGCACTACCAGTATCTAATACCCAAGAAGTAGAAGAAGTTGAAGTAACATTTACTTCTATAACGTAAGTACCTGAAGACGAAGGGGCTAGTCCCTTCTTTTTGTCGTCAAGGTATTTCTTGCAGTTTCTCTTCCAATGACCCTTTTCATTGTAGTGAAAACATATCATTTCAGCTTGTGGATTAGGCTTTGGCTCAGAACTTTGCTTCTTGTTCTTCCAGTTCTTAACTGGAGCTTTACCTTTGCCTTTGGCATTGGACTTTCCTTTGCCATTTCCACCTTTCTTGAAACCCTTTCCCTTTTGAACCATCAGAACATTATTCTTACCTTTCTTAACAATGTTCTGCTCAGCTGTTTTCAGCATCCCATGTAGCTCAGTTAATGTCTTTTCCAGGCTGTGCATATTGAAGTTCATAATGAAACCATCATATGACTCAGGCAGCGATTGGAGAATGACATCAGTGGCCAACTCTTGGCTAATGGTTGTCCCCAACCTTTCTAGGTGATCAATGTATCCAATCATTTTGAGTACATGAGGACTGGCTGAGCCTCCCTCGGGAAGCTTGCATGAAAACAACGACTTAGTAGTCTCGAAAGCGTTCGACTCGAGCTTGTTCCTGAAACAAACTCTTCAATTCCTTAACCATGTCGAAAGCATTCATATTTTTAAATTGCTTCTGCAGATCAGCATTCATGCTAGTAAGCATGAGACATGAAACATCTAAATCATCATTTAGATGCTTCTGATATGCATCTCTTTGCGCACGAGGGGCATTAGCTGCCGGTTCTTCAGGAATAGCATTTTCAAGGACATAATCTTTCCTCTCCTGCTTGAGAACAATTCTCAGATTCCTAAACCAGTCTAGGAAGATGGTTGTATTTAGTTTTTCCTTCTCAAGGACAGATCGTAACGAAAAAGCGGTTGTGTTATTGTTCGTCATTTATCTTCATCAAAATAATATATGCAAACATTTAATATGCTTATTTTAAAAATTCCTACTATGTCTTACATGCAATTGTCCCAATAGGACATAGTAGGTCCAAGATCCATATTACACAAGCCATTAAGAAAGCTTTGGCTTTTCACTTAAACTTTGTTAATTAGGTAAGCAACATTTGATAATTACATCTTATGCAACTCTTGGTTTGTTGAGTTTTACATCTTATGTTTCGGCTTCTCAACACTTTGCCTCAAAGCCCAAAACCGTTTTGATGGCCTTGTGAAATCAGACAACACTTTTCTGAGTTATGGATGTTCGACTTCCATACTATTAATTTATGATGATCTAAGATAACCCTGCTTTGGCAGGCGTCTTCTATAATAATCATAAAATTAATAGTTATCAGTGTTGGAAAGGCACAAACAATTTCTTTTGTTCTAGGGACATAATTATGCAGTCTTATAATAATACAACATAATATTTAAAGAAGCATAAAGCAATAAATATGTGATATAGCATGGCTAAAGATTTAAAGCTACTAATTAACTTTGCTTTCCATGGCTAAAGAACCCTTTAGCCGTGATCTTATTAGGTTTATAACAATTGCGAAAACCCTAACAGAACGATTCTGACATGCTTGTATGATAATTGCGGAATTAAAATCATGACAGCATAAAGATTTTAATCAAATAACATGCCAAAAGATGAACCCTAATCGAAACTGTTTAAACACAATCATATACATGTCGATAACAGTCACCCAGTAATTGCGTTTTTGACATATCAGAGCTCTATTAATCAGATTATAAATTAGCATATCATATATGTAAACTGATTAACGAAAATAAAAACATGCTACAGAAAATGATTAATCCATTAATCGATATTAATAAGACCTAGCATGATATTATAACCCGAATATGATTTTAATCAAAATTTAAAACAGGAACAGATCTTCATGTTATAAAACGAAGATAATCAGGATCGAAAATTAAAGAACAGTAAATAACCTTGCTCTGATACCACTGTAGGGAATTAGGGCAGCAAATATGCATCACATATAAAAATTTCTGCACTAATCATTAAACCCTAGGATCTATACAGTCCAATAAATCGACAAAAGACATACCTTGTGGAGATTTCGAGTTTGTGAAACGAACACGATGGATCAGATCCTTCTATAGTTGTCGTTCTAGCGTAGAAAATACGACGCCTCTACGGTATGCACACACGGACGAGATCAGATCCTTGCTTGGTGTACTAGCACCGTTTTTGGGTTCATTATACACAAATGAACCCTCCACCTATTTATATGGGAGGCCTCCCTTATTGGACGGTCATGATCAAATCAATCCAATGGTCTAGATTTACATTTCAGAACTTTCTATACAAATATCTCTAACTAGAATACTCTAGAATAATCAACCAAGATTATTTACAACTAGGCTATTCTAAAAAGTTCTACATCTAGGTCCTTCTAGAATACTCTAGAAGGTTGGAGGCTTTTCTCCATAATTCCATAAGGTTCTAGAAAATTCCGTAAGTCTCCATAACGTTCCGTAAGATTCTAGAAAATTCCGTAAGCCTCCATAACGTTCCGTAAGGTTTTGGAAAATTCCGTAAGCCTTCATAACGTTCTGTAAAGTTCTGGAAAATTCCGTAAGCCTCCATAACGTTCCGTAAGGTTCTGAAAAATTACGTAAGCCTCCATAACGTTCCGTAAGGTTCTGGAAAATTCCGTAAACGGTCAAGAAGAACAAAGGTTCCCTTTTAAAGGGGAACCCTAGTGAGAACCCTAGGCAACAAACGAATTAGGCCCAAGTCCAACTTGGCCCGTTTTCAATTCGTTTTTGATCCAACTCGTTTTGGTGTGCGACCCTGTAGGTTTATACTCTTTGGCAGTATAATTAAAAGCCCGTTTTATTATACAAATAGTAAGCGGTTTCTAGTAAAACATTACTATTACCCAAAAGGGTATAAAGGTCAAAACGACACAACCTTAAATTGATATATCACATATTAACTCCTTTTGTCAACCGATATCTAGATCGAACACAAGACTAGGCAAGTGTCATTCTTGCATAGTTCAATCTTTTTTTCGTGATCTCTAAGTATAATTAATCTTATACAAATGACACCTCATTTGTGCATGGCCATGCAAATATTAATTATACTTATCAAGGGGCCCGCTGATATCTCTCTCATTATATGAAAGTGACAAATCCCATCTTGATCAATCACATACCTCTACATAGTTTATAGTATGCTTGATCATCATCTTTATAATTACTCGGTCAATAGCAATGTTTGATGATGCCTGACATGCTAATCCCTATGTTGGTAATCATGACGATCTCAGGTCTAAGGATAATACGATATCACTAATGGGGAACATCACTGATGACATTATATAACACTCCTCGCAGTGTCCCCAAAGCGGGTCGGTCCAATAGTTTGTTCCCTAACAAGTATCAGTGTGTTCAGCTTGATATCTCCATATCCATGACTTGTGGAACATAGTCATCAGCTGACCCATACTCTAATCATTATATCAATGTGATCCTAGATTATTGACACATGATTAGGGACATCTAAATAATATTATTATAACATTACTAGCATCCCACAATCAAGTCACGTACTTGATAAACTAGTATTAATATATATATTATTTATTAGAGAATATAAAGTAAAATCAAATAAACTTTATTAATGACAATAAGCATAAGATATCCAAGTACAAATCATAATCTATGAATAGTCCTAGGACATATCTCTTTCAGTTTGTACATTCATATGTCCGAGAAAATAAACGGTACTCTTAATTTAGGACTTGTTAAACAAGAACGGTGGACTTAATTTTGGATAGGGTGAATATCATTTTCCTCGCATGCACACTTCCCTCCTAGTCCTTTTCTGCTTTGTTGCTAACATGAATATGCGGTTAAGTTATTGTTGGTATCTATGAATTTGTGTCAAGATTCTAGTGACTAATTAGTTTCCTCTTTTAAATCCTTTCCTACTCCTTTTGACATTCTCGAGGAATCAATTTCCATGGCAGCTAATGATCTGGAATCTGCCATGGCACACGCTTTGGACCTTGGATAATCGACAATCATGCTTAAGGTATCTTATGTATATTACTGCTATTAGGATACGTGTTTGTGGCATTTAGCATTTTTCCTAATTTATAGTCATAGACTATATTTGGATCCATTAATTGTATTATGCGAGCTAGCAGCCTATTAATATGTATGCAAGCTGGTAATCAGCATGTTATTTTGTTTTAATTTAATTTTTAATTTTTTTCATGATAGTTATAATAGAATTTTTGAAAATGCTTTTATGAACATTGGAGTACACATACCATTCCAAAAGCTGTATTTTAAAAGGTAAGTGTTGTCTTTCAAATTTTGGTGGTGATTCTAGAGCGATTCAGTATCTGAAGAAGCACTGAAATATTCTTAGAAGGATAGGGACCGAGTTTATATTGCTATTAATTTAGGTGACTTGACTATTATGATATAAACTCCCATCCTTTGAAACTATAAACGTAATAAGTAATACCATTAACAGCCAGTAATAACTCTTTTTCTCCCCCTTCTGTTTTTAAAGTAAACATAATTAGTAATACCACTACCACCAGTTTGGATCGAATTCTTGAATTTAAACATTTTCCGCGTTACTCTTATTGTATCTCACTAACAATAATAACATGAAATTGGTAATTTGCCATATCTGTTAATTCAATTGCATATGACAGAAAAAGTTATATAAATATCTGAAATCAAGACGAACCTTGTCATGACCCCACTTTAAATGAACATTTGGTCTTCTTTGATTATGAGTGAGAAATGTAAAATTTCAATAGAATTGCTTTTCACTTTCACAATTTAAGGAGTTCTTGAAAATATTATTTTCATGAAGTTTATTTTTATATACTAAAAAGAGTGCTTGTATAATTCAAATATTTTTATTTTGCAGGCACTAATGAAATGTTTTAAACACAATTTTTTATTTTTTTTAATAAGCACGGATAATTGCAAAGAGTGATTGCAGCAATTGAATAACGAGTACTTCTATATGGACATAAAAAACTAACATATATCAATGTGCCAATTACTTGTTAGTTATAATGGATTATGATAAGGTTTTAACAAATACATGGTGGCCTGCTGCATCCCAAATCGTCTCTTGTTAGGATTTCCATGCCATCTCTGCCCACCTCCCAGGTATTATGAACAAAACTAGTTTTTTTTTTGGTTTGTTTTGTTGATTGAGAATTGAAGATCGCAGTCACCTATTTTTTGAAAATCAGCTTAGGCTATAGTTTTTGCTGAGATTTAGTGTGAGCTGGAGTAGCAGATCCTTGACTGCATTTTTTATGGCTTGCTTGCAGAGTTACGAGGTAAGAACCCCCAGAAAATAATTCTTAGGCTTTCTCTCCCAAAATTTGTGTTCCACATTTTGGACATGTTTGGTTTGCAGTAAAACACTTGTCACCTTGGGAAGAACTGAAACATTAAAATGCATTTCCAATATTTCTTGTTTGTATGGAGGTAGGAATAAATGCCCACACTATAACGATATAATTTTAAACAAAAATTATCAGCATCTCTGCCACCATCCATACACACCGACCATCACCATCTTCACCATTATCAGCAACCGTAGACCACCCCTAACCACTGACCATCACCAACAATCGATCATCTCTCTCTATTTCTAGATGATGAAGAATCCTCTTTCCATCCAACACCCATAAACACTCTTTACCACCATCCTTGATACCACCCTAACCAACCGACCTTAATCTCTACCCTTCTAACCACCATCCACAATTCTCTCTCTCTAGTACCATGAGAGAGAAAATATTTGAGAGATTCCCGACGAAAGTCAAAACGACTTTTCGTTTTAACCCACAAACAAACCATTCGGACCCTGATTATTTTTCCGATCAGCATGCATGGAGATATAAAGATGTGACTAAATTCCAGGGAGATCGTAATGTCAGAGAAACATTCAAATTGTCTCTCTCCTTCCAGCGACCATCTGGTGAAGATAATACAATTCTTGCCTATCGTCGGCAACCTGTCAATTATTTCCGACGTAATTTGGGTAAATTTGAAGCACCTGGAGAGATGAACTCGAGAAGTATTAGGATGAGTAGGGAGATGGATTTTCAGGATGGGGCTAAGCGGCAACCATGGAGAGATAATGCAGATATTAAAAATACTTCTCGATTTGAATCTACAATTAGGCAATCAGTGCCAATCATGGCCGGGTTTCATGCATGGAGATATAAGGATGGGGTTACAAGTATTAAGGTAGAACAAAAATTTTTCAGAATCAAGCTTTCTAGCAATGGTGGGACAGTTATTATAACTAAAGAGACAAGGGGTAATCGATTCAGGGTGTATTTAGACTTCGATAGATGTGTGGCTATTGGGTTGCCTTAGAGGAGTTTGTAGAGAGAAGCCGAATCATCAATTTTTTAGTAAATCGCAAACAAACTCAAGTTCGTATGTACTTCAGTATACTGAGAATAGTAATGGTGGCTTCCTACGCCTTTCAAAATTATATAATGGCAGATTTGAAAGCTTGATGGTTTTTCCAGAAGGAACGAAAGGAGAGGGATGGAGATTGATTGCAGATGAAATTACTTCTCTGATGAAGAATCCTCCGAATCCTGGAACATACAGACCCCAAGTTAGGTAGTTTTTAAAACCAATCAGAAGTGCTGAAGGTAGAAAAGCACCAGTCACATTTGCTGATGTTGTCAGAAAACAACCAGGTGAAGAAAGAAAAATAAACAGGTATGTATCCAGTAGGCCTTTTAAGACAAGGAACAGAGCAACTAATAGGAGCAGATTGCAACAAACTAAAGAGGCTTTAAGACAGCAGCAGTGGTGTAATACTGCCATTTGCGTGAGAAGTGGGTTATGGGATGACTGGAGCAAAATTAAAGAAGCGCTGCAAAAACAATTTGAGAAGGAGATTGATTTCCGTTACATCCAGATAAAGCTATTATAAAATGTAAAGACGAGGATGATGCATAATTTTTTTCTAATAAAGGTGAGATAATTGTGGATAAATATATGATTAAATTGCAAAGCGGCAATCAGATTTATGCTAATAGCATGCGAAAATTAGCTTGCACGGGTGGCTGGATTGAAATCAAGGACCTACCATTAAAATGTTGGATAAATGATGTTTCCAAAATCATTGCAAACTTTTGTGGAGGCTTGGCGGAGATAGACAAAAGAACTGCATCTCTTGAACAATGCTTCTCCGCACGCATTAAGGTGCACGGGAAATTAAGTGGCTTCATTACGGCGGAAATAGATCTCTATAAAGGTGATGAGGAATGTACAATTAAGCTAAGAGTGTTGTCTTTGGTCAATGTGAAGAAAAGACCACGCTTTAGATTTCCAGCATATGTAGAGGAGTATTTACGTACTGCTGTGCCAATTGTTGAACAAACATGGATCCTTGTTAGAAGAACCGCGAGTCCAGTAGTCTGGCCGGATTCAAACAATGAGGAGGGGAGATTGCAGGAGGATGATGGTGCAAATGAAAAGTTATACGATGGTATTAAAAGGACAGACGGGGGCCGGAATTTTGTTAATGATGTCGTAGAAGTGGAGAAGTCAATTGCCCAACCTACTGATATCGGTGCTCCCGGCACAAATGGCAATCAATTTTTCAAGACCGATTTTGAAGTACTCAGATCCAAGGTATCTGTATTTAGTACCATGAGAAATATTGTCATTCTCAATAGCTCAAGTTGTAATACTTTAATCACATCTCTAAATCGGTTTGATGAGGAGATTAGTGTGGATAAAATCTTTAAAAGGATTAAGGATGGACTGTTGGGTATTGGGCCAAGTCCAATTGAGAGAACAATCATAAAATGGGTGGAGATGGATCGTGTGTTTATACAACCTAATTGGATCAACTTAAAGGAACTGGATAATGGGGCAAAGAAAAGGCGGACCGATGGACCAAAATTCTTCACAAAAGGCAAAATTTTTAATTCTACTATTATTATGCAACAGATAAGTGATGGGGTGAAAAGCAAGAGAAAAAGGCTACTTGGAGATGAAGAGAATGAAGAATTTGACGCTGAAGCAAATAAATGTCAGAACTCCCAAACCGTCATTACACATACTCTTCGTACCAAAAAATACTACGATCAGGCATTTGAGATGGAGGCTGATCCAAATTTTAATGAGGAATTGGGGTTTGATCATCCTACTTTCGAAGAAATTGAACAAAATTCAGTAAAGACTAATATGATTGAAGATGATTTCACGGATAATGTATTGATCACGGGAATTAGTGATGAATCATCGGATGAGGATAGCGTCTCATACGTATCTGAATCTAAATCAGATCCTGCTTTCGTTGATGATTGTCTTGAAGGGATAAATGGCCTATTTGTAGGAAATGTTAAACAAGATGAGCAATTAAAATCAGCTGGTAATCAAGACGAACAGGTTAATGGGGTTCGATTGTGTGCTGATCATGGAGAAATACCTCAAACAAATTGTGACGCCCTAATTTCCATATGAAGGCATCTACCTTCAGAAGTGGGCAATCACGGGTTGCCGTCACTAACAACAGCAAAAGTGAATAAAATATTAAAACCTTGAATAATTAATCCAACATAACTAAGGAAATAACCATACATAGCTTGGTTTATTGTCATACATATAAATCAGTCATTGGTGTAATAAGGTTTAATAATTATACAATAAGGAATTCTAAAGGAAATACATAATACATGCCGACACAAAAGTTAAAACAAGGTTTCTCATTCACAAGAAACTCTCATCAACATCAGAGGCAAATCTAAGATGATACGTCCTTCCCTCGTCCCCGTCCTTTAGTACCTGTTGAAGTACCTATAAAAAAAAAATAATGGGGTGAGCCAACCGGGCTCAGTGGGAACTATACAGTTAAATTGCTTTAAGAAAATATAAGTTATAATCTGCACACATACGTGATTATAGAAAACAAGTTTAAACATAATACGGAAATATAATGTGTTGGCTATGTAAGGCACCAATTATCCTACATTAGGTAAAGTCATCTCGAAGGCAACCGAAGGGCTACAACCCTTATAATATCAAGAGGGCTCCAACCCTCATCTAGTACCGGTACTCGGGCTCCAACCCGTAAAATAATCAAGCGGCTCCAACCGCACATATGGGCTCCAACCCAATAATCATAAGCAAGGCTACAACCATGCTATATACACCTATGTAGATAATTGTGCCACAAGAGGTAATATCAAAAACAACAAAACACATGTATGTATATATATACCAAAATCATAAGTAGCCAACACAATTATTGAGTTCCAAAGCAACTTATACATATTTTCCCATCATCTTCAAGTACAAGTGTTATATAATCACCAATCATTATACCAAGATAAGTACAAGTATAGGTCTTGTGGAAATTTATAAGCTTCATCTCCATCTTGGTGGGTTTTTAGACAAAACATCATAAATTGATACATACATGCTTGAAATATAGTAAAATCAAGTGATATCAAGCATTAATAGCAAGGTAATCAAAGTTTTGTAACTCCAAACCCAAGTGTAAGCTTAACCCCACCTAGGGTTTATATAAATTTGGGGGAAATGATAATACAATAACAAATCTTCAAGAAAATAGGTTTAATAGTAGTGTTCCCACCTCTAAGATGCTAGAAGCAAAATATTGGAAGCTTGTATTGAATCCTTGAAGCCACACTCCAGAACCACCACAAACCTTTGCTCCTTTGGTGCCCAAATGAGAGGAATGAAGATAGGAGATGATGAATAGTGGAGGAAGGGTTGATTCAAGGCTTTAATCTTGAACCATGAAGTAGATTTGACAGGAACACTCTAAGATTCCTCATTTTCCTCTCTCTAGAACCCTTAGACCACAAGGGAGGCATATCAGTCGAAGTGGTAGAAGAAGTGAGGTTAAATGGGAGAAAAATCGGGTCAAAACTCGTCAAAATTCGACTCTAGGGCACCAAGATCGATCTTGGGTGTCCAAGATCGATCTTGGGAGCTCTCTGCCAAAAATTTTCCTCCCAGGATAGCCCAAGATCGATCTTGGGAAGTCCAAGATCGATCTTGGAACCACTGCCCTAAAATCAACTGATATTTGGCTTCCCGGACCCTCGAAATGCTGGAATCTCATTCTGGGCCAAACACGGAAGTTGTAGAGGGGAACGATACGGAACTTTGGGCACCAACGGGGACTCATTCGGACATCTAACGAAAAAGCTATGTCCTTACAAAGTTGATCAAAAATTTAGAAATCGCGTAATATCAAAACTTGCGATTTATACCTCAATATGGATTCGGGCCTCCCGAATAACGAAATGATTGATCTTACAAACTTCGTATGCATACTTTGACATGCTAAAGGTTTTACATCATCCAAAAAAGAATTCAAATCGAGAATTCACTATTCAAAGTGGCTATTTAAGTTTAACCGGATGCTAAGAAAATTTTTATACAAGAAATGAGATACGGCTAATACACAAATTGTTCAACCTCAAAGGTGTATAAAGAAGCTCCTAGTATGATTACGAAAGGCATTGAAGAAGCAGTAGCAGCTGAAGGTGCTAATGAAGCTTTTGGTGAACTTTTTAAGCAAAAGTTTATCAAAGAGGGCGAGATTAATGTGAAATCAATGGAGCATTTTTTCTAGGAACTGGGGGTGTCTGTTTTCCCCTTAACAAGGAAAATTAAAGGCTTCAAGAAGCTACCGAATGTCAATAAGGATGATTCCTCTGTTAAAACCACCAAAAGCCCTAAAAGTAGAGAATTGAAGAAACTGAAATGCAATATCAACTATGAGGGGCATAGAAAAGGTAGAATGGTAGCTAAGGGTATTGGCGGTTTTCCATGAAGATACTTTCTTAGAATGTGAGGGGGGTAGGGAGGAAGGATAAGAGGAAAATAATAAAGGAGTCGATCAACAGGTAGAAGCCGAACATAGTTTTTTTGCAAAAACCTAAAAAGGAGGTGATAGATGGGAGAATGATAAGTAGTTTATGGGGCATCAGATTTAAAGAGTGGGCTTTTTTACCGTCCACTGGCAGATCTGGTGGCATTCTTATAATATGGGATGTTAGGGTGTGTAGAGGATTGGAAGTGATTCTTGGAGCCTATTCTATCTCGGTTTTGTTGAAACCAGTTGGGGGTGACAACAACTGGTGGTGTACTGGTGTTTATAGTCCATGTAACTCAAAAGAAATGAAGGAATTCTAGTATGAGCTAGGTGGTTTATGTAACACCCCCACCTTAATCTACAGGACAACACCCGTAATTAAGACCTGGAGTGCTACTAACCCATCTTAGATTGACTAAAATGGGTATATATGAAAAACATATAAAGAAATTAAGATAGTGCTGTCTTGCTCGTCAAACAACAACTTCATAATCATGCTGAAGATAGTAGTACTGTACATAAACATGCATCCATGCATATAGTCATTACATAAAACTGATCAAGTAAATCCAACTTTTATATATATAACTTCGGGCTAGCCGTGGCTGCCCCTGAGAACATATAAATGACAAAAGCACATCTATATCAGAGCCACTAACTTGTTCCCGATCCCGTCATGTCCCTAACCTCTTTGGACTCCTGGCTACCTGTAAAGTTTTAGAAAAACAGGGTGAGCATATCGCTCAGTAGGGGGGAAGGAAAAAGGGTGCAACTTTGAAAACATAACTTGATTCGTTATCATAAACAAAGTAAATCCTTTCAAAGTACAATTTAAACATTAATTGTAACACATCCTAGAAACTATTAGTTCATGATAATGCGTGCTCATGCATATGCAGATTACCTCATTTTGTGTCAACCCATCTCCACACCTTGGTGATACGCGCCAGTGAGAATCCGAGCCAACATGGCCTTATAAAATTCATCCGCTCCAAGAGAATATAATATAACCATAGTTTGCTTTAATAAGAATCCGAACTGGCATCACAATATAGAATCTGTCGCCCCAAACGGTATACCAATATTATCATACTCAGGAAGTGGAACAACAATCGCGTCCATCTTCCTTAGAAAATAATCGAATTCATGGTGCGTTGTCAATGCCAAGGTTCCCGGGTCTTTCGCCGGTGGCTTATTGGCGGCCAAACAATATCCCCCAGGGGTATAGGGCTTTTCAACCCAAGGGCACTGGGCCCTGCCTATTTTTTCATCCCGGCAAGCACCATGAAAACAGATATTCATACAGAATTCATATCACCCTTGGTCATCCACGACCAAGCACAATCATTTCTAAAAGATCAATCAACCAATCATATCCGATAAGACAATATCAAGATAGAAATGAAGCTGCCATGAATTTCCATAAGAAATAAGCCTCCATGTAGCCTCCGAGCAGATATATATATATATAATGAAGCTTTTAGCATTATAATAAGAGATACACGCCCATTCGATAGGCCATAAGAGAATCCGAGCTTGCCAAAGAATCTTCAAGATTGCGGTTGACACAATTGTGATGCACAACATGCATATATATGCTCTTTATGACAACTAAAAACAACACATGCCACTTAAACTTCATTCATCATGTAGCCATGTTCCTTATCATACACATAACCCATTTACAAATTCACTTGGATACAACCAAGCCTGTATAGTCAAGGAACATCGCTTACTAGTCTATATTACGCAGATATCAAGTTTAAGTGGCATATCTTGTCCCAACTAATGCCTCATATAGAAAATAGAAGCTACATATGCCATATATACTCTATCCAATTCACATCCATGTTCTTTGGTGTATACAAAACCCTTACTAATCATTTTACTTGTTAAACCAACACATATACATCTAAAGAACATCCGTATGAATCAATATCATGTAATCATGGAGCTTAGATGGCATATTTTGCTTCATATCGTAGAATCATAGCTTAATCATGCATAGGTCACGAATATCAATTAGCATGGTTTTCATAATAATCATACATACATAAATCATCCAAGGATAATCAATAATAAGGAATATATATACTTTGTATTAAACATATATATGTAAAATCATTCATCTTTTGATAAATAAAATCATAATATCGAGTTTGGAAAACATATAACCCCTACCTCATGTATATAGACCAAAAGAAGGAAGAAAGCTTTAAACCGAAGCACCGTTCGGTAAAATCCTCAAGCTCTCATCTCACCGCGTTCCTAACATAGCCAAATCCTCGAATTAATGGAGTATAAACCCAACCCAAGTAACCAAAGTTCATGCCTGAGCTTCTATAGAAGAAAACCAAGGTAGAAGATGATGAATAGTACCTTAGAGATGCGTTTGGATGTTTTCGAGCTTGAATCTTCGATCGGGGATGAAAGACGTGTAGAAATCTTTCTTTTTATCTCTCTAGAACCCTTTAGAACTCCCTAGAGGAGTGTGGAAATGTTTGACACGAAGTTTGGATGAAAAATGACCAAAAATGGCTTAAAAACGTGCTTAAGTCGGTGGGAATAGTTAACTAGCGGACCGGTATGCAAAATACCGAATACTGGTCCGCGGAGCACAAATTTCCCAAAAATTTGGTGCCGGACCGGTATGCCAAAAAAGCCATACCGGTCCGCGCTTTAATTTTTGGGTTCTGGAGCACTGTTTTTGTTTTGGTCATAACTTTTCGCTCTGAACTCCGATTGAGGCATTCTTTATGTCCACGGAAAGGTATTTGAAAGCTATACAACTTCCTAGTTGGAAGTTTCTCCAAATTATGGACCAATCATTCCCAAAAATTCACCGAAGACAGCGCTCTGCCAAAGCGCTACCGAAAGACCAGAATTTAGAGAGGGGCCAACTTCGGGCCCTGTTTTGACCCACGAGGAGTGTGAATTGGACTTCGGCCAAAACACGAAAATTGTAGAATGCTACAAATTCTAGACACAACATGAATAGAATCTTATTTGGATAAATATAGAATAAATTACGATAGCTCAAAGATGGCTAGAAACAACAAATCGCGAAGGATTAAAACTTTTTTATTTTCCAACCAAAATCAATTCAAACCACCCGAATCACATAACGATCACTCATATGAGTATAAATAAGCCAATATAATTCCATTTAACACAAATTAAAGTATGGGGTAGTACAGTTTATATGGCTTATGTGGTGAAAAATGGTGTCTTGGGGGGGATTTTAACACGGTTAGATTCCCGACTGGGAAACTAAATGGTGAAAGAATTATAAGAAGCATGAAAAATTTTGATTCATTTATTCGAGACACGGGGTTGAGAGATATTGATCTTAATAATTCGAAGTACACTTGGTCTAACATGAGAGAAAGATTAGAATGCTCTCGTTTTGATAGAATTCTTTTTTCTGAAGGATGGGAACAAATGCATAAAGTAATAAGACAAGATGCGCTCTTTAGAGTTACTTTGGATCATTGTCCAATTGTATTGGACACAAACGAGTTCAAATGGGGTCCTACTCCATTCAGATTCGAAAATATGTGGTTGCAACACCAAAATTTCAGAGAAAATTTCAAAAAGTGGTGGAGTTTTGATCCAGGTCATGGTTGGACTGGTTTTCTCTTCATGAAGAAGCTGGATGCAGTGAGGGGTGAACTTAAAAGATGGAATAGATCAGCCTTCGGCAACTTTAGGCTTGAGAAAAGTGCAATTATCTCTCAAATTGCGGATTTGGACAGAAAGGAAGCGGATGGTTCCATTGTAGAACACGACATAATGGTTAAAAGCAATTTAAAAGTAAAATTGGAAGAGGTTATCATCAAAGAAGAAACTTCATGGAATCAAAAAGCAAGAGTGCAAGGTGTGATAGAATGGGACAACAATTCCACTCTTTTTCATCGTATAGCAAGTTGGAGGAAGGTGAATAAATTGGTGAACAAAATTGAGTCGAGTGATGGGAGAGTTCTGCAAACGGAGGAGGAGATAGTTAATGAAATAATAATTTTTTACGAAAAATTGTTTAATAGCACCAACACCTTGGCATTCGGTATTGAGGGTTTGGAGTGGTCAGCCATTGATGAATCTAGTAGCATTTGACTTGAAAGACACTTTGAGGAGGATGAAATAAAGGCTGCTCTTTTCTCTTGTGATGGAAACAAAGCACCGGGTCCTGATGGCTTCATTATTGCGGTACTACAAGATGGTTGGGAGGAGATTAAGGCTGATGTATTGGAGGTTTTCAATGATTTTTTTCTTAATGGCATTGTGAATGCTAAGGTAAATGCCACATTCATTTGTTTAATTCCGAAAAAGCTAAAATCTATCTCCATTAAAGACTTTTGACCAAATAGTCTTGTTACAAGTCTCTATAAAATTATTGCCAAAGTTTTATCTTCTAGGCTTAAGGAGGTGCTCGATATTACAATAGACCCATCTCAAGGGGCTTTTGTTTGAGGTAGGCAAATCCTTGACCTTGCTCTAATTGCTAATGAAGCTATTGAGGATTATAGATCAAAAAAGATGGCGGGGGTGGTCTTCAAAGCTGATTTTGAAAAGGCTTACGATCATGTTGGATGGGAATTTCTTGATTTTATGCTTGAAAAGAAAGGTCTTGGTATAAGGTGGAGGAAATGGATTATGGGCTGTTT
The DNA here is from genome assembly GCA_021464415.1 of Lonicera japonica. Taxonomy (NCBI): domain Eukaryota; kingdom Viridiplantae; phylum Streptophyta; class Magnoliopsida; order Dipsacales; family Caprifoliaceae; genus Lonicera; species Lonicera japonica. The sequence continues at coordinate 36,317,970 of CM038471.1, read as the reverse complement.
GTCTTCTTCTAATTTTTCAATCATTATCAATGGTAAATCTAGGGGTCTTTTTGGAGCAAGTAGGGGTTTGAGACAAGGCGATCCATTATCACCTTTTTTATTTATTCTAGTCGGGGACGTTCTTAGTAGACTGGTGAATAAAGCTTGTGAACGTTCTTTGATAGAAGGATTCGAGTTTGGTAGCAAGAAGGTTTGCCTCTCTCATTTGCAATTTGTCGATGATAGTATCTTCTTTGTTTCAAACAAAGACTCCAACATATCCAACATTGTCCATGTTCTCAACACTTTTTCTTTGCTCTCGGGGTTGAGAATCAACATGAATAAAAGCGGCAGGTATTTGTAGTAGCTCGATGAGACTGGAGGGGATTGCAAACAGTTTGGGTTGTCTTGTTGGTGAGTGGACTATGAGTTACTTAGGAATTCCTCTTGGGGGAAATCCCAATAGCTTTCATTTTTGGGATCCGGTTATCGAAAGAATCGAAAAAAGATTGGATGGATGGCATAAAGGACATCTTTCAAGAGGTGGTCGTTTGATTCTCTTGCAATCAGTTCTTAGTAGCATTTCGACCTATTACATGTCTCTTTTTAAGATGCCGGTACAAGTCGCTAAAGCTATTGAGAAATGGATGCGCGATTTCTTTTGGGAAGGGAAGGGTTCCAAAGATTATCTTATTAATTGGGATGTTGTCAAAAAATTGAAAAATCTGGGTGGCTTAGGTGTTGGTGATTTAGTTAATAAAAATATTGCTCTTTTAGGAAAATGGTTGTGGCGGTTTCCTTTAGAGACTAATTCCATGTGGGTTTATGTTATTTTGAGTAGGCGCGGCATGCAGTCTAATTACTTTGAAGTGAAAACTGACCCTAAAGCTACGCTCAAATCTCCATGGAGATCTATTGCAGGCTTGTGGGATATTTTTGCAGTAAATACAACTCTTAAAGTAGGTAATGGGGAAAAAATAAAATTCTGGGAGGATGTGTGGATAGATGATACAGCCCTTTGTTTTGTTTTCCCGAGATTGTACCAACTTTCTCTCAATAAGAACAATCGTATTTGTGAAGTGGCAGAAAGACAAGTGGAGAATGGCATCTTTTGGAATTTACGTTTTCGTAGGAATTTCAGCTATAGAGAACAAGCTGATTTCTTAAATCGGCTGCATAAAATTGAAGGTTTACAGTCCCTCCAAACTCTAGAAGATAGTAGAATTTGGAAGGCAAGCTCACAAGGCATTTTTTCAAGTAAATCCTTTTTTGAGATCATATCTGGATCGGGTTCACAAATGGTTTTCTTGCAAAAGAAGTTTTTATGGAAAAGTGCTATGCCCACCAAGATTAAAGTATTTAATTGGCTGGCGGTTCATGGGAAGATTAACAAAAATGATCTACTTCAAAGTAGAAGGCCCTTTTTGGTACTATCTCCGCATTGGTGTACATTGTGCAAGAATGACTTAGAGAGCGCAAATCATATACTATTGCACTGCAACTTCTCAGGTCATATTTGGAGGAAATTAATGTCTACTGTTAAATATTATGTATAGGTTTATATTAGCTGTATAGATTCCTAAGTTAAATAGTTTCATAGTTTAATAGTGATTCCTCTTGTATAAAAAATGCTCTCATTATTTTAAATCAATATAACAATTTCTTCTTATTCTCTCACATGGTATCAGAGGAAGAGTGAGAAAAACCCTATTACAATCTTGTGTTTGCTGTGTTTTTCGTTCCAGCATACATCTCCCCAAACCCTAGCCGCCAACAACCAAGGAGTCATCCAAACCCTAGTTGTTTCGCGTGTATCCTACCACCCACACCAAGGTGGTCGAAAATCCCAGACGAGCCCACACCGAAAAAATCACCAAAAAACTCTACCCCACGCGCTCCCACGCGCCATCGCTGTCCTGCGCGTGAGATCCACGCGCCACCACTTCCACACGCGCGTGTAGGCGCGTGAACAGTTGATTCGTCTCCAAAATTTCCAGATTCCCTTTTTGGCTTGAACCCTACTGTTTTGCAGTATTTTCCTGGTATTTTTTGCCCTTTACATTCTTTCTTGTGCTCATTCGTAATGAGTAATCCAACTAATATGTTGCCAAACAAATCTTTCCTAAGTTTTGCAACCACTCCTATCATATGTTCGGAAAAATTGAAGGGTCCCAATAATTATATGTCATGGTCTGCCTCTGTTGAATTGTGGTTTATGGGCCAGGGTTATGAAGAACACTTAGTAAAACGTGTTACTGGTATTGTTGAAAAAGAACAGTTGCAATGGAAACAGATTGATGCCTTTTTATGTAATGTTCTATGGCAATCTATTGATCAAAGTCTTGTTGGCCAATACCGTCCTTATCGCACTTGTTATGAGGTGTGGCAAAAGGCTAAGAAACTTTATTCAAATGACATAAATCGTCTTTATACCATTGTCTCTCATATGAAGACGATTAAGAAACAGGATCATGATATGCAAGAATACCTTGGCCAAATTGAGACTTTTTGACAGGAATTTAATGAGTTGATGCCCTTGTTAACTGATGTTACACAACAAGAAACAGATCGTGGAAAGTTTTTTATGGTTCTTGCACTAGCAAAGTTGCCCACTGAACTTGATTCAGTTCGCAATCAAATTCTGGCAATTCCTGGGGTTCCTAATATGGATACGATCTTTGAACAGTTGATTCGTATTTCCGCACCTCTAAGCATCTCAAGCAATTCTACCACTTCCACTGATTCTGCTATATTAGCATCTCAAGTGACTCCTCGACAGGATGGTAAAGGTGGGCAACGAGGTCGAACTCGCCCCAAATGTACTCATTGCCATAATCAGGGCCATACAGTAGATCGTTGCTACAAGCTTCATGGCTATCCGCCTAAGGTTGCCAACATCTCACAATATGATCCATCCTCTGGGGATACACCTGGGACTATGACTGTACCTGCTACTGAGTATGCTGCATTTCAGAAATTTAATGAAAGTAACCAGTCATCTGCCATACCCTCAACCAGTCAAATTGGTAATCATATTGCTTGCATTTCTCAATCATCCTCTCTTGGGCCATGGGTTCTTGATTCGGGTGCCTCCGATCATATGTCTGGTAACAAGGATTTGTTCTCTCGTATTACTTATTCTGGTACTTTATCTACTGTTACCTTAACTGATGGTTCACAGACTAAAGTTAGAGGAATTGGACAAGCTACTCCCTTGCCTTCTCTATCTTTAGATTCTGTTCTTTTCATACCAAATTGTCCTTTTAATTTAATTTCCATTAGCAAATTAACCCAAACATTGCCCTATTCTGTTACCTTCGTTGCTAATTCGGTTCTTGTGCAGGATCGAAACACCGGGAGGACGATTGGAGTAGGATGTGAGTACCGCGGACTATACTACCTTTCCCCACCACCACTCCCTGTAGCATGTGTTGCCATTGATCCACCTGCCATCCTCCATCACCGTTTGGGACATCTTAGCCTACAAAAGTTACAAAAGATGGTGCTGAGTCTTGCGAGTTTGTCTTCTTTACAGTGTGAGTCTTGTTAGTTAGGAAAACATGTTCGTAATTCTTTTTCTAGTCGTCTCAATAAACAAACAGAGTCACCTTTTGCTTTAGTTCATTCAAATATATGGGGTCCTAGTCGTGTTAAATCTACTTTGGGTTTTAGTTACTTTGTTACATTTGTTGATGATTTTTCTCATTGTACTTGGTTATTTTTAATGAAAAATCGTTCAGAATTATTTTCCATATTTCAAAATATTTGTTCTGAAATTAAAACTCAATTTGGCACTACTATTCTTACTTTTCGAAGTGACAATGCACGAGAATACTTTTCTGCCCCTTTTTAATTTTTTATGGCCTCTCAAGGTATACTTCATCAATCGTCCTGTGCTCATACCCCTTAACAAAATGGGGTGGCAAAAAGGAAAAACATACATTTGATTGAAACTACACGTACTCTCCTTATTCACACTCATGTTCCGCTACGTTTTTTGGGGAGACGCTGTTCTTACAGCATGCTATTTCATTAATCGCATGCTGTTCTCAATTTTACAAAATCAGGTTCCTCATTCTCTGTTATTTCCTAATCAATCACTCTATTATCTTCCACCTCGTGTCTTTGGATGTACATGTTTTGTTCACGATCTCACTCCAGGAAAAGATAAGTTACAGGCCAAGTCTCTTAAATGTATCTTTCTAGGTTACTCTCGTTTACAGAAAGGTTATCGATGCTTCTATCCTCACCTTAAACGATATCTTATCTCCGCCGATGTCACGTTCTTCGAAATGACTCCTTTCTTTACGTCTTCTGAACATGCTGAGTGTCCAATTGATGTTCTCCCTCTTTCAGACACTAGTTCTACTCCATTGATTGTCTCATCTCCTGACCCTGTGACTCCTACCGCAGACTCGCCACCTCCTTTACTCACATACCATCGCCGACAACGTACCCCTCTTATTGCAAACCCTTCCACCGAACCTACCACTGCTCCTACAACCGAACCTACGACCGACATTGCTCCATCCCCTATGACTGAATCTACCACCCCTGCCAATCCTATATCTGACCTAGTGGACTCATCCTCTACTCCGATCACAACTTCCGTTCCGGTCTCTGACTTGGATTGTCCCATTGCTGAACGTAAAGGTATTCGTTCTACTCGAAATCCTTATCCTATTTATAATTTTCTGAGTTATCACCGTTTATCTCCATCATATACAGCCTTTGTGTCGTCCTTGTCCCATGTTTCTATTCCAAAAAATGTAGGAGCAGCTCTTTTGGACCCAGGTTGGCGTCAAGTGATGGTTGATGAGATGTCTGTGTTACATTATAATGGCACTTGGGATTTAGTGCCCCTTTCTCCTGGGAAATCTACAGTCGGTTGTCGTTGGGTTTATACTGTCAAAGTTGGTCCTGATGGAGCATTAGACCGGTTGAAGACTCGATTGGTTGCCAAAGGTTAAACACAGATTTATGGGCTTGATTATGGTGACACATTCTCTCCGGTTGCCAAAATGACCTCTGTTCGCTTATTTCTTTCTATGGCCGCCATTCATCACTGGCCTCTCTATCAGTTAGATATCAAGAATGCTTTCCTCCATGGTGAATTGCAAGAAGAAGTTTATATGGAGCAACCTCCTGGGTTTGTTGCTCAGGGGGATTCTAGATCTCGATTGGTGTGTCACCTCCGACGTTCTTTATATGGACTTAAACAGTCCCCACGAGCTTGATTTAGGCAATTCAGTTCAGTTGTTCAACAATTTGGAATGACCAGAAGCGAGTCTGATCATTCAGTGTTTTATCGCCACTCACCCTCCAACCGATGCATCTATTTGGTTGTGTATGTGGATGACATTGTGATTACCGGAAATGACCAGGAGGGTATACAGAAACTTAAGCAACATTTGTTCCAACACTTTCAGACAAAAGATTTGGGCACACTCAAGTACTTTTTAGGAATCGAAGTTGCTCAATCCCAACATGGCGTATTTATCTCCCAGCGAAAGTATGCCCTAGATATCTTAGAAGAAACAGGCATGTCCAACTACAAACCCGTCGAGACTCCGATGGATCCAAATGCTAAGCTTCTACCTAATCAAGGGGAGCCTTTACCAGACCCGAGTAAATACAGGAGACTTATCGGTAAACTTAACTACCTCACGGTAACACGTCCTGATATTACATTTCCGATGAGTGTTCTCAGTCAGTTTCTAAGTACTTCATGTGATAGCCATTGGGATGCAGCTATTCATATTCTAAAGTATATCAAGAGAGCTCCAGATAAAGGCTTGTTATATGAAAACAAGGGGCATACTCAGGTGATTGGCTATTCAGATGCTGATTGGGCAGGCTGTCCGTCCGATAGATGCTCAACTACTGGTTACTGCATTTTTGTTGGGGGTAATCTCGTGTCTTGGAAGAGCAAGAAACAATCCGTTGTTGCTCTATCCACTGCTGAAGTAGAATATCGAGCCATGGCTAAAGCAACATGTGAACTCATATGGCTGAAACAATTACTCCAGGAGCTAAAATTTATGGAGATTCAGCAAATGAAGTTAATATGTGATAATCAAGCAGCTCTCCATATTGCCTCTAATCCTGTCTTTCATGAGAGGACCAAGCATATAGAGATTGACTGCCACTTTATTCGAGAGAAGATTCTTTCAGGGGACATTGCTACTAGTTATGTTAAGACAAATGACCAACTAGCAGATATATTTACCAAGTCTCTCACAGGTCCTCGAGTCAATTATATTTGTAGCAAGCTGGGAACATACAACTTGTATGCTCCAGCTTGAGGGGGAGTGTTAAATATTATGTATAGGTTTATATTAGCTGTATAGATTCCTAAGTTAAATAGTTTCCTAGTTTAACAGTGATTCCTCTTGTATAAATAGATGCTCTCATTATTGTAAATCAATATAACAATTTCTTCTTATTCTCTCACATCTACAATGGGTGTGGTAGGAGTGTTACCTAAGACCTGGGCTGAGTTTGTATTAATAGAGTGGAACTTCAAAGGTAATAGAGAAACTTTTAAAGTTCTATGGAGATTTTTTGTACAAGCTATTGCATGGCTGATATGGACAGAGAGGAACAGGAGGATATTTGAAGACAAAGAGCAGTATGTGGTGGAAATATGGAATCATGCGTGTTTCGTAGTTGGATTATGGGCCAAAGTGGCCAAGCTTTTTAACAGCATAGAGAGTTATTTGTTTTGTTTGGATCGCATAAGCTTTGTCCTAGATACATAAGAAGCTTATCTTTTACATTTTGTTCTTTCTGTTGGATCTCTTATCCAACCACCTTGTACTAATATTTTTTTTGATATCAATGAAGTTTTGTTTCTTATCAAAAAAAAAATGTTGAAGAAAGTTGAATGCCAAATTATTGAAAATATTTTACTTTTGGTAAGATAAAAATTTCAACTCAAATAAAACTAGCACTAATTTAAGTGTCTGCCAATGGCGAAAAACACTGCATCTGTTAAGGAACTATCTAGATTATATTGTTCTTTAAAAGCATACAGAAAACAACAGGCATAGCCAGGTCGTTGAATCTTCCTTGAGTCATATCAAATTTAGGCTTGAAATTTGTTGTACTTGTAAATCTTGCGTTGTTTCTGATTTATGTTGCTATTCAGTTGTTCAGGTGTATATATATAGAGAGAGAGTGGTACACAGCCATGTTCGAAGGGTTTGGGGTTGGAATTGAACCTTGCGCGCTCCCTCTGATACCCTTCAATTTGGCTTTGGTTAATGTTATCTATTCATGGTTAATTACATCACACTTGATATATAACGCGATGGTTATCTCCCAGTACTTATCTACAGTGTGTTTTGGTTATTAGGACTTTTCAATGGTCAATGAATTGTAACCTTGTGTAGCTCTTTGATTTCAGTGTTAGGCACTTGTACATTACAACTTACAAGTTCTCATTTCTTCTTGGTATCAAGAGAAGGATAAGATCCTAATGTAGGGTTTTCTTCAAGTTCTTCCGGCTTTTCCGGCAGAGGTCTGTTTTTCTGATCAAAGATCTGTGTACCATTACTTGTATTGAGTAAGCCCCTAGAAAAAGGCAGAATAAATTTCTCGGATCTAAAGTTATTTGTTTTTAGTGGTTGTATAGGTATAGCAGCTCAGCTTATGAAACTAGTAACTGTACAGGCTTGAAGGTTCCGTTCTCCACATCTATTTAATGAGAATGCTACTCGTACCAGAAAATGGATTACAAATTCATCTACCCATACATTTATTTTATCATTATAATTGGACAAAGCTAGCCATCGGTAATGAATGATCGAACACCCAAGCGTAAGTTAAGGCGGTTATGTTGCAGTGGATGTCAAATATGATGTTGATTGGTGAATAAGATGGTACTTGGTTGACTTTGTAGAAGTTACTTGGTGGGTATAGGTTACACATCAGCAAGATGATATTATTATATTTTTGTTGTTATTTTATCACATACTATACACTCGGTCAAAAAAAAGCTGTGAATTTTCCTCCATGATAGCATCATCACTTCTTAAATATTATTTTCTTAAGAGTTTACTTTTGTAGATGGTACGTGATGTGTAGGCTGTTTGATCGACATCTTCATGAAATAATGATATTGTTTATTTTACCATTCGTTAGATAGTGATAAAGTCAGAGATTAGTTGCTGTCACGACATCTTCCTGAAGACGTATCTTTTATAACTTATACATTCGTCCCAACTCGCGTCTTTTACCTCAATCTTTTATACATCCCTCATACATTTCTGAGTTTCAGAAACCATTTTCTCTTGTACGTACATACATGCGCATACTGAAGAAACAGGGGCATATTCAATTTTCAAAGCATTAATTTGTTACTATAAGCTACCTGTTTCAACCCAATATAATTCCCAAAGTTCACGTGTAGCCTTCAGCCCCATGAAATTACCAATTGACTTCACCTCTTGTGCAAGTCTCCCAACTTAACATCTGTTTTTCTGTTAATGGAAAACTTAATTGACTCTTATATTTCTCTCAACCCTTCCTTCCTTTGATACGTGCTTATTGCCATGAATAATGCTTATATCCAGAATATAATTTCTCTGCTACATCATAGCTTTGTCCAATGGCTATTGTGAGGGCCCAAGAGGCCTCTTCTTCTATATGCACATATGATGTGTTCTTGAGTTTTAGAGGTGAGGACACTCGAAATAGCTTCACCGATCACCTCTATACAGCTTTGGTGCAAGCAGGATATCGCACTTTCAGAGACGACTATGAGATTGAGAAGGGACAGAGTCTAAAGCCCGAATTAGACAAAGCAATCAAATCATCAAGGATTTCGATAATTGTGTTTTCCAAAGACTACGCATCTTCACCGTGGTGCCTAGACGAACTTGTGGTGATCCTCGAATGCAAGAGAAGGGCCCCATCGGGACATTTAGTTTTACCTGTCTTCTATGATGTGTGTCCATCCGAAATTCGGAAGCAAAAGGGGAGGACAGGAGAAGCATTTGATGGGTATGTTGAGCAATATGAGGCCAAAATTGATCACAGGAAGAAAACAAAACTGATGGAAAAGGTGGAAGGGTGGAAGGAAGCTCTTGAAGAAGTTACAGATTTGGCTGGGATGGAACTGAAAAACCAAGCGAATGGGTAAGTTAATTAATTTCTTGAAATTCCATCTCCTACTTTCCAACTCTTTTCTGTGTGTTTTTTCTTTTCTCTTTTTTTTTTGGATATTAATAAGCAGTACGTACACAACTTATAATTTGTATCTAATTCCTTGATGCTTTTTAGTCCTCACTTTTATAATTTACTGCACCATGGATAACAAATAATACTCTATTTAACTATTTAAGATTGTAGTTGGATTTGAAAAGGTGAAGCAATAAATAATTGTGATGCAGGACGGAAGCAGGTTTAAAGGGAAAAAATTATCGTCTTTTACCTAACTTCTTGAATCCACAAGAAAAGAGAGAAAATTCTCGAAATATTTAATATATTGATAAAAGATTGTATTCTATTACACATAGGGTGACATGGGTACGTGTAAATGCTCGTTTAATCTCTAAATTAAGGACACTTTCTTTACCCAAAGCTAATGGATTGGTGAGGGAGCTCCGGTCACTGGATTGTTGCCAGTCTCTGAAATACTGCTGGTACGCTAAGTCACTAACACTACAAAATCACTTTTACTGACTTTAAGTTAAGGTTTCTGTGAGACGTGCTTGTGAGATTTATAATTGACTTTTGGTGAAATTTGTTTACTATAGTTAAATTTGATACATTGATTATGGCCCCAAAAACAAACTGGACTCTTGATTTTTGGATATCTCAAAGACCATAGTTTGTTAATGGTACACATTGTAGGCAGTGTTGCTTTAATGATTTTTAAGACCTAATGTAAGAATTACAAATCTCTTTGGATTCCCCTAAAAATATTAAATAAATAGTCAACATATATTAATGGAACATATTACATAGTAATGATATATTAGTTTGAAAATTGATGATAAATACATTAATAAGGAAAAAGTTTAGTTATTGAGATAGAAATCTTTAAAATAGAAAAATATAAAGAAAGGCACCAAAAAATTCCATATATATAGTTAATTTTGTAATTGGAATTTGTTGACCCTCCTTTAAGGAGGGTCCTAGCTGGTGCTCCTTGAATCTGGTTGGTGGATGCAATAGAATATTAATAAAACACTTAAAAGGATCCAATTTTTTATTGCATCCACCTGCAAGGGCCACCATGAACCTCCTTAAAAGAGAGGGCCAACAAGTCCAAAGTCATTATTTTATTCTTGAAAAGTCAACAACTCTTTGCTGCCCCACTATAGAGGGGGAAATCAAATTCAAACTTCATTATGTTTGCTTATATAATTTGGATGAACTTTGTAGGCATGAGTCAAGGTTTATGCTGAAAATTTTAAATTGGGTCAAAGGGAAATTGAGGCGGACACCCTTGTTTGTTGCTCCATACTTAATTGGAATGCATTCTCGAGCCAAAAATATTAATAAGTGGTTGCAGGATGACTCATCTGAAGTTAGTTTACTCGGAATTTGTGGGATGGGCGGCATTGGGAAGACAACCATGGCAAAATTTGTCTATGATAAGAATTATGAAAGTTTTGATTGCAGTTACTTCCTCGCAAATGTGAGAGAGATGTCAGAAAACCCCAATGGTTTAGCTGGTTTACAAAGACAGCTTCTTTCAAGTATCCTCAATAAAAAGCATGAAAAGATATACAATGCCGATGAAGGAATCATTAAAATCAAGGAAGCCGTTTCATGCAAAAGGGTTCTTCTTGTTCTTGATGATGTCGATCAAAGTGACCAATTACGTGCACTATGTGATGTGCAAGATTGGTTTTATCCCGGGAGTAAAATCATTATAACTACGAGATATGAGAGGTTGCTAAAGCCACATGAGGTTTATAAGGTTCAAGAATTAGATTATTATGAATCAGTGAAGCTCTTTAGTTTCTACGCATTTGGAGATGATTGTCCTATTGAAGGTTACACGGAGCACACAGAAATGTTAGTACAACTTTGTATAGGCCTTCCACTAGCTCTTCAAGTTATAGGTTCTTCTTTGTGTGGAAGAACTGTACTTCAATGGGCATGTGAAGTGAAGAAATTGGAAGCAATTCCTCACTGGAAAATACTCGATAAACTTAAAATAAGTTATGAATGTTTACAAGATGACATCGACAAAAGATTATTCCTTGATATTGCTTGTTTCTTTGTTGGAAATGACAAGGATTACACGATCAAAGTACTAGATAGTACTGATACTTATGCAGATGTTGGAATTCAAAATCTCATCGACCGGTCTCTATTAACAATTGATTCTCGTAATAAGTTAATAATGCATCAATTACTTAGAGACATGGGAAGAAACATTGTCAACCAAGAATCAGTTGAGCCTGAGAAACGAAGCAGATTGTGGCATGAAAAGGAGGCCTATAGTGTATTGAGAAATGAGAAGGTAAGAAAATAAGTGAATGTAATTGTCATGTTTCTATGTATTTGTTTATGTATTGTGTGCATATGTTCATTACTAATCAAAATTTTATGTGTTTTCTTATGTTATTAGGGCACAACAACAATCGAGGGCCTCACCCTTGACATGCACAGGTTAATGAAAGATGATACCATTACAAGAAAAAGTAAATATGACGAATCTCTTAAGAAGGCTTCACCCTTGACAGGCATACGCCCTGGTTTCCTCAGCTTTCTTTTAGGGCCAAAAATATTCCCAGCTTTAAGAAATCAAAGTTCAAAATTGAGAACTGATGCATTTGAAAAGATGGAAAACTTAAGACTACTAAAGCTCAATTATACACAATTAGATGGCTGCTATGATAATTTTCCTAAAAATTTGACTCGGTTATGTTGGCATGGATTTCCCTTAAAATATATGCCCATAAAGTTGTCCTTGGAGAATTTGGTGGCTCTTGACTTGCAGCATAGCAAATTAGAAGAAGTTTGGGCTGGCCCCAAGGTATGAAATTTATTTATTTATGGTTTCTTTCATTGTAGCTAGGTTCTTAATTAGTGCTGGATATACATGTTTAGAACTTAGTACATATCATTGTTCCTTTTCAACAGTTTCTTGGATCATTAAAGGTCCTTAATCTGAGTTATTCTGAAAGGCTTGTGAAAACTCCTAACTTTTTAGGAGTTCCGAATCTTGAGAGACTGATTGTCAAAGGTTGTGTAAGTTTGATTGAGATTTGTGAATCCATTGAATTCCTTGAGGAGCTTGATTTACTTGATCTAACATATTGCATAAATCTAAGGAAACTTCCTAGGAACATGTACAAGTTGGGATCTCTTGAAACGCTCATGGTCTCAGGTTGTTCGGCTCTTTTCGCTGGTGGACTTGACATAAGCACAACAAGCACACCTAATGGTCAGGGCAAATGGTGGTGTACATCACTTTTACTGCCATGGGTGCCACAGCCAAGAAGAGGTCCAGAAATGTTATGGGCTTCTTTACCATGCTCTTTAAGAAGCTTAAGTCTTTCAAAATGCAATCTATCTGATGGTTCCTTGCCAATTGCGTTTGGTAATCTATCGTTGCTTAAACATTTGGATTTAAGCCGGAATTTGTTTTGTAGCTTGCCAGATTGCTGTAAAAGCCTTAGTAGCCTTCAATGCCTCTCCTTAGCTTCTTGTATGTCTCTCGATTCAGTTCTAGGCTTGCCAAGTAACTTACAGAGGTTGAATTTGTTGCATTGCATGTCATTAAGAAAAATAACATTTCAATCAACTCCGGATCAGTTAGATTCAATCAACACTTTAAGATGCTATAAGTGGATGAAATAGAAGGCTTTCTAAAGAGAGAACCAATAGAAAAAGTTGACGGAAGGATAATCAAGAATTTAGGTATTGACATTGAATCAATGATGATAAATCTTGAGGTGATGCATGTGGGGCTGTTAGACGTTGTCGAGCAGAATCCAATTCCAGTCCAGGTTCTCTGTCTCTCTCTCTCTCACTCTCTGTGGTGAATTGTTAAAAGATTAAAAATATGATTGAATTGATGCAGGGAATTTACGAGTTTGGTATATTCAGCACATTCATCCACGGTGGAAAGATCCCAAGTTGTTTCAGAAAGAGGAAGAAGGGATCGTCAATATCTTTTATCGTGCTTTCGGTTCCTAATCGTAGGATTCAATGCTTGAACATTTGCTCCGTGTATGCACGGACTGATTCCATCACATTTTATCCATTTGGCATTAAAATCAATAATAAGACAAAGGATCTGACGTGGTTATATTGCCCTACGTACAAGGGCATTCCTGGGAAAGATAAAGAAATGACGTGGTTAAGCCAGTGGAATTTTGGGAATCAGCTAGAAGGTGGGGATGAAATTGTCATTTCAGTTTTAATGGGTGACTTGTTGGAGGTAAAGGAGTGTGGTATCGACATTGTGTATGAAGCAGATAAGGGAGTAACCTCCGATGGCAACAATAATAAGACATATTTTCACTGGAACGAAGTTGTTGGCGGAGATTGGTCTCGGTTACAGTTGAGCACGGGGACGTACTTCCTCTGTCGCAAACTCTTTAAAGGTTCTTATTCTGATATGGTCAAGGATGTTTATCAAAATGTATTGGCAGACATCGCCGATTTTGCAGGTGTGCATGTACGTCTCAGACTTTTATTTTATAATTCAGAAACGAAACCCTCCAAGTACCGGTACATTTGAATTTCTTTTTACATTTTTTATCTCATCTCATCTCACTGTCATGTTAATACTTAATTTGGTTGATTTGAATGACCGTAGAGATACAAGAACGGAAGGTGCCTTGTGGTTTCTCTGCTTACATCTGAAGGTGTGTTGTGGTTTCTCTGCTTACTACTGAAGATGTCTTCATTATCTTTACTACTAGTAAATACTTTTGATTAATGTTTTTGTGTTTGTATGTATATATGTGCTTGTGACTAATAACTAAGGTGTATATATTTATTACTTGTGTATTAGTTGACTCTAAAATGTGCAAATTTTACTCACGTTGGACCTAATTCACTAACTAATATATAATAGTAATATGTCGTCGTGTCTTGTGAACGTGTCATCGGCTTGTTTTCCCCAAATTACTCATGTAACAACAATTTACTTTATAATTTAGTTAATTATGGAAAACAAAATCGTTGTTGTTGCCCTCGTGGGCTGAAGTTTTATTCCAACCAAAACATAACCTGCCAAAATCTGAGAGAGAATTTCTGTATCTGCACACAAGTTGAATTACAATTTGATGAGGTTTAAATTTTTGTATGTGAAATTACTATTTTAAACTCAAAAGATAGACAAAAATTCAAATTAAATGAGTACTAGTAAGTGTCTTACTCTTCTCTCTAGTGGATATAGCGAGCAATTGAATTGAGTTTTTTGAGAAGCGTGGACCTTTCCATTTTTATAAACAACCCCCCACACCCCCGCCTTCCCCTCTATTTTGTAACAGAAATAACTTAAAGTGTTTTTTCTCTTTTTTGTATAGATAAATATGTTTCTTAATTTTAAAAACACGGTTTTATTATATTGGCATTTAGAATTTTATTCATTTACATTTGTTATACTAGTAAATTAGTCAAAATTATATTTGCAACATAGCAGATGATGTTTCGTATTTTACTAATGAACAAAAATTTACATAAATTTAAATTTGAGGTGGATAATAAAAACAATAAAACTAACATATTATATAAACAAATATCAATTACATTTTCATAGAATAAAAAAAGTGAATTTAACTTGTACCTTAAAAAACTTTTAACATATATATCCAAAGAAAGGGTGGATCTAACCACCCCGCCCATACCAATCAAGCTTCTCAACCCATATTTGACAGTTGAAATTAAGTCTGAACTCATGTAAGCCTTCAGATGCATTCTCTCCATTCACAGAAAACTCATATTTTATGTATATAATATATATGAATTGTGTTAATTGTATGACATATATATATATATATACTTTTTGTTTTTTGACAAGGATTGTATATAAACACACATATATATAGTGTATATATTATTTAATTTGTATTAGAGACTAAGGAGAGATCTAGAAACCCTTCTCTTCCAATCATCTCTTACAATTACCAACAAATCTCATTCAGTTTTTTAGTCTTTATCTCACAACCACTCTGACCCACTTTTGAAAGCGATCTTGAAACAATTGACTCTGACTTATTTTACATATTTCTTTTGCCGAGGAAGTGTTAAAGATGATTTAACTTCAAGACTCGATAGGAGGGAGATATATATATACATATAAGTGTTAAAGAGGGTCCGAATTGTTTCCCATGAAGTTTCGTTAAAATTGATTAACTTGAAGAGGAGAGAAAGAGATGAGGCATTAATTCAATGGAAAATAAGAAAATGGTCAAGGAAGAAGAGAAATCTAGTAGCGATGTGTTTTTTTATTCCTTTTTTTTTATTTGAGGGGAAAAAAAGAAAAAGAAGCAAGTTCTTCGCGATTTTGGTCGGGTGAAAAAGAAAAAGAATAGACGAAGATTTTTTCTAGGGATAAAAATCGGAGTGAGAAAAGAAAGGAATCTATGCTATTTTTTAGGGTTTTGTTTAATTTGGGTATTGACTTTTATAAGGGTGAGAAGAATAAAAATATGGGTGTATTTAAGAACATTCATGTATTATTTGGCTATTGGTTTGGCTAAAGATTGTTAATATGTGGTTTCTTTTGATTTACCATGCTTTTTCATCAACTGGCTGGAGAGCAGAGTACTCTGTATCTCACCACTCCCTCATGTTTTATTATGATTTTCGAGAAAAGAAGAATTTTCATTTGGCTAAAAAAAAAATTATGTTCTTCGTGACATAGTGGTAACAATGTATAGAATCCCTTCATGATTTTATATTTTTATTTACTGAAAAAAATATAAAAAAATATTCTCTAGTCAAGGATTACAATGAAATTCATTAAAGAATCTAAACGAACTATAGAACTTGCGGCAACTCGGCCCCCATAATAAAAATGCGTGTTATCTCTTTTTTTTTTCTTAAGTGCTTTTATATTTTCCCGTTATTTTACTTTTGTCAATAAAAGTAACGAGTTCCCTCCCGTATTCATTTAAATTTAAGATTTCTCATTTTCATATAATCTCATCAAATTTGATTTCTTTAATGCTTGAACTTCTCACATGTGAAATTTGGGATTTTAGTTGCATTGTTGTAAGCTGGTACAGATAACTTAATTCATGTGGAACTTGAACCAATCAATGATGTAGAGTTTGATAATCAGTTAAAAAATGATAGCAAAAACCATTGAATTTGGTTAGAATTAAGTTGGAAAGCATGTTTAGTAATGTGGTGAAATACTTTTCCTCTCATATTTAAGTAAAATGCTTTTCACTACCAAAGTTTTCACCTCGTTGAAAATACTATCATCGTGAAAAAACCTGCCTAAATATATGAGAGAGAGATTCTAGTGTGCTTGCTAATTACTACAGAACATTGCATCTGTTTCTTAGCTTTGTCAACAATTTTAATTTAACACAGAAGAAACAGAGGATTACAGTTTGACTTTCTGCTGCCTTTTCCTGTTTGTTAGCATTATCACATTCGGTTGACAATTTGGATAAAAATGACACAAAATATTTCCTTATACCACTGCAGAAAATCTCCCTTATAGTTTCACTGTACAAAGAACCTTCTAATAGCTGGCACCTTATGTTCTTCCTTCCTCCTATTAATACAAGAAACAAAAAAAATAATCTTCCATACCATCAAATCAATGAAGTTACTTATGCACTTTTGGAAACCAATAATCTTCATCAGGAACTTCTTGAAACGCTCGGCACAGGAAGTACTCTCCTGTGCTTAACTGGAATGCTGGAAAATCATGATGTGACTTCTCAATGGATGTGGTACCTCCATTCTCTTCTTCTTGGTCACGGTGGTACATAATTTCGAAACCACACTGCTTTACCTCATATTCATCCTTACCATCAAAAGTGATAGCAATTTCATCTCCGGACTCCAACTGATTCCCAAACCTCCATTGGCTAAACCATTCCATATCTTTATAATATGCAGAACGTAAGTAGTAGGGGTAGTATATCCATGTGAGTTCCTTTGTTTTATTCTCGATTTTAACAGACATCCCAACCCATCCGCCAAACGTAACTTCTTTAGAATCACTAAAGCGCCTTGCAATCCTACAATACGCATTCAAGCGTTGGATTCTATGGGTAGGAAGTAGTGGCACAGTAAAACATATTGACGAACCCTCAACTTTTTTACATAAAAAAAATGGAACTGTCCCACTCAGCGTATAAATGCTATGTATACCAAACTCGAACAAACCCTGGGCCACATGAAACACAATTAATAATCCACTAACTATTTGAAGGTAAAATATTTATATATATATATATAGAGAGAGAGAGAGAGAGGCATACCCGGACAATTCTAGTAGCACGGACCAACTTAACTTCTTTCGTCAATTTGGCAATGCCCAAACAGTTGATTAGCTCTGTGTCGGTGGATTCTTTTTTGAAATAGTATTCTATTTCAACCAATTGTTTGCAACCATATAAATCGAGATGAGCACTGACATCTAAAGATGTTATTTTTTCTAGTGATGTGCAATATTGGGCGTCTATCCAACATGATTTACTCGAGAGACCATTAAGTTCAAATGATTGGAGCCTATGACATTCAGATATATTGAGATCTGATAGCCAACTAAGACTACTGATGCAATTCGGAAGTCTACGAAATGGATTTCTGCTTAAGTTCAACCACCGTAATGAGGGTAGGTTATTGAAATTATCAGGGAATGAATCATCATATAGATTGCAATTAGACAGACGTAATATTCTCAAAGAGCTTGGTAAGGAGGCCCATAAAGTCTGTGGACATTTCCTTGGTGTTTCCAGGATTGACCAAATAATTGGTTTCCACCATTTGACCTCCCAACTACTACTGTGTAATGGGTTTATGACAATTCCATTAGCATTAAGCTCTTCTAATGACTTCATATTTCTCATCTCACTTGGAAACTCACTAATATTGCAACCTGAGATTATTAGAGTCTTCAGAGATCCTAGCATTCCAATATTCCTTGGAAGCTTTCTTAGAGCTTTACAATCTTGTAGATTAAGTAAATTAAGCATCTCGAGGTTTCCGATGGATTCACAAACCTCAATCAAACTTACACAACTTTTAAGGACCAGTCTCTCAAGGTACGGGAGTCCTGAGAAGTTGGGGGTTCTTGCAAGCAATTCAGAATAACTCAAATCAAGGAACTTCAATGATTTAAGAAACTGTAAAAAGAAAAGGGCTTATTAACACCATGCATAAATTGTCACCAAAATTTAAAGAAATAAGCAAAATATATGTTTATCATACCGGGGTTTCCTTCCAGACTTGTTCTAATCTGCTATAACGCAACTCAAGAGCAACCAAATTCTCCAATATAAATTCATCTGGAATATATTTTAAAGGAAATCCATGCCAAGACAACAATGTTAAACTTTTAGGAAAGCTCTCATAGCTTTCTGTAAGTTGTACATAATAGAGCTTGAGTAGCCTTAGTTTTGTCATACTTTTAAATGCATCGGTTCTCAAGTCTATGTTATCTGGACTTCTAAAAGTATTGCTTATTGATTGCCCAGAGATGAAGCTAAAACAACGTCGCTTTAGTGAGCTGACAAGCTTCGACGATGTTGACTTGTCAACAAGTTCCTCATACTTCCGCTTTTTTGTATGAGTACCAGCTTCCTTCAACATACGCATATCAAGGGTAAGCCCTTCAACGGTTTTTGTACCCTATCAATAGAAAAACATGAAACAAGAGGGTCATATATTATAATGCATGGAAACTAAGAAATATATACAAATAATATGTTTCTTACCGTCTCATTTTTCAATACGCTAAAGGAATCCTCATGATGCCATAGTCTACTACGCTCTCCAGCTTCATCGGATTCTTGGTGAATAATTTCTCGTCCCAGGTCTTGAATTAATCGATGCATTCCCAAAACATTATGTTGATCAATTGTTACGAGACAACGATCAATTAGATTTTTAATTCCAATTTTTGCGTGAAAATCACATTTCTCTAGTATCTTGATCATGTAGTCCTTATTTTCTCCAACAAAGAAGCAAGCAATATCTAGGAATAATCGTTTGTCGTGGTTATCTTGTAAGGAGTCGTAACTGATTTTAAGTTTCCCAACAATTTGAGAGTTAGGTATTGCTTCCAATTTTGCTAATTCACTAACCCATTCATCTTCACTTTTCCCAGACAAAGAAGAACCCAGAACTTTAAGAGCTAACGGAAGGCCTTCACATATTTTTGTTACCCTTTTTGTGTGCTCTGTGTAACTTTTGAAAGGACAATCTTCTCCAAAGGCATGAAAACTGAAAAGCTTAATGGATTCATCTTCATCTAATTTCTCGACATTGTATACATTATGAGGTTTCAACAATCCCTCATGCCTAGTTGTTATGATGACTTTACTTCCTGGAAAAAGCCATTCTTGCATTCCAAATATGACGTATAATTGATCTGTTTCTTCGACATCATCAAGAACAAGAAGCACCCGTTTAGAACATACAAGATTTTTTATCTTGGATAGTCCTTCATCTACATTATGTATCTTTCCATGTTTCCTCCTAGAAATATCTGATAAAAGTTGTCTTTGTAAACAAAGTAAACCTTTAGGTTGTTCTGACACTTCCCTGATATTTGCAAGAAAGCTACTACCGTCAAAACTATTAAAGTTTTGATTATACACAAATTTTGCGATGGTTGTCTTTCCAATGCCACCCATCCCACAAATAGCACGCACGCTAACATTAGTTGACCCGTCTTGCAGCCACATATTTATATCTTTGGCTCGATAATCTATTCCAATTTCGTATGGAGAAACAACTAAGGTTGTGTGCCTCAATTTATCTCCAATCACTTCTACAATTTTTTGGATAAACTTGGCTTCATACCTACAAATTGTCATCGAATTAGATGTGAAATCTCAAATATTAAGCATATTAAGACTTGAAATAAATAAAAAAATCTTGCAAAACAATTAAAACAAGGGCTACTCAATATACCACAGGGGTACTCAATAATTTCTTAAATTAATTTTCTATGTTAATATAACTTGGTGCTTTGTGTGCAGTGTCCTTATATTTCTTTTCTCTTATCATAATATTTTGTGTTTGAACAATTGCATAATATTTTAGACTTTCGAGATTTCAAGATATAATTAGCAATAAAAATAAGTTATCAGACTCAAATAATAAGGGCTCCTACTACCTTGCCCATAGGTTGTTGTGGGTCTTAGAAATATAAGGTTCTTTTTTTTTCTTTAAAATGTTTTTGCGACTCGCAAATAGATAGTTTGCAAGAAGGTAAAAGAGAATTATAAGTGGTTAAAGAAAGGACCACTTGCAGCCCTTGCCATTTTTGAGGGTTTGAGTCCTATTAGCAGTGACAGATTTATTTAAAGAGAGAGTTCAAGTTACACCTAGTGTAATAACTTTCTCTCAATTTCATAATCCATCCATCTAACAAAGAAATTTAAGGAGAGGTTTCAAGTTACACCTGGTTGATGTAAAACAAAGAAATTTTACCCCCATTTATATGTGAATTTAGTTCAATGCCTTACTTTTTTTTATTATTTTTCATTTTTTGAATAATATAGTTTACGAAAAATTAATCATTACAAGTATGTGTGATTATTCGCATGGACAGTAGATATCTAGCTCAAAAATAGGTTTTAAAGATATTTTTTGGGTGATTCTTGTGACACTTTGAAGGGAACTTGTAATAATTAGGAATGCCAATATTCATATCCTTGCGAAAAGTATCTCAAATTGTATAAATTACTCCAAATTCTTTTTATTATATAGTTTTTCAAATACCCTAATAATATCGTTTAAATCTTAAAATTAACGAGCATGGTAGCATAGCAGTAGAGCTCATAAAATTTGAATACCCAAGTTCAACATCACTACCCCCCACCTCATGGAAGTAATTGCATCGTTTGTACCAAAAGAACAAACTTTGGTCCTTCCACCTTTTAAACCTTGGGGGTTTGAGACCTATTAGTACTTACACATATCGAATTGAGGCTACCCTTTAGAAGGAGTTTTTTCTTTAGTTATATGTTATTCATTGATTATATTCAAATTTAGTATTCAATTAAGGCATACGAAACTCTACAATAGGAATTACCTAACTTTTAGGGAGGTAGCTTGACTCTTGAGACCTTAACTATAGAGATTTATTTCATGTGAACACATATTCTCCTTTAATTTGAGTTTCTCTTTTAACTCTTTTTTTTCCCTTTAAAGCCAAAGAAGATGGAGGTCTAAGTCTTAATTTTAGATGGAGAGAGACTATGATTTAAGGTATCCATTATTGCTGAAGCTAGTATTAATGGATACCTTAAATCATACAAATGGGAGCAAGTTTGGTGAAAAGTTTTGCCTCAGTGCGACCAATCCTTCTATACATAATGACTGACCCACACTGCACTTAGCACTCAGGAAACACTCAACCTGGTTTGAACATTTAACCTTAAATATTTTCAACGTCCTGAAGGGATTTTAGGCTATTAATTAGCTATGCTAATTGCACAATCATGAACTAAATATTTCTCTTTTCTTTTTATTTGTTCTTGTGTATGTGCATTATACGTGATTTTAGTACTTGGCAAATATCATTAAATCCATTAATAAATATATATAACTAAGAATTGAATAATTAGTATGCAATAAAAATAATAACAAATAAACAAAATAATTGAATAATTAGTATGAAATAAAAATAATTACAAATAAACGAAGCACAGTCTCAAGAGTAAAATTCATTTGATTTTTTTTACTGACCTAAAAGCCTTGTAATTTTAATACGATCTATTTTATAGCTTCGTTATTGGGGAAGTTAAATCAAAGTCTTATACATAATACCTAATTTTACACAAATTCTAACAAAATAAAGTAGAGTTTAAATTTAACTATACACTTATAGTCTTATACTATTTTATTTAATATAAATCTAGTTTAAAATTTTTGTTTAATTATTTTAGCAAAACAGAGTAGACTTTGAATTTATTTGGAATAATAATACTAATATAAAAATATATGAAGTTATAATGTTTTATTTAATGTAAATCTTAAAAAAATATAAAATCAAGGGTTATATTTGTCTGTATAAAAAAGGGAAAAACACTTAAGTTATTCATACTTTTATATATAGTATAGATATAAATATAGATATATACAAGGTTGGTAGATCCAAGTTGTTCAAAGAGGGTAGGGGGATGACCTTGAACCTACCCTATGTAAATACTCACTCTGTACCACTTGAGCTAAAGCATAGATCTCACTAATTTTTATTTTGATTTTATACAAAAAAATGAAGGTTTATGTCTCTTCTTTTAACTCCAAACAAAAAAATTCTCCCTATAAACTCGTGATGAGACTCGAATGTGGGATCTCTCCCAGGTCCAAGTGGGTGCATGCCTCTAAACAGACTATTGAGACCTTAACCACTTAACTACAGAGAATTATAAAGTAAAAGAGAATTAGAACTGTGAAATCCCATACGGAATGAAATTTTTTGCACATTATTTTGGATCTAGTAAAAACAGAGGGTTTGAATAGAAACAAATATAAATGGCAAGCATATATGACAAAAATAATGAGGAATTTATTTACCCATCAACTTGGTTTTGCAGGTCCAGCCCAATTAAATTAGCAACTTCTGTAAGTGCTGATCTCCACCCTTTTATCTTTTCTATCAATTTTGTTTTCACTTCGGAATTCGTTTCTTCCTTGAATTGCTTTTCGTACATAGCAAATGCATCTGCTATCCTCCCTGATTGCTTTCGAACTTGGGATGGATCCATATGATAGAACACAGGTAGAACTACATGTCCAGAGCTCCTCCTTCTTTGTTCAAGGATCATCACTAGCTCATCGAGGCACCACGTGGAAGACGCATAGTCCTTTGATATCACAACGATCGAAATATTTGACTGACATATTGCTTTTTGTAATTCTGACTTGAGATATTCACCTTTCTCGATCTCGTCGTCATCTCTAAACGTGCGAAAGCCATGTTGAATTAAAGCTGTATAAAGATGATCAGTGAAAGTTTTACGGGTGTCTTCACCTTGAAAACTTAAAAAGACATCGTAACAAGTGGAAGAAGAGGTTTCGTGAGTTTTTACGGCTGCCATAATATTATTTGGAGAAAGATATATAGATTTGGGAAATGATGGAGCACCCAATCGTAAATTGATTAAAAGCAATTATACCGGAGAGGATGTTTCATATTGGTTAAATAGAAGATGGAGGATTCGATTGAGATAATTAGAGTCAATGAGTGAAGAAAAAAGGGACCACTTGCTGAAGAAAAAAGGGACCACTTGCAAACCATGGTTCCGGGTACTTTCCTAAAGAAAAGTTTAATTAATTAAGTATCGTTGACTAGTCAATGAAATATAATTTTTTAAAAAAAGAAAATACACAGTATGTTTTCGGGTACTTTTTTAAATAATATAATTATTATTTTTATGAAAAATTACACATTTTTCACTTTTTATCAAACTTTTTATCAAAATCTTTGACAGTCAAATAAACATTGGAGTTTGAAGAATAAACCTACCTTTGGTACTATATTAAAATTTAGAGCATCTAATTCAAAATTAATTAGCAATAGGTGTTATAGTCTCACTAAAACTCGTAACCAAAAACCAATTTGTAACTCAAAACTAATTGATAATAGGTGGTGTTGTATAACGTCGAATAGCTCCTAAATTTTATATATTAATATTACTCTGTGAGAATCCAATACTTTAGCTGACGTGAAATTTATAATCTCAACAAGATAATAAATACTGCTGTCTACTATAAAATGAAAAATACCTTTTAGGTTTTTAATTTTAACAAATATAGATACTGACAAAGATACCCTTGTAAAGCACTCTTGAACCTAATTTATCCTGCTTCTGTGTATGATAGACTCTGTCTGTAGTTATAGCATATACATTTTAATTTGCCAAAGAGTATGGTACAATTTTTAAAAAAGGAAAGATATATAGATTTGGGAAATGAAATGATGAAGCACCCAATTAAGCTAAATTGATTAAAAGCAGTAATACCGGAGAGGATGTTTCATATTGGCTAAGTAGAAGATGGAGGATCGATTGAGATAATCAGAGTTAATGATAAAGTCTTCTATAAAAGAAAAAAAAAATTAAAAAAGGAGAAAATAAAGAAGGTCGATTAGTCATTCTTACGGTACTTTTCTTGGTGCTTTTTCTAAATAATATAGTTGCTATTTTCATGAATCATTCATTTGTATTAAGAAATTATATAAAACTTATACTTTTTTAAAAAATAAGTAATTAAATACTAATAAAAAATAAAAAATGTGTACTAAATTTTTTATGAAAAACTTTGACAATCAAATATACCATTAGAGTTCCAAGAATAAACTAGTCTCTATCTCTAAAATTATATTAAAATTTGGAGTACCTAACTTAAAATTGAATGACAATAGGGATTTTAGTCTCATTAGAGCTCGTAACCCAAAATCAATTAACCTAATCAAAAACTAAATTATAATAGGCAGTATATTCTAAAATGAAGCTAGTGAATAGTATTATCTCTTATATTATGTTATAGTCACACTACAAATTTCTTATAATCCATGTGTAGGAGTTGACAAAACTCAAAATCTAACAAAATTTCAAAACAAACGAATATTAAATCTGGTTGATAGTAATATAAAAAATAAAAATAAAAAATTAATAATTTATATAAAAAATTAAAAAATAAGTTAATATATATTATAAAATGTTCCCTATTTTTTTTATTTTTTATATAAATTAAATTAATTTCTTTTTTTATTTTATGTTGCTATTAAAAAGAAGCAAAGAGTGCATATTTCCCTCTTTGGCTGTTGATTTGTTCAAAATGCCATGGCACAATTATCTAGCTAGCGTATCTCTTTTGAAAAGCTATATCATGTGTGAAGTTGTCAACCTCTCATTGTGTGCGGAGCAAACGAGTAGCACACAGTTTCAACTGACAGCCCCTTCCTTTTCTGACAGCCTCCCTTAAGTCAAGTCAACTATTGTCGGCAGAGGGATGTGTTACAGCATCACAGCATCCTAATAAAATTTAGAACCAAATTTATAAATATTAAATTAAATTGTAAAAAATAAAAAAATAAATATATTATAAAAAATAAACTTGTAAACCGGCCATGATTGCTTCGGGTAATTTCCTAGAAGTTCATTTAAACAAATATGCTTTGCTAGTCTAATGTAATTATTATTTTTAGCCTCTTCCTTAAATATTGACATGCGGTACAGCCATCAAATTTACTAAATTACATAAGATAAAATGTACTTTGTTAACAACATGAATGTTGGTTTTCCGCAGCAAAATAACAAAAAGATTAGACCTGACAACGGATCACTTAGAGTCAGTTTCGTATTGGATTTTAACAAATGTAGATAAATTTTATCTCCACTCGAACACGATCTGGTAAGCTATCTAATAATATTTTTGTATTTTGTATACAATTCATTAAGATATTGGGTAATCCGTTTCTACCTATTAAGAAGATAAACTTCAGAAAAATATATATTAAATTTTAAAAAAGTTAAAAATAATTGTACTAGATAAGATGAATAATTAACTTAAAATTACTAAAAAATATAAAAATTAGGGTTAAATATTTAACAAGATTTTACGCTTATTTTAATCATTTAAAAAGTTTTACTAATCTAATAGAACACCTGAATTCATTAAGGATCAGACCGTAAGTAATTCGTTATTATTTCATGTCTACCGGGTAAACTCGATAACCACTTGAATTTGTTAACGGTCAACCCATTAACTTCTAATTTTCTATGGATTCACGTCGTGTTATTATCTAACGTGTGATTTTACCAAGTTTAGTAAAGATCAATCAAGAGCATGGGAGAAATTAGTGCACTTTCCAAACACGAAGAATACAAGATGTTTTTAAGTAACTAGTTTTCTCCCGAATTAGTTTGAGTTTCGTTCATTCTTATAGCCCTAAATTGGTGAATTCACACTACAAATTTCTTATAATCCATGTGCAAAAGTTGACGAAACTCAAAATCTAACAAAATTTCAAAACAAACGAATAATTAGTCTGGTTGATAGTAACATTAAAAATAATAAAAAATTAAATAATTTAAATAAAAAATTAAAAAATAAGTTAATATATATTATAAATTTTTCCCTATTTTTAAATTTTTTTATATTACTATTAAAAAGAAGCAAAGAGTGCATATTTCCCTCTTTGGCCGTTAATTTGTTTAAAATGGGATGGCATAAATATCTGCTTAGAGCCGATCGAGTGCGAACTCGATTTGTGAATTCGTGCGAATTTTTGGTGGGACCCACCACTCTTCTCTCTTTAACTCATTTAAAAAACAAGCGCAGGTCCATTCTCTCTCAGTAGGTCCCACTAACATTTTATTCATTCCAAGAATTTCCCCCCCCCTCTCTCGCCCGTGACACGCCTCTCTCTATCTCTCTCTCTCCCCTTTCTCTCACCAGAACTCCACTTTTCTCTATCTTCATCAAAAATCCATTCAACAAGAGCAAAATTGAACCAACATTCTTAATTTGTCCCACCATTTTGCGATTGAAAATTAACTCCACTTGCAAATTTCACTATAATTTGTGTAAGGGTGTCTTTTTCATCTTTTTTTTTTCAATGTCTAGCCTTAGATTTCGAGAATTTCAATTTTAGTTTTTTCTTTATTTAATTTTTTTTTCTAGATTTTGACTTGGGTAAATTTGTAAGCTTTGTTCTGGTTAAAGCATGGTTTGTTTTTGCAAGCTTGATTACTGGTGTTGATTTCGGGGTTGATTTTTTGCAAGTTTTTTTTTTCATCATTTATGTTGGGTTGCTTATATTGTTATTTGATTCTTGAATATTTCTTCATACTTGAATTAATAATGTTGATAAAGTTTGAATTGAACTCGAAATTAATCTTGGAATTAAATTTCCGCATAATTGAAACTTGTATTGCTAGCTATATTATTACCTCTAATATTTTATTATTGCATATTGATTTTTGTTATTTTTCATTATATATGTGTTCTCTATGTAAGGGAGATGCAAATTTGGAAAAAGAAAATGAGTGATCAATGGAATGTGGAAATGATATAAGTCTAGCTTGAAAATAAGTTGTGTTTGTTATTTTGAGTATTTGAATACATTAATTAGATACTTAAATGATCAAGCTTGTATTTTGAGTATTTGAACACATAGTCAATCATAAACAAAAAATAAATGGTTTTTCAATTGAAAGAACAAGTTAATTAATTCAAATAGTTAATCTTATAAATAAAAAAACAAATACAAGCTTACAAAAAGAATTCTAATTCCATGGCTTTGTCTAATTCCCTGGAGTTTATAGGAGAAAGGGGTGTGAGAGAGAGAGAGAGAAAGGAATAACTCTTTTGTATAAGGATGAGAGAAGTGGAGTTCTGGTGAGAGAAAGGGGAAAGAGAGAGGGGGTCACGGGCTAGAGAGAGAAGGTGGAATTCTTGGAATGAATAAAATGTTAGTGAGGTCTGCAGAAAGAGAATGGACCTAAACTTATTTTTTAAATGAGTTAAAGAGAGAAGAGTCGTGGGTTTCACCGAAAATTCGCACGAATTGACAAATCGAGTTCGCACTCGATCGGCTCTGATTATCTGCTAGCTTATCTATTTTGAAAAGCTAAATCATGTGTGAAGTTGTGAACCTCTCATTGTGAGTGTGGAGCATACAATTGTCGGTAGAGAGAGCTATCAGAGCATTTACAACAATTGTCGGCAGAGGGACGTGTTAGAGCATCACAACGTCCTAATAAAATTTAGACCCAAATTTATAAATATTAAACTAAGTTGTCAAAAATAAAACAATAAATATGTTATAAAAAATAGATATACCAGTTTACTTCATTCGTATTAATTTTGAGTTTAAAAAATTAAAAATTAAAAAATAAATAAATGTCTTGTAATTTATATGATAATTAGTAGACTCGATTGAGTTTATTAATTAATTCCTTGTTGAAGGGGAAAAGCATTATTTATAATTTATATGATAAAGTTCAAGTTATATGGTATAAAATTAAAAAATTTTACATTTATTCATAACTTTTTTATATTCATAATTTATCAATTATGCCATTATATCTTTTTTATTGTGTCTAGCACGTATGAAAAGTTTTAAATTAATATGATACTTATAACTATATAATCATTATTTTTACACAATTTTTGTAAAGCTTCATACTTCAATATATAATAGGATTATGATGAGAGACTTATGCATATCCAATTAGTTCAATCTTTTGTACACATGTTAGAGAAATTATAATTTACTTATAACACGGTTGTTCTCCAATTTACGAATTATACAATTTTAAATTGTTCAATTCATGAATTATCTATTTTGAGCATTTGGCTGTTAAGAAATTAAATAAGAAAACGTAGAGACATAGTTGACATTACATAACTTATAACTATCATACAAGTTTATGTCTAAAAAATCACACCACAATATTTTTCTATTGAAACGAAAAAAGAAATACAATTTGTTGATTTATAATGTAACAATTATAAATGAGATAATTTAAGCAACCAAACAAGCCTATTGAGTGGTTAGATTGATAAATTATGAAATTGACAGAAAGTTATGGGGGTGTAACTTGAACTGATCTCATATATACATATATATATATATATCCTAAATGTGTTTGAAAAGTCCAATTCTAAAGTTATTTTTCCCTATTATAATTCTAAACTTTTGATGATTAATTTCTCAAACATAATTAAATAACTAAAACAATCAAAAAATGTTAAATGACAAAATTGTTTTTGAGAATTTTGTTTTGCAACAACACCTTAATTACATAAGGAAGTTTATTTTATCATTTTTTTGAAAAATTCTAGTTTAGAATTAGAGCATAATTTTTTTGTTATTAAAAAATAGTAGGGAGCTATACAAATGATAGTCTTCCCACTTAAATTGTCCCTTAAAAGCGATTTAAAACTTATCTTAATATTAACTTTCGCTATAGATACGCCATATACCTCCCGTGGAATACTTCATCAACATTCCCTAAGAAATTGTCAAACAATTTTTAACGTAACAAGTTTTGAATCTTGTTCATATTAATTATTTGTCTGTCGTTGTAACTTACTAAATACTAAAATCATTGAAAGCCAATTAAAATTTAATATATATATATAGGAGGGCAGCATAATTTGAGAAAAATCCCAAATTCAAGTCTTACAGCCGATAGTTTGGAGGGATAAATTTCTTGTTATAATTAAATAGAAAGATTTAGACATTCTTTTATGATAAAATAAAATAAAAATTAAAGTATGTTAATAGTAATTCTTAATTTCATATATCAATAAAGTGGCATATTGAAAAGTGTAACTGAAGTCCGGCAGACCAAGTTGATAGATGATCACCATTACTATTTTCAAACTGTTGTATTTTTTAAAATTAGCGCACCGTCGACAAGTTTAAAGTCAGTTTAGTTTGAGATTTTATATTTTTATTTGTTCATAATCAATCAAAATTAACGTTGAAAAAGTGGTCAAGTCCATCTATGAGTGTATTTCCATTGGTGACTTTTTGAATTTTTTTTTAAATAGGATAAATTTTTTGGTAATGTATTATACAATATCAAATTTTCGGTATAACGAACAACGTTATACCAAAATTATTGGTAAAGTAACAATAATAAATTTTGATGTACCTAATTTTTAATATAATAGACGATAAAAAGATTTTATTATGTAACCGTACTGAATTCACCCTTAATTATAACACCAATAAATAATATTTTTATGAAATAGCTTTGGTGAGATATTTTTAAGAAGCTGTTCGAACTGTGGTACATATGATACGTATTAATTTAACGTAGATAGGAGTTAAATAGTGTTACAAACATGATTAGTAGAGAATCATCCAAATTAAAACTTGAGATTATTAGAAATGCCCAATAAATATCATATTCATACAAGATCCTTTGGATCTAATCAATGAACAAGATTATAATATGGGTGAAATTGCTTCCGGGGTCCACAAATACTTTAATTTAAAGCAATAAATTAACAAGTACTAAAGCGAAAGTGGCTAATTAAAAGGCAAAAAAAAGGTCGACTATGGTGCCGAAAAGAGGACAAGTAATATGGCCAGGAAATTGATCTTAGGATTATTGCATTGAACTGGGAAAAGATGTCGAGATTCCAATGGTGGAAGACAGTGATTGACTACCATAAAAAATTAACACCAACGCCACTTCTCGTTCAGGCGGATCTAAAAAATTTTCAAGTGGTGGAGTAATAATAATAAATAAATAAAATGATTTTTTTTAAAAGTATAATTGTATAATAAAAAGAAAATTTATCAGCATAATTTTAATATTTAAATTTATATATAACAAAAAATATTTAATAAAATTGAGCTCAACAAGTTTTTAATAATTCGAATTTAACTATTACAAATTTTAATATATATTTAAGTTGAATTAAAAGATAGAATAAAACTTAATAAAAAAGTGAGTGTAAATTATTATTATTATTATTTTTTTAACAATCGTTAGTAAATTTTTCAAAAAAGAAAATTCTTTGCTAAAATTCGTCCTATCCCCGTGCCCGGCCTGCACCTCCCTTTCCCCTCCTTTTCCTCCACAAAAGATGGTGTCCCAGTTCTAACTAATTATCAGCTTGAACTGAATAGGAAGATCAATGGCTGTGTGATATAACCCTAGAACCGCCCCCCCCAACCCTCCACTCCTCATCTTCCATACCTACCCGTGTTCTTCAGTCACCAAGAGAAAATAAGCTTTTCTCACCATTGGTCAAATGGCGCTATAAATAGTATAACGCCTAAAGTATTTTAATGACCTTTGAATTATTGAGTTAGTATCATTGTTAATATTATTTTAATTATTAAATTAAAAAACGTGTTATTTTAATCTTTTAATTATTAACAAATATCACTTTAATCCTTCCATTTGTATTTTTTGTTAAGTTGAACAAAAATAATTTATATTTTTTGTTAAATTGAACGGAAATAAAAAGTATTTATTTTAATTATTTAATAAATAAATAAATTTAATTAGTTTTTTTCTTAAAAAAATTATAAAAATAAAAAAGAAAGAGAAAGGAAAAACCATACGTATATATATATATATTTCCGGCCATTTCTCCATCTCCGGCCACCTTCCTAGAAAAAAGACTAAAGTATTTTAATGGCTTTTGAATTATTGAGTTAGTATCATTGTTAGTGTTATTTTAATTATTAAATTAAAAAAATGCGCTATTTTAATCTTTTTTTTTTGATTAAGCCATTTTAATCTTTTAATTATTAACGAATACCACTTTAGTCCTTCCGTTTGTATTCTCTATTAAGTTGAACAAAAATAATTTGTATTTTCTGTTAAATTGAACGGAAATAAAAAATATTTTTTTCATTTTAATTATTTTTTTAAATTTTTTTTTTTTTTTTGATTAAGCTATTTTAATCTTTTAATTATTAACGAATATCACTTTAGTCCTTCCGTTTGTATTCTCTATTAAGTTGAACAAAAATAATTTGTATTTTCTGTTAAATTGAACAAAAATAAATTTTTTTTTTCATTTTAATTATTTTTTTAAAAAAATAAATTTAATTATTTTTTTTCTTAAAAAAATTATAAAAATAAAAAAGAAAGAGAAAGAAAAAAAACAGATATATATATATATATATATATTTCCGTCCATTTCTCCATCTCCGGCCACCTCCCTTCATCTCCTCCATCTCTGGCTACCTCCCTACCTCGCCACCACAAATCCAACCATTCCCTCCTCCATCTCCAGCCACCACAACCACCATAACCATCTTCTTCTTCTCTCTCTAAACCTTCCTATTTTATCTCTCACACACATACAGATATAGACCCACCGACACCACAACCACCATCACCATAAACCTACATACTGCCGCCACGTCCAAAACCACTGCCGTTTCAGTCAGTTCGTGCTTTCTCTTCCTTTTTCTCTCTTAGACCAAAAACTTTCTCGTTCATCTCATTTCAATTGATTCATCTCTCAAACAAAATTTGGGGCCAAGTCTAGGGCTATCATCACTCCTCTATCAAACCCATATCCATTCTGTTTTTCCAAAAAAAATTCCGTATCCATTCAACCAATTCAATTGAGTTGGGTTTTGTCTTTGAGATTTACAAACTAAAAAAAAGGGAAAGAGGGGGGAGAGAGAGAGAGAGGAAGAAGAATAAGATGAAGATGATGATGTATGTATGTGGACAATAAACTGTTTGATTTGTTCGGCCTTTCTCTTTTTTAGGGGTGTTTTCAGTTTCGATCAGGATAAAAACTAGGGTATTCCAAACTTTCCCCAAATTTTATAGTTTGGTTTCGGTTCGGTTTGGTTTTAGTTTTTATACCTATAAAACCCAAACCCTCCTTAAATTATTCGGTTTCAGTCCAGTTCGGTCTCATTCGATTTTTTTTTGTATTGTTAATACTTTAGTTCAAAATTGCACTAAAAATATAAATTCACTCAAAAGGTGCTACTAAAAAATTATATAATATATTTATTTTAATAATTAGCTTAAGTAATTATTTATAAATGTAAATAATCCATAGGGTTGGGTCATTTATATAATGCAAATATTGTAAAAAAGTTTTTTTTTTCAACGTATTGTAAGATAACTCAAAAGGTCCAATTTGAGGATTCCAAATCCCCAACCCATACCGAGTCAAATTCATCGGTTTTGGTTTTTGATTTCGGTTTCGGTTTTTTTTTCGGTTCCGAAAATTTTGGCTCGCAACGGATCGGTTCGGTTCGTTCGTTCAGTTTTCGAATTTCTGACAACACCCCTACTCTCTCTATTTGATTTTTTTTTCTCTCTGTCTTTCTTCCTTTTTTATTTATTTTTTAATAATTGTTTTAAGAAAAAAACTAATTAAAATAACAAAAATACCCTTTATTTTCATCAAACTTAACTTAAAATGCACACGGAAGGGGCAAAGTGTTAAAGGGTCAAAGTAGTGCGTTTTTTAATTTAGTGATCAAAGTGACACTAATCCAATAGTTTAAGGGTTATTAGGATAGTTTACTCAAAATTTAATATTTACAATCTACTAATCAAGATCAATTAAACAAGATTCATCGTGATTATAGAATTATGTAAAAATAATCAAGAAAAATTATTAAGTAACATCTAAGAACATATTTTTAGACTATTTTCAAATCATACTTAGAGTTGTGATTGGATTACTTTCATATATGTCCTTAAATTTAATTTGTTAAAAAATTAATTTGCCAAGGTCAAAATAAGAAAAAGAAATATAATTAATTTTTTTTTTAAAAAATTAATAACAAGTCAGTCCCATTACGTCTACTTTTAATTTTTATAAAATGAAGATATCTTGAACCTATATTTTTGTTATTCAAAACGTCAAATAAGACTAAACAATAAATTTAAAATAGATTGATTAAAATTTATCAATTTAGATTCATTATACGTTATCTTTTTTGTTATATGATTTGATTTTATTTATTTTATCGTAACAAACAGTACAAATATATCTTAGTGTATATATAATTAATGATCTTTTGTTGCGTAGGACCGCGGGGAGTTGACGTGTGAGATCAATCGAGTAAGAAAGATACATACATGTGCAGCATGTGCTAGTGTTGCCACCCACCTAATATACTGCCAGACATAACTTCTTCCGTATGTGGCCCATCCATTCCTGTAATTCACGTGATGCTACTAACAATCCTAGTCGCACACACGTATATATATATACTGTGTATATATAATGTCTATCTTTTATTTTATTTTTTTGAAAATTTTTAGTGATCGAAGTATAATTTTTATTTTATTTTATTAAGAAATAATAGTGAGCTAAACAAATGAGTGTCTTTCAATTAAATTCTTTTTTAAAAGAGATTTAAAATTGTCAATCATGTGATTCGAGCTTGCATCTCTGGCTCTTATCTTTATAATTGGTTCTGATAATCAGGGGCGGATGTAGGTGTTATTTGAGGGAGAACATGGTCCAACCAATATTACTTTTAATATATATATATAAAATAAGTTTATTAAATTTCTATTGTGGTCCCCTCAATTAAAAAAATAGTAGAGAGAGATTAAGAGAGACGAATTATGTGACTTAAAAGAACGTCGAGTACAATTCTAATAATATTGAACTTTAAAAGACATGTATTTTGTAGCACAATTTTATATTTTTTCTATTTTGTAATGCAACTTTATATTTTTTATATTATGTTACGTTGTTAAAAATTATTTAGTCATCCCCCATAAAATTTTCTAAATTCACCACTGCCGTTAATATAGGTAG
This sequence comes from Lonicera japonica, assembly GCA_021464415.1. NCBI lineage: Eukaryota > Viridiplantae > Streptophyta > Magnoliopsida > Dipsacales > Caprifoliaceae > Lonicera > Lonicera japonica. Next base: position 36,283,578 of record CM038471.1, on the reverse strand, counting down.
AAAATCGAAGAGGGGAAATGATGGTAATAGGGTGGCGAGGGGTTGATAGGGTGAAGGAGATAGAGTGTCGCCAGGGATGGAGAAAAAATGGGATAAAATTATGAATGGGGAAAGAAAGTGGGTAGAAAATGGTTTAAAAGGTGAAATAAGGGGGAAAGTATCCCAGGAGGTAAAGTCTCATGGATTGTGAGAGTGCCGTAGAAGTAGAGGTGGGCCCACACACATATTGGAATTTAATTTTTTTTTTTTTTTGCTGCTGAAATATTGCTATGCAATTTTAAGTTTCGAAATAGTCGAATTTGAAAAGTGCTAAATTGAAAAGCTGTATGTCTTGAAATTTGATTTGAAATATTGAGTAAAAAATTATACTTCAAAAATTATTTTTCAATTTTGTGTTTCATCTTACAAATTCAAAAAGTTATGCATGTAATTGCATAAATTAAGACTACAACCTACAAAATAATTAAAATGTCAACATTAGATAATATAATTTTTGACGCTTAAAGTTAAGCATTTAGGTAAATATATATACATGTATATATATATATATATATATTACAATTTTAGGTGCTCATCTGAAGCATAAGAACTAATTTTTTGTTATAGATAATTTGGATGTATTTTTTAAAATCAGTACTCTATCAACAAGTTTAAAGTCAGTTTGGTTGGAGTTTGTATTTTTAATAGTTCATAACCATTCAAAATTAATGTTGAAAAAGTGGCCAAGTCAATTTGTGTGTGTGTTTCCATCGGTGATTTTGAATTTCTTTTTATATAGGATAAAATTTGTTGTCATGTATTAGACCATACCAAAATTTTTGGCATACCGAACTTTGGTATAACAAAATTATTGGTACACTAATAATAATAGATTTTACCTTACCGAATTTTTGGTAAGTGTGTCGATAGAAAGGTTTTAATACAGTAACCGTACTAAATTCACCCTTAGTTTTAACAACAACAAATCATATTTATATGAAATAGCCTTGGTAGAATGGTAGCATATTCTTAATAACATTGATTAGTGGGCATAAAAGTAAATTTACTAACAAAAACCTTTTTTTAATTCTACTTTTCAAGCTGTTTTAATTCTACTTCTCCTTTGTTTTAACTCATATGTATTCCAACTTTATTTATGATTTTTTTAGATTGATTTTAAATGTACCTACAAAATCTGTCTTCTTACTACATAGTGATAATACTTTTTTCTCACTCTACTAATTAACTTAAAAAACTTGCAATTTACCTTAGTGGTGGGATGAGTTTACTAAAATAATATAGGGACGATAATATTTTGTCGCTAAAAGTAAAAATATTAAATAATATTAACTTTTCCATTAAAATCAAACAAAATAAAAAAATTTACATCGTTCTTAATAAATTTTATTAAAAATTACGTACAAGTCATAATACTTATAAAAAAAATATAAAATATTAATCCTAATTAATACGTTTTTAACAATTATATAATATTTCATATCACAAACTATAGACAATTTTTTTTATTAACACCTAAGCTCTTCTTCCCTAATAAATTTTATTAAAAATTACGTTCGAGTCATAATACTTATGAAAAAAATATAAAATATTAATTGTAATACATATGTTTTTAACAATTTTATAATATTCATATCATAAACCATATACGAAACTTTTAATTTTTTGTTTGTGATATGGGTTTTGGATTTGCAGGTCCCGTCGTACTGCAAAAATGTCTCTGGTGGTGGTAAAATGGTATCCATTAGAGCCCAGGTCACAACAAAGACACCTGTGCTAAGGTTGAGAAAATTTCAAAGAAAAAGGAAGAAGATGTAGTTGTGAACAAATTGCAAAGAACCCATACATCGGTATGTGTTTTCTCAACACCAAGATTACTGGCGATGATGCACCGGGGGAGACTTGGCACATGGTCTTCAGCACTAAGGGCATTACCATCTTTTCACTCTTATGTTTCTTACGTTTTGATTTTCTATTTTATTATTTGGGCAATAATTTTAATATGGAATTAATTAGGAGAGGTGCCCTATAGAGAAGGACGGTCCATTGGAGTGATTCCAGATGGTATTGAGAAGAATGGAAAGCCACACAAGCTAAAGTTGTACACTATTGGTAGCAGTGCCCTTGGTGACTAAGCTGAGGTTGTAGTTTATAGCACTTCCATGAGAAGAGAAGAAGAACTCATAAATATCAAGACAATGTTTTTATAACTCGTAAATATTCTAAAAAGTAAAATAACAAAATTATTATATATATATATATATATTATATAGATCCCTTTAATAATTGTGGGATATATTTTGGAAATCAGTAAAAGTAAGGAAAATAACGTTTGCACATCTCCCTTTGTCTCACATCAATACACGATTAACCTAATCTATTTTCAGAACTGATTCCTTTTTTGTCTCAGGCGATGCTTCCCGTACACCTCTGCCATGGGCATTTTCGATTTTAGCGGGGGTGCAAATTGTGGAGACTCGAACTGAACTAAACTTTAGTATTTTTGTTTATTTTTGGTTTTTGTTTTAGAATCTGCCCAATCCAAACTAAATCTTTCGGCTTTTTTTTTTTGAAATAATAATTTAAAACTGGTAATTGACATGCTGTTGATGTAATTCCTTCCCTTTCCTCTTTGCTATATTAACTCCAAATATACACATACCAACACGTATGTACATTTGGAGGGAGTGTTAAACTAAATTCAGACCGGTGGAGTGGGGGAGCGAATAGATAGCTACAACTTAGCTATATATTAAATAATTGGTCTACATATTTTTGAGAATACTGATCAATCCAAAGAGAGTGACGCAAACATAATTAGAGTTTCATAAAAAAATGACGTAATATTGGGGATTTGATTTGGTTCAGTTCAGGTCTCAAAGGCAAGACCCAAAACCAAGCTAAACCTATTCGATTTCAATTTCAATTTAGTTTCTTTGTTTTAGTTCGATCAGTTGGTTTTTAAATTCATCACAACACCCTTACCCTCTCAGCCTCCTCAGTTGTCTAATTATCCTCCAGCCTCACCCAGAAATTTACCATATTGCACCATGCCCTGTTTCTTGCATACTTATTTCGCATATTTCTCATTGGACGTCCTTCGATTATGACTTGTTTTAAATTAGCGGTGTTTTTTAATGTATAGAAATCGGGGTGAGTATAATGGATTTTATACTATTTTTTAGGTTTTTTAATGTATAGAAATCGGGGTGAGTAGAATGGATTTTATACTATTTTTTAGGTTAAGATTTAAGTAAGTTTGACTTTTGATGAGGAGAGAAGACGGATTATATGAGTTCGTTTAAGAACACCATTTTTTTAACTACTTTAACTTTTTTTATATTGTTAATTTATATTGTTAAATATGTGATTAATTAGACTCGAACTATTGAGCTGAAGGTTGAAAAAATAATTTCTAACCACTAAGCTAATAATAATTTAATATTAAATCTTACGTGTACATCATATTTATAATAAGACGTGTACATCCATTGTGTGTACATCTGTAACTAGTTGATAAATAAAAGGTCTCCGCATATTATTTAAGTCTTTCTGTAGACATGCAGTTTATTATTATATTTCTTTTGTATCTACAAATAAAAATTGCCCGTTATATTACTTAGGTTTAAGTAGTAAGTTCCATTAAATGTACCAAAAAATACAAAGTAACACTTTTGCTGCAGGAAGTTGCATGTTCATTGTTAGTTATATTACGATCAGTAACAATCATATTAAGGTTGTCAGATTTAGGATTCTTTGATGGCTAACCACCATATATACCTTTTGGTCTGTTTGATTCAAGTATTAAGATAAGTGGGATTAATAATATCAATATTAATAATACTGGACTATTAATCTTGGTATTAATTTAATACCAATACTATGTTTGATTCGTGCAGTATTAATACTGGGATATTCCATGCTGATGTTAATACCATATTTGGTTTTGTAACTCGTATACGAGATTATATTTTGGACTAACAAAAAAAATCTTAAATTTTTTTTAAATTTTTTTTTGTTTTTTAAAACTAATAATAATAATAATAATAATAATAATAATAATAATAATAATAATAATAATAATAATAATATAGTAGTGGCATTTTTGAAAATATATTGTTCATTTTTCTTAATCGTGAATAAACAATACCACATCTCCCCCTGGTATTAAATTATACCACAAAGAGTGGTATTAAGTTAGTACCGGTATTAGTAATCCCAGCACATTTGTGCGAATCAACTAAGGTATTATAAAAAAAGTTATATTAATAATACCATCCCACTTTGTAATACCCGAATCAAACGAGGCCTTAACCTAAAGCGCCAAATGAAGAAGATTGTAATATGCGGAAAGAGTGAATTTCTTACTTTGGCATCTACAAGTTATTGGGATCCACTTGACACAAAATCATAAGTTTTTGTTTAGGCCATCTGCAATGTAAATGTTAAATATGTAAGCTAAATAGTCAAATTTAACTTTTATAAAGTGGGTTAAGTTCTTGCGTGTATAGTAAAAAATGAAAAAAGTGGACCACGCAATACATATTGTATCGTGCACATCAGTCATCACACGACAATTTGTATGTTGTGTCTTTTGTTAATACTAGTTTTTGTGTTTTAGTGCTTAACAATGGTGATTAGTTAGTTATTAATGAATACGTACATGCTAAGAATTGAATAATTAGTACGAAATAAAAATAATCACAAATAAAAAAAATATACTATCAAGTATAAAATTAATTAATAATTATAAGAAAATCATAAAATCAATCAACTATATAAAAATGTTATAGATATATGAAAAAAAAAATGATCATATATATATAAGAGTAATATATTTTTAATAAATTTTTAAAATTGGGAGATGGTTTTTTTTTTTGAAAAAAAAAGAAAAATCCACTTATTCAAGTCATGCAAAAGAACATCAGCAATAAAATGAGGAGCGGACATCACCCAACTCTCTTGACCAGATGTTGAATCGGCTGCCCTAGCTAAATTATGAGCTACTCTATTCGCTGATCATTTAATCCAAGATAAGACACAATGATCTAAACTCTTAATTAGAGTTTTACAATCATCTATAATAAGACCAAAAGAAGACAAATCTAAGGTTGAGCTATTAAAGGCATGAACAATGAGCTGAGCATCAGACTCAATCAATATATTTGTATATGAGGAATTCTTCAGCCACCTTAGAACCTCCCTCAAACTCAACAGTTCTGCCATTTGCGGATTGTGGCGACCCAAAATTTGGCGGTGAACTGCTGCTAAAAAATGACCATTGGAGTCCCGAAGAACCCCTCCGTATCCACAGGAAGTTGGAAACAAACTAGCGTATACATTACATTTAATAAAATTCATTGGAGGTTTCGACCATTTTACTGCGTCTGAGATTGCTCCAATGTTGTCCTGTTGGTGTTCGTTAAAGTTGGCCACTTTCCATTGAAGAAGCAAAGCTTCGGACTGATATACTAAACGAATACATGTTTCATGTTTGGCACTCCAGACTTGCGAGTTCCGATTTTGCCATATTTTCCAGAGAATCATTGTTACTAGTTCCATATCTTTTTTACTCGTTATCCTTCTTTGTTGATTCCACCACGAGACAAAGGAGACGTCATCCAATGCCAAATCATCAAATTTAAACACTTGCCAAACTCGGCGAGATGCAGAACACTTGACCAGCGCATGAAGGGCATCTTCCTCGGTTTGTTGACATGTTGGACAGAAAACGTTAATTTCGGATATACGAGAATTTAGGACAACCATAGTTGGAAGGCAGCGAGACAGAGTATGCCAAAGAAAATTTCAAACTTTGGGTAGGATAGCCATCGCCCATAGCCACTTCCAGTTTGTGCATATTAGTCTCAGAACTAGGTTATTGAGCATCATAAGCCGATGATAACCACTTTTTACTGAATAAACACATTTCTTGTCCCATCTCCAATACCAGGTATCTTTTACGTCATTGTGCAAAATAGGAATGGAGATAATTTCGTCACTATTCCTCGCTGAAAATACATAATCAATGACATCAATTTTCCATTGAGCATCACTAGAGATTAAAGTATCGACTGTAGGGTATTTATCCATTGCTAGCGTATCAATATAAGGATTTATTATGTCAAGTAGCCATAGATCATGCCAAACATTAATCTCCCGTCCAGTCCCTACCTGAAGTCGTAACCTGTTAGAAAGGAGATACTGAGTTGACACTAAAGAGCACCAAATATAACTTGGGTTACTCCCCAACTTAGCTGAAAGAAAAGAAGAATTGGGGTAGTATTGAGCTTTATAGATCTGACCTAACAACGACTCCAGTTTAGTTAAAAGTTTTCAGGTTTGTTTAGCTAACATGGCTTGGTTAAAAAATTTTAATTTTCGAAAACCGAGGCCTCCCTCCAACTTCTTGGCATATAACCAATCCTAGCGTTTACAATTCACCCTACCTCCATTGCCAGCACCGTGACCCCACCAGAAACTATTCATCATCCGTTCAAGATCTTCACAGATACCCACCGGAAGTAAGAACACGCTCATCACATAACTTGGGACTACCTGGATGACGGATTTAATAAGAATCTCCTTACCTGCTCTCGATAACAACTTGTCGCACCAACTGGATAATTTCTTTCAAATTCTTTCTTTAATGTACGCAAAGATATCAGCCTTTTTCCTACCGATTAGAGAAAGAACCCCCCAAATAATTACCATGATTTTGACACGTAGAGACTTCCAAATGATTACAAATACTATCTCGCTGCTCGTCATCGACATTAAGACTAAAGAGGATGGATGATTTAACAAAATTTACCAATTGGCTTGAGGCTTCACCATATTGTTGTAGACAAGTTTTAATATAGTCACTCTTGTATCTCGTAGTGTTAAAAAATAGAAAACTATCATCTGCAAAAAATAAATGAGTAATAGGTGGCACCGTGCGTGCAATTTTAACTTCGTGAAGTGTTCCTTGCCGAGCATAGTAATAAAGAAGGGATGTCAACCCCTCTGCACATATGAGGAACAAATATGGAGAAATCAGGTCCCCCTGACGTAAACCTCTGCTGGGTGAGATGGGGCCAATATTGCCATTAGGAAGCCGAATAGAGTATTTTACCGTGGAGACAAAAGACATGATCAAAGTCACCCATTTGGTATCAAAGCCCAATTGCAGCACCATGTGTTCAAGAAATTTCCACTCTACTCAATCATACGCTTTAGACATATCAAGCTTTAAAAAGACAAAGCCCTCTCTTCCTTGCTTCTTTCGTTTCAAATAATGGCCAATCTCAAAAGCAATCATGATGTTAACTTATACATCATCGGGTTATACAATCTATTATTTATACGAGTTTTAGAAAACAACTGATTCAACATAAACTCTAACTTATATAATTATTTTAACCAAATAAATTAAGTAGAATTAAAATTTGTTTAAAATTCTCATACTGATATAAAAATCTATGGAGTTATACATTATTTGAAATACTAATACTAATATAATTATAACTTGTTTAATTAGTTTAAACAAATAAAGTAGAGTTTAAATTTATGTGGAATACAAATACCATAATATAAAAATATAAAAATATATGAGGTTTTTTTTTTTTTTTTAAATCTTAAAATCTAGTGTGTAAAATTAAGGGCATATTTATCTCTACAAAATAAGAAAAAAAATTACTTAAGTTATCCGTAGTATTATATATAATATAGATGACAGATCGTGGTCATATGAAAGGGCTATCCCGGTTATCACTAGTTAAACCCGTTAATAATTTTATAAATATTTATTATTATAATTAAAGTTCTTTTCAACCCTTAAAATTGATTTTTTTTTGATAACTAGGCTTTTTTTTTTAAACCTACTTAGTAAAATAGGGGTGTTTTGAATTTATTTGTAAAAATAGAGTAGTTTTAAAATCGCTACTCAATATAATTATTTTTGGTGAAAAAATGCTACTCAAGGTAGCAGTTTTAGGACAAAAACTATTCGCACTAAGAAAGTGGGTCTCGATTTTATGCATAAAATCGATGTTAGGGGTCTTGATTTTATGCATAAAATCGACATATATTTCAGCGTTTTTACCGTTTTTGAAATCTCTTCACCTATCCATCCTCTTCCTTCCATTCGCTCTCTCCCGTTCCGCAGTGCTCCTTCTTCCTCCTCCACAGTGCTCCTCCTTCCTCCATCTCTCCACAACCGCCCCTTTCCTTTATTGCTCTCAAGTCTCAACACTCCCTCTCTCTCTAGCACTAAAATTCTTGGCTCTCTGTCTCTCGAGTCTGCAAAAATGAAAAATCCAAAAATAATATGGCTCAAACATTGAAATTTCTTGGTTCCAACTCCTCCTCGAATCCATAAATCAACAGTTCTGTGGCTTCCAAAGAGTGGTTAGTGCTTGATTCTTCAAATGGCTGTAGTGAGAGCCCAAGAAGCTTCCTCATCATCGTCATCATCCACTTCTAGATCAGGGGCGGACCCAGGATTCGTCCGAGAGGGGGGCTAATATTTAAAAAAAAATCACAAAGTACAAGTCTTTCATATAATAAAAACATATAAAGAAAAAAAGTTCAATAACATAAAACAAATACTTGAGTTCATACAATACAAAAAATATTTAACTAAGTTGAGCTCGACGAGTCTTTAATAATTCAAATTCATCTATTACAGATTCTAAATCAATTTTCAACCCAAGGTCACGCTCCAAATTAAGCAACATGCAATCAGCCATAAATTCATCCCCCATTGCATTGCGGATTGCTGTTTTGACATGCTTCATACAAGAAAATGCTCTTTCTGTACTCGCCGTAGAAATAGGAAGAATTAACACGAGACGAATTAGTTTGTCAAGCATAGAATAATCCATAAACTTTTTTGTTACAAATAATTCTTGGCATAACTCGGCAAGGGTAGAAAGTTTATGAAACTCGGAATCACAAACGACATCAAGCTTATAATGCATCAACTGAGATCTCAATACACGAACATCTTGAGGATTGAAATCTTGTGGATAAAATTTCTCGGCAAGCATGCAAATTTTATCCTCATTGAAGGATCTAAAAGAATCACTAGGAGACAAAGTTGCACTAAGAGATAAAAGTTCCACTACAACATCATCAAATCTATGTTTCAACTCCATCAATTGATAATCTATTGTGGTGTTGAATATATCAAAATGGTAATGATGTTCCATCGTAATTTGATCTCGTTGTTGGCAAGTACGACTTCTACCCTCTTCGTAAGGAGAATTCATATTCACCATATCAACGTTGTGCCGATTGCAAAATGACTCCACATTTACAAGAAATTTGTCCCAACCATCTTTTCTAAATTGTTGAAGAAGAATTTTTGTTGTCGAGTCTAATTTCATTGCATTCACAATATCTTGTGATTTACGTTGTAACGCTTGGCAAAGTGTGTCAGTGATGCCCATAATGTTGTCCATTAAGTGCAAGATAAATATGAAATCAAAGCTCCTCATTACCTTAAAAACTCCTAGAGCTTGTCCCCTTAGTTGTTGATTTAGGCCACTTTTCTTAAGATTTTCAACCACTATGCAAGAAGCACTATACATCTCAATCATACTTTTGACAGACTCATAATGTGAGCTCCATCGAGAGGCCCCGGCTCGTTGCAAATTACCAATTTGATTAGCACCTTTACCAGATTGGCGCTCACCAGCAGCTAACATACTTTCAACCTCACTTCTTTGTGCAGACTTTAGTTCGCCAACACGTTTTGGAGAAGAAGAAATAAGAGTGACAATACAAGTCAAGTGAGAAAAAAATTGCCAAACATGAGGTTCATCTTTTGCTGCCGCAACTAATGCTAGTTGAAGTCGATGAGCAAAACAATGCATATAATAGGCATATGGACATTCTTTAATAAATAATGCTTGAAGACCATTCCATTCGCCTCGCATATTGCTTGCACCGTCGTACCCTTGACCTCGCATATTTTGAATAGGAAGATTGAATCGAGCAAGAATACTAGATATCTCATTTTTAAGAGTTATAGCCGATGTATTTTCAACACCCACTACGTCAAAAAAACGCTCATTTAAAGAACCATCATACTTGACATATCTCAACACAAGGGCCATTTGTTCTCTTTTAGACTCATCTTGAGATTCATCAACAAGAATACAAAAATTGCCTTCACCAATTTCTTCACAAATCATCTTTCTAACTTTATTAGCGAGAATATGCAAAATCTCTTTTTGAATTTTCGGAGAATTGTATTTTGCATTTTTTGGAGCATTGTCTAATACAATATTTTCAAGTTCATTCCCTTTAGCTTTGTACTTCAATAATTCATTAAAGTTTCCTTGATTTAATGAAGTTGAACTTTCATCATGACCTCTAAAACCAAGTCCTTGAAAAGCAATAACTCGAACGGTTTCAATGGTTCCCATTAGCAGTTTTCGATTCTTCAAAATCTCCTCCTTTGATTGTGCATTCATCAACTTGTCAATATGTTGGGACGATCTTTTTAAATTATCAAGACAAGTCACACAATAACTATGTGCAGCTCCATTGTGAAGTAAAAATGCACATTTGTCCCCATGATTCACTCTCTTCCAATTGCAAAATCCATCATCTATAAGTGCAGAACGGCTAATTGACTTATTTGTATTATCAAAGAGAAAGCATGGAAAACAATATGATTTATCTTTTGAAGGAGAATATTCTAACCAAGGAAATTGTTTGAACCAAATAAACTGAAATCGGCGATTTTGTTTTCCAAATGCGGTCTTGGGATATTCAGATAATTTAGGCTGATAAGGGCCCAAGTTTATATAACCTCTTCGAATCTCATCCCGTTCATTAATAGGGTATTCACATATTTGTTTACGCAACCCGGGATCTCGTTCAAGATTAAATTCTCTTGGCTCTTCAACTTGGGTTATAGGAATTTGAAAATTGGGAACTTGATTATCAACATTAGAATTTTCAACATCCGATTTCTTCTTCTTCTCAAAGAATGAAAAAAGAGTTTTTCCTTTTTTGTTTGGTGGTTGATGTTGTTCCATAGTTTATAACCTAAAAAAATAATATTAACACAAATAATCATTTATTTAAAACTAATAATAAAAATTAAATTAACAACTCAATATTCAACATTTCAATTACAAACACTAACTTAACATAAATAAATATTAAACATCTAAACTATAATCTTTAAACATCAATTAAATAATTAATAATGAAATAAAGTTATTAAATATTAAATAATTAATAATGAAATAATTCGATTTAAAAAAAAAAGAAACTAATTTCTAACTCATAAAGATATAACAAATTTAACTTTAATTAAATAAGTATTAGTCTATTAGAGCTTTAAACTTTAAAAATTTACCTCAAAGGAGCTTGATACATTATGCATATAAAGCTTTTATAATCCAAATGAATAATGCTCCATTGCTTCAAACCTCCACAAATCACAAAATAAAAATATTAAGATTATAGAGTATGAACCCACCTATAGTCCTATAATCTATTGATTCTATTATAAATAAAAGAGACAAATATTGAAGAAAGAAGACAAATAAAATTATTGAGATTTGAGAAGTGGTTCTAAATAACAATAAAAAAATGTTGAAAAATAGAGATGAAACTTACCTAAAGTCAAGAGATGAAAGGAAGCTGCGTGCCCGTGCTGCCTTCTGCTGCGGCGGCAGGAAGAGAAAGAGAATAGAAAATTAGAAAGTTTAGGGTTTTTTTTTTCTTTTTTTAATTTTTATTCTTTGTTTTTTAATGTGGGGTTGAGCAAGACTTTGTTTTAATATTAATTTTGTACCTCTAATCTTTTAATTTAGATGTGGCCATGTGGGGGTGGGGCTGTCAGGCTGTGCTTTGTCGGGTGAAAAGAACATATTTTTTTTTTTTATGTTAAAAAGTTATAAGAGGCTATTTATATAATGGGCTAGATTTGGGAGGGGGGAGCTGAGCATTGGGCTATATATAGGTGTATGTGGGTTTTTTCATATAACTAGTAGATAATTTTTTTTTTTGCACTGGACTTGAGCCTAATGGGCTGGGGCCCAATTCCGCCCCTGTTCTAGATCATCATAGATTTACGATGTGTTCTTGAGTTTTAGAGGTGAAACACGATTTAAGTTCACCAATCACCTCTACAATGCTCTGGTGAATAAGGGATTTCACACATTTAGAGACAAAGAAGGGGCCCGTAAAGGGAAAAGCCTCAAGCCAGAACTGGATAAAGCAATCGAACACTCGAGGGTTTCCATAATTGTCTTATCAGAAAACTTCGCGTCTTCCACATGGTGCCTTGACGAGCTTGTGATGACCCTCGTTCGAATGAATACCTCTGACCATGAAGTTTTGCCCGTCTTCTACCATGTGACTCCATTAGAACTTCGAAAGCTAGACGGGACAACCGAAAAAGCTTTGGCTAGGCACGAAAAGGAGCATCCGGAGTTAAAGAAAAAGGAAAAAGGTTGGGTAAAAGGTTGGAAGGCAGCACTTGAAGAAGTTGGAAATTTGAATGGGTTTACAGGTGATGGGTAGGTTAAGTTTCTTTTTCCTTATTCTTTTTCTTAAAAGGAATGTCTGGGAAAAAAAGCACCCTCAAGTTATTTATTGAGGAGGGAAAGAGTTCAAGTAGCCGGAATGAATTTTGGGCTCTATTTTGAGGGCTAAATTTATGAATTTCTTTTATGAAACTTGGTAGAATATCTTTATAATGATAGATAATTTCTACAAAATTTTAACAATAAATTTAAATCAGAAGTTGGTGCAGTCAAAATATGATATATGTTTTCATTTTGGTCCATTGAAATTTTAAATAATAATCCTCTCACCCAGTTCATCGCCACCAAATTTTATAAAAAAATTATCCATTTAGCACTCAATTAATCCAACTGAGATAAATTGGGTAAAAGAGGTAATGGAGAGGATACAAATCCAAATTTATTGATAGAGAAATATAACAAAAAAAAAGAAAAAAAAGACTTGAATCAAGGCGCAAAACACACGGCTTAACTTCAGTCTAGTGTCATTTGTTCCTAAAATTGTGCGAATGGTAATAAAGTGTCAATTTGATTTCTTCTTTAAATCTGAATGCTAATTCTGAAGTCTAAATATTAAACCTGAAGTTTGATCTAAATATTTCGTCTGTTGTTTGTTTTAACACAAATGATCTAAATACTAAAAATGTGTTATTTAGACCCTTATGCTTGTAGCTTTTATTTTTAAGAAATTAGTGAGACGGGTAATTTTGAAATTACACCTTCTACTCGGAGGAGTAAAAAAAATTCAAAGGTAATAATACCTCTGAATCATTATGAGGCAAATTAATGATTAAACTCTAAAATTTTTAACTAACCAAACAACCATATTCAATTTTGATGGGCCAATTAATGAGTAAGCTCCGCAAATTTTAACAACACAAACGACTATATTCACATGCATGTGAAGTCTGAATGCATTTATATTCATACTTCACATGGTGAAACAAACAACTACTAAATCCCATATTCACACATCTATATTAATATAGAAAGCAAAACGACCCTTCTATAATTAAGGATAGTTACTCTTAATGTTGAAATATAGTCTGTGTTTGTTTTTACTCTCAATGTTGAATGAAAGTCAATTTAACATTAGTACGTAGAAATAATGTTTGTTTTGTCACCACTCAATCCTAAATTTTTATGTAATTTAGCGAAAACAAGTGATAAAATAAATAGTATTTCTATCTCTTAATGTATATTTGTAGTTCATATATTTACTCCCTATAACTTTTGTACATTTATAGTTTTTTTTTTTTAATACAAGCGAAGCGCCGATACATTCAATGTTAGACCTTGGGAGGAGGGGAAGGGAATTAGGGCTCCCAAGGATCTAATCAAGGTGGGTGGGTGATTACATTCAAGTATGGTAAATAAATAGTACAGTAAAAGAGAATAATTACACAAATGCAGCCGGACAGCCATGCATTTGTGTAATGCAATTGCTTCCCCACACATTACACTAATGTGTAAGGTAAAGAACTTAACCAAGTTTAAATCTATTTACAATTGTCCTACAAAACACTGCATTATCCTACCAATTGTCACCACTGCGTGCACACGTTGCGTAAATTGACCATACTTACCTTACTTACTTGAACCATTTAGATGCTCTTATAAGAATGCATCAATTTCCACATGATCAAGATCAATGGCTAAAGTGAACTTGTTTAGTGTGGTAGAAGTAAAATATTGATTAAAAAGAAATTGGACTCTTAATTATAACATTCTAAAAAGTTGTTTTAGTCTTAACTAGGGATAGAGAAAGTATCTTAGTACGATACACATTATAGGCACCGTGATTTTAAGGATACTATTATAAGAATTAGTAAGAAAAATCATTCTTTGCGGTCACTTAATAAATTCAAATAAATAACTTACACATAATGGTATGTGCTGTTGGTGGACATCTTGTACGCATCTTTTGGTTGTATTCTTTTCACTAAATTTTAAAATCATGTGAATTGATAAGTTATAAGATTTTAAAATTAATCTTATGATTTTCAATTTAGGTGTTCTCTTAAAACTTTTTATAAATGACCAAAATATAGTAATGTAAGTTGAGTTTGAGTGAGATTTTTATGGTGGTATGGTTAGAGAAGATTGTCTTACTGATCAATAATGCAGTAGAGATAGGATTAAATAGAGATATATCAAATTCAAACTCTGTTATTTAAAACATGATTAAATTTGGCGTAAATCATGTGATTTACCAAATCCTATCTAAAAAATACGTTCCTTTACAGCTATAGTTATTTTTACATTTTTAGAGACAAAATTTTTTAACCCTGCTTTAAGGAGGATCTAGTGACTCCTCTAGATGACGGATGTAATAAAATATAAAATAAAACATCTGTAGAGGTTGAGAACCCTTCATTTTCTATCGACCCTCCATGATTAATGCATAACATTTGTCCTTTTTTTTCTTGGTCAACAAACCTTTGCTGCTCGATGCCATAGTGTCGTACTAAGGGCAACATTTGAACTTTAGGCGCCGTTTGATAGTAACATGGAAAATGGAAATAAAAACAACTAATTTGAGTGAAAAGATGGAAAATAAGTTGAGGCATATGCTGAGACCCTCTCCATCTTATACTCATTTTTGTGAGTATATGTCCTCCATCCTCCTTTAATATTTTGTGGAAAAATTTTCTCCACCATCACCCAAAGAAAATTTTGTCATGGAAAAATGCAAAAAGCAAGAGTTAATCTCACCACATCCCTCAACTTATTTTCTATCTTCTCACTTAAATTAGTTATTTTATTTTCATTTTTCATGTTGCTATCAAACGGAGCCTTATTGTTTTTTTTTCCTTTCCTTTTTTTGGAAGTTGAACTTTATTGTTTTTACTTATCTATTTTGCTTGCAATTTGCAGGTACAAATCAGTGTTAATCCAAGATATTACAAAATGGGTGGGAAATAGAGTGATCTGCAAACCCTATGAACTTCCCAATTTAATTGGAATAGATACTCAAGCCAAAAATATTATTAAGTGGTTGCAGGACGACTCATCTGAATTTAACTTAGGTGGAATTTGTGGGATGGGTGGCATTGGGAAAACAACAATCGCCCAATTTGTTTATAATGTGATATATTAAAGTTTTGATGGCTATTGTTTCATCACAGATGTGAGAAAGATGCCAGAACAACCGAACGGTTTAGTTAAGCTACAAAGATAGCTCCTTTCACATATCGGTAATGACCAGCACAAAAAGATATACAATGTCAATAAAGGAAGGGAAATGATCATGAAAGCCGTTTCACGTAAAAAGGTTCTTCTTGTTCTCGATGATGTGAATGACATTGACCAATTATATGCACTATGTGGCAATAAAGATTGGTCTTGTCAAGGAAGTAAAATCGTCATAACTACAAGGGATGAGAATTTGCTTAAGCGTTGTAAGGTTTTTAAGGTTGAGAAAGTAGGCCATGATTAGTCGGTTGAGCTCTTATGTTCCCATACCTTTACAAAAGATAGTCATACTGAAGGTTACAGAATGCACATACAAAAGGTAGAGCAAATTTGTGGAGGCCTTCCGTTAGCTCTTAAAGTTATAGGTTCAATTTTAAGTGACAAAAATGTACCTCAATGGGCAAGCCTAGTAAAAAATTGGAAGATATTCCTCACAAGAAGATCCTCGATAAACTTGAAATAAGTTATGACTGTTTAGAAGATTACAGCGACAAAAGAATATTCCTTGATATTGCTTGTTTCTATGTTGGATATAACATGAGTTACACGATCAAAGTACTAGACGGTACTCTGAATACTCATGCAGATGCTAGAATTCAAAATTTTATTGCTCGGAATCTGTTAACAATTGGTTTTTATAATCAGTTGATGATGCATCAACTAGTTCGAGACATGGGGAGAAACATTGTTCGCCAAGAGTCGCCTAAAGATCTTGGGAAACATAGTAGATTGCACCATTACAGGGATGTCTACGATGTATTAGAAAATGAGACGGTATGAAACTGCATAATTTCACGATATGTCTTTGTCTGTTGATTAATCGATTTATTTTTCGTGCTTATGTCATTAGGGTACACGAAAAATTAAGGGCCTCACTCTTGACATGTGTATGTTAAAGGAAGATGGTGACACTTTGACAGACCTAAGAACCAATGCCTTTGAAAAGATGGGAAACTTGAGACTACTCAAGCTCAATTATATACACCTCACTGGATGCTATGATAATTTTCCTAAAAAATTGGTATGGCTGTGATGGCACAGATTTCCCTTAAAATCACTACCCGTTGAGTTATCTTTGAAAAATTTAATTGCTCTTGACATGAGTCATAGCAAATTAGAAGAAGTTTGGACAGACTGCATGGTATGAAATTAATTTATTTTATTCCTTTTTT
Organism: Lonicera japonica; assembly: GCA_021464415.1. NCBI lineage: Eukaryota > Viridiplantae > Streptophyta > Magnoliopsida > Dipsacales > Caprifoliaceae > Lonicera > Lonicera japonica. The sequence continues at coordinate 36,266,681 of CM038471.1, read as the reverse complement.
TCTTTGTAGCTAGGTTCTTAATCATTGCAGGATTATAAGTGTTTAGAACTTATTACTTGTCATTCTTATTTTTAACAGAATCTTAACTCAATGAAGATCCTTGATCTAAGTTATTCGAAAAGCCTTGTAAAAACTCCTAACTTTTTAAGAGTTACAAAATTGGAAAAACTAAGCCTTTGTTTGGTAGCACTCTCTCTCTTTTTTTCTCCAAATTTTAAAAACTCAACTCAAAAACATCTCTACTTTTACACTTCCCAAAAAAACCTTAACTTTACTTTCTCTCTTTAAATTTTTTTTAAAACACTATAACTTTAAATTCAAAAATCAAAATTAAATAAAAAATATATATTTAAAACATACTCGTCGAGATCTATAAAATAAGATCCATTTTGACTATTTTTTTGAAATTTTTTTATAAAATTTTTAGTTAGTTGAAAAAAACTAAAAAAAAAAACCAAATCCACTTTTTAACATACTTCTAAATTCTACCGAACACCATATTTTAAAAACTCAACTTAAAAACTCAACTCAAAACATCTAACAAACAAGGGCTAATTCTTAAAGGTTGTGCAAGTTTGATTGATTGTGAATCAATTGAGATCCTTCAGAAGCTCATTTTACTTGATCTAACATGTTGCAAAAATCTAAGGAAGCTTCCAAATAACATGCACAAGCTAGGATCTGTTGAGATGCTAATAGCAGGTTGCATGAATCTTTTTGTTGCTGGACATGAGATAAGAGCAACACAGCTAAGTAGAGGTCCAGAAATGTTATGGGTTTCTTTACTACACTTTTCAGTGAGCTTAAGTCTTGCATGCTGCAATCTATTCGATGATTCCTTACCACGTGTGTTCAGTAATCTATCAGGGCTTAAATATTTGAATTTAGAAGGGAATTTGTTTTCTAGCTTACCAGATTGCATTAGAAGCCTTAGTAGCCTTCAAAGTCTCGACTTAGGAAATTGTAGGTCTCTCAATTCAATTTTAAGTTTGCCAAATAACTTACAAAAGTTAGATTTGAGCTATATAGTTTCCATGTCATTAAGAAGAATAACATTTTAATTACCTCCGGATCAATTAGATGAAATCAATATAGGCACTTGCTATAACCTGGTTGAAATTGAAGGTATTCTAAAGAAAGAACCAATAGAAAAAGTTGACAGAAGGATAATCAAGACTTTGGGTATTGACGTTGAATCGATAAAAAATCTTAAGGTGAAGTATCTGGTGTCGGCTTTTGGTGTTGCACAGGATCCAATCCAGGTGCTCTCTCTCCCTCTCCTTCATTCTTTCTCTCATAATTGTTAAAGAACAAAATTATTATTGAATTGGTGCAGGGAGTTTATGAGTTTGGTATATTCAACACATTTATCCTGGGTGGTGAGATCCCAAGTTGTTTCAGTGAGAGGAAAAAGGGTCGCCGATGTCTTTTATTGTGCCTTCGGCTTATAAATTTAGGATTCAATGCTTGAACATTTGTACCGTGTATGAGCGGGACATGGAGGCTGCAATTAGGGTGGAATTTAAATCAATAATAAGACAAAGGATCGCACATGGGTATACATCCCTATATACTTCGGCATTCCAGAGGAAGATAGAGAAGAAGAGTACTCTAGAAAGGAATATAGAGAAGAAGAAAAGTACTCTAGAGAGGAAGATTAAGAAGACGAATAGTACTCTAGAGAGGAAAATAAAGGAAGATAGAGAAGAAGAAGAGTACTCTGGAGAGGAAGATAAAAAAGAAAAGTACTTTGGCATTACAGAAGAAGATAGAAAAAAGGAATTGTCATGGTTTGGCCAACGGAATTTTAGGAACCAGTTAGAAGGTGAAGATGAAATAGTCATTTCAGTACTGTTGAAAGATTGGTTTGAGGTAAAGGAGTGTGCTGTCAACATCGTGAATGAAAAAGAAGAAGAATATAATTGATGTGATCCAGCCTAGCCTCTTTAGCCAAGAAATTAACCTTATGTTCTTGCGTATTCTCACGACCAGCTGGCTGAAGAATTTAATTAGTTTTAATTATTTATTTTATATTTCTTAAAGCCTAAGGATTATTATTATTTAGATTATTTCCTTGTTAGGAATATATTGGGATTATTTTAGATTGTTTATTAGTTTCCTTATTGCATTAGGAATATTATAGGAGTTATTATTTTCCTTTTTCTAAGTAGGAAATTATTTCCTTTTTGAATTAGGATTAAGGCTTTGTTTACTCCTTTTTAAAGGAGGCACATTATTGTTTTATTATTAAGAGTTTTGATGATTAATAATATTGAGAGTTTTCTCTTTGTGTTCTCTAAGAACATGTTGAACATGTTGAATTAAATTAATTCAATTGTTTCTTGACTTATTAATCTAGCTTCCACACCAGATTGCACCGTTGTTCACTATACCGAGGTTCGCGCTTCTTTAAGCGTTGGGTTGAGGTTTTCACCTTCCATCTTTTCGATGTATTCTAAGGTTCTTGCTACGTTCGTAGTTCAAGGGTTGAGGATCCATTAGCCTGGCTAGAAAAGACGATCCGGGTTCGCGTCATTTTTCCTCTCTTCTTCAAGAAGATTCTTCCTCGAATCTGGCCTACCCATTCCTTGATTCAGCCAGTCTTTAACAACTTCGACATTCAGACACTGCTTTAGAACTTGAAATCTCCCATGCCAATAGAACAGATATTTTGAATACTTTCTGTTCCTCGGTTGGAACTCAAAATGAGATAATTCTGTTTGTTCTTGCCATGAAAAAAATTATTTCGAATATTTTCGACACTTATTCCTCCTTGCAAAGCAAAACTCCTCGACATTCAAACCATACTGCAATGCAATCCTCCACAACTTGTTGAAGAAATCTAATAACATAAAGTGTGGAAGGATAACAAAGCGATCCACTCCAATGAAATCAATATGCTTAACATTGTCAATCTTCAACTCAGCTCGAACATCATCTATTGGCTTTGCAAAAAACTCATTCTCGTCAACACCTATAGCTGGAAGTGCTTGCACTTGTGATTCTTCAACTTGCACTAAAACTTCTTCATGTGTTTCTTCTTGCAAGTTTGGAACTACACCTTCAACTCACAACTCCCATTCTTCAGCTGTCACTTCAATTTCCTAAATCTCATCAGTTTTCGGCTTATTCTCCAATGGTGGATTAGATATAGCTCGTTTCTCTTCTTCTTTCAATTGATTTAGTTCTCCAAAAGATGTATTCGGACTTTGACTTGGCTCTAGGCTTCCACTCTTCTTAGACTGCTCATAGGCTTTAGCAAACATCTCCTCAAACCTACTAATAAATTCATCATCAAACAAAGAAACCTTATTCTTGCTACTACCCATATTCTTGTCTCGAACCCGACTTTCTCCAACCTCACTACCATGTCTTATATTAGTAACACCCGAATTCCATTCATTTTTAAATTTAACTTTACGAGACTGACTTTTCAAGTTCTCTTTAGGAGTCTTATTCAACCGCATGCACCGTTCAATCTCTAATTGCGTTAATCGCGCACTATCGCGTTTAATCTCCTCTTTAAGCCACCTTTCTCTATATTCAAAGTTTAGACAAGACATACATGCTGCAAAACAAGGATTAGTGTAATAAAAATAATCCTCACCACACTCCCTTTCGTGTTTCGCTCAATTGATGTCACTCTGATTTTTTTTCGCTTGTGTTTGCTACTCAAAATATTGATATACTCACAATTTTCTCTTCGGAACTCCGAAACAAGTTAAATAATATGAACATCACAAGTCCTCAACAACTAATCGCACACGCAACAAATTAGATTTAGATGCGTTCAACAATGTAATACCAAGGACTAAAGAAACCAAATTCTAGCAATATTAATGAGCTAAACGAATTTCTAGAATTGCTAGAGTATGCAAGGCAGAGTTTTAAACAAAAAAACCAATGAATTTCAAATCCTAACGAGTATAGCCGCAATCAAATTTTTCCTAGGGTATTCTAGATTTTTCCCAAGCAAACGAAGTTTGTATGGACCAAAATTACCAGATAACAAACTAAACAAGAAGTATCAATGAATAATCTAAGGTTTTTGAAATATTTAAACTTCCACAATTGAAACTTTAATGCAATAATAGTCCCAAACCAACCCTATCAATAATCAAAATTCGTTTCTAGGGTTCTTCCAACAAATAATTTTTCAATAAATTGTTTTTACTATTCACGCAGCACTATTCACACAACGTTTTTTTTTTTTTTTCAATGCAGGTGCTATCGTAAAATAGTAATAACTTTTGATCCAACCATTGGATCGGGTTGATTTTCGAATATGTTGTTCGGGATATAATTTTACCACAAATTTCGATAGCTCAGCGGGATTTAAAAGGAAAAAAAAATCTAATCTTAACTTTTTTTTTTATGAACCCTAACACAAAGACATGGAATCAACAAAACACAAGATTCAAGATTAGGGATTTGGAATTGAAAACACAAAAATAGAAAAAAAAACTGGATAGAAAAGTTTCCTCTGATACCAATGACGCGAACCCGGATCGTCTTTTTTAGCTAGGCTAATGGATCATCAACCATTGAACTACGAACGTAACAAGAACCTTGGAATACGTCGAAAATATGGAAGGTGAAAATCTCAACCCAACGCTTAAAGAAGCACGAATCTCGGTATAGTGAATGATGCCACAATCTAGTGTGGAAGCTAGATTGATAAGTTAAGAAACAATTGAATTAATTTAATTCAACATGTTCTTAGAGAACACAAAGAGAAAACTCTCAATATTATTAATCATCAAAACTCTTAATAATAAAACAATAATGTGCCTCCTTTAAATAAGAGTAAACAAAACATTAATCCTAATTCAAAAAGGAAACAATTTCCTACTTAGAAAAAGGAAAATAATAACTCCTATAATATTCCTAATGCAATAAGAAAATTAATAAACAATTTAAAATAAGCCCAATACATTCATAACAAGGAAATACTCTAAATAATAATAATCCTTGGGCTTTAAGAAATATAAAATAAATAATTAAAACTAATTAAATTCTTCAGTCAGCTGGTCATGAGAATTCGCAAGAATATAAGGTTAATTTCTTAGCTAAAGAGGCTAGGCTGGATCACATCAATAATGGAGTAATCAGAGATGACAACAACGATAAGCCATATTGTCACCGGAACAAAGTTGTTGGTGGAGATTTAGCCCAGTTTCAGTTGCGCACAGGGACATACTTCCTCCGTCGCCTACTTTACCTAGATTACTACAGACTCAAGCGTATGGTGAAGGATCTAAATTTATTTGGAGACTTCGCTAGTCTCGAAGGTACGTGTGCTTGTCTCGAACTTTATTTAGAATTCCGAAATCAAACCCTCTTAAGTACTTCTACATTTCCATTTTTTTTGTCAAAGAAGATAAATAAGTCTTTCTCATAAGATCTCATGTTAATACTTAATTTGACTGATTTGAATTGTTGTAGAGATGCAAAACTCGAAGGTGCGTTGTGGTATTCAAATGTACTAGTAGCATCTCGATCTCTCTGATTATTTCTCTTTAGGGGATTGCTGGGACCTGACCTCGAGAAGAGACAATGGCATTGGGCTTTGCCTTTTCAAGTACAATTAAATTTTGCTTTTCATTAGTCTTTTTCGTGTTTGTATTTGTACTTGGGATAAACATAACTATATTTCATCCAGCACAATTATCTGTAGTAATTGTAAAAGTGTGAATGAGGGAGTGGATTTGCACTATCAATTAGTTCGAATATATTGTACTCTATTTTTTCTTTTCGAGTTAAAATTCTACTCTATTTGATTTGGTCTTTTGTTTAGGAACTATAATCATACTTTATTATTTTAGTTTTTTGAGTTAAAATCTTATTTTATTTGGTCTTTAGGTTAGAAATATTTATTCTATTCAAAATCTTACTATTTAAAGTCTTTTGGTTTTGAACTAATTATAAATCATACTACTTTTTTTTAATTTAAAATATTAAACATCAAATCATACTCTATTTAGTTTAAAACAATCAAATAGTCTTTAATTTAATATAATCTTTATTTCTATTTTATTTTCATTAGGATTCCAATTTAATTTAACTAAAATATTCTATTTATATTAGGATTCTTACAAAAATCTCCATTTTTTTAAGCCCACTATAATTCTTCGAGCAATTTTATTATATTTGGACCATACTAATTTATTCAATTACTGTCATGTTTATAACAAATGTTTATTGGAATGGTATTCTTACTAAATATATAGTTATGTTCTTTTATAATTTGTATTATATTTTAAGTTAACAAGTTTGATTGTTTTGGATTTATTAGGGATTAATGAAATTTGAGTAAAATTTGACCAGTGTTTTACGAATAGAGCACATGTTTATGTTTTGTTTTCACTTTTTATGTTAATAAATATTCATCGATTACTATACAAGCAAATTCGTTTTGTTGTGCATCATCGTACATAAAATTCACCGACTGAATATATTGATTATTAAAATACTGAATTTTGTTAATAGTTTAAAAATTCTTCAACTATTTGCATAGGTTAATATTGTAAGGTAAAAATGGGTACTTGGTGCGTAATGCTCAAATTCTTCATAGACGACGCATGAAATATCGCCAAAAAAAAAAAAAAAAACTTCCCCTTATGTCATCCCATGATATAGTTTGAACGACACATCACGTGTTGCTCCACCCGTCACTGTCTCTTTTCTAATGGCATTCCAACCCCACCTAACGGCTAGATCTGAAGACTTCCAATATTTAAAGCCCCTTCTCTCGCATTACCCCACCCCACCCAACATGCATTTGCAATTAATTCTCTTCCGGTGGCCATGTTCTCCTATCCCTGTAGCACCAAAAAATATAATATCAAAAATTCTCAAGAATATTGCATACAGATCCCATGTACGTTAATACTAATTTGCTCACCACATTATAATTTTTTATTAAATATTTTCTCTGTATCCCCTCATTTAATTTATTTTATAAGTTTTCTTTTCAAAATAATTCTTATTAGAGATGTAATTTTGGGATATGATGTGAAAATACAATTATGTGTAATTTGCGCATTGGTCAAATAATAAACAATATAGATTTTGATGAACCAAATTCACAAAACCAATAAATATTAGCAAAACGATCTGAATATGTCATCAGCATGCACGTGCCCCCAAAAAGTACTCGTGTGACTATAATTCGCTGACCAATTTACGTTGTTTAATTTCCTACTCCCTGTTTTTTAAATAGAATGGTATACATTTGAGAGTCCCTTACATATCAATCTTCGCATTTCCAATGTGGTTCTCTCAACTGCAGATTGATTGGAATTCATAAATTAAATATTAGCAGTGTTACTATTGCATGTCACGAACATAATTATATGACATTAATTTTATGAGTTGCAATTTTCTTTTTTTGAGAAGTTATGTCTGTTAATTCAAATGCTTGACGCTATACGCATTTCATGCTATATTTGTCAAAAAATTATACAAATATCTTAAATCCAGATGTACCTCCGCATAACCCCATTTAAATCAACGGGTGATTTTGTTTCTATCTGTTATTTCTTGTGGTTAATCCTCCTTTAAATTCTGGAATTTTCTTACTAACTTTCACAAAATAAGCCTTTTAAAAATTAGGTAAAATTAAGAAGATTTAAATCAACAGGAAACATACATACTTGAATGGGATAAAAATAACTATCCGAGCTCATAGCGATCCGACCTCACCTTGTGTCCGAGCTCAATAAGATAAACCAGAAGTGAGTGCTCTCTAAGGACACGTGACAATAGCCCAACAAGAGCGTGACCGACATGCCCAACGACCAGTTATTAACTGCCCACTGCACAACTAACTCCGTTATTATCTCCACACAAATACCACGTGAGAAGTGAGGCCTATCATCCTGTAACCATTAGTTTCTTCCATCTATAGAAGTAACTCACCTTAATCATTTGAAGGAGCAGGCATAAATGGTAGAGAAAAATACTTGCAACTTGTAATCATCATCAATCTCAATAAATATAATTCACTAAAAGGGTGGACATAAACTAGACCTACTATCCATTGGCTGGGAGAACCATCCTACACCAAAATCTCTCTCTTGTTCACTTTTAATCTTTTTCTTGCACATTGTTCATAAATTTTGTGTGTGAACAACAATCTAAAAAATTGTTGACCTTACAGCTGGCACCGTCTGTGGGAACGATAGCTCCTCACTTCAAAGTGTAATGAAAACCTAGCTACCAATACCTAGGCCCACCACTTAGCCCAGATCTGAAAGATGTCTCACGATAGCGATCGTAATCCCAAGCATATCCATACTTCCCCCATGAAAGAAGAAAACCTCGACATTACCCTATCTAAATCTAAAAAACATAACCATTCTAAACACCCCCCACCCTGACCAACCGCGAAAAGACAAAGAACTAACCAGTCGCGCACATTACGAATCCACCACTCAAGTCCGTAATGACGTGCCCTCTAGGCGATGAGTTTTAACCCGACCATCTCAGTTCCACCGAGCAAATCAAGGTGGTGACAGGGAGCTGGTTAAGCTCTTGCTAAACGATAACAGGTGACTGAGGGATACACTGCTGAAACTGGTGGACAAACTTCCTTCTGGCTCCACCAACCATGACGAGCACGAATCTTTCACCAATCGTTCCCCCGCAAGACAAGACAAAAATGGTCAAAGTCCCCCCATATATACACCAAAGGGAAAAGAAGGACATGGAGATAATGGAAAGAATCTCAAAAAACAGCCAGTACAGGCCGATAATCAGTGCATCTAGCCACAAAAATTAGAATCCCAAAGGGTTAGCACTTTCCTACCCATCTAGCTAAAATGAGTGAATAGGTTACACCTGCCCCCAGATGAGGTTGACCAGCCACAGTTGAACAATCATAGGATTGAAAAAATCTTATAAACTTCATTTTGGATGCTGTCCAAAACCATGGGAAGACGGAGACCAAAACAATGAGGGATTTAGCAAGGAAATCATTGGGGAAAGAGAGGCAGTCCCCGTTTACAACCTGGATCATCAATGCAGAACCACCGCGGAAGTTTACTATGCCAAAGTACCCTATTTGTGCTGGAAAATCGAACGCCACCCACCATGTCCGAGCTGACGACTAAGCCGTGATTGTATGGGAAAACAACGAATCTTTGTTATGCAGATGCTTCGCCGCCAGTCTGGGCGAAACATCATTGAAATTGTACTATCAGCTCCCACCTGGTTTTATAGAAAGTTACCAGAATCTGATAGAACAGTTCTATGCCAGGTTCATAATGAGTTCCCGACCTCCCGAGGGCTTGGCCAAGCTCATGGCCTTGAGGCAAAAGCAGAAGGAATCACTCAAGGATTACTCTAAGAGGTACTGGGACCTTTACAATGGAACAGCCTGCCTCCCTGGATGACCTCATATGCTGAACATAAAATATTCTAGGTTGGAGAAAGACAAAATCCAAAGGGGTCGACTTTCAGAGGAAAAGGATCTGAGCTCTTCCAATGGTATAAGGAAAATGGAGAATGAACTTGAACCAGGCAAGGGTAAGCCTTTAAAAACGTCTTACAGAGGGTTCAATACAATTTTTACAGAGCCCATCTACAAGGTGATGAGCAAGATCAAGTACAAGCCTTTTTTTAAATGGCCAACAACCATGCCCTCAGACCCTAGCAGAAGGGATCTTGATAAGTTCTGCTCATACCACAACGATCATGGGCACATGACATAAAAGTACAAATCTTTGAAGTTATTTTTAGAGGATTTGGTAAAGAAGGGGCTAATCTCGAAGTTCATAAAAGAGGCTAGAAGTCACAAGGATACTGAGCAAGTTAACCGTAATGCCGAGCTTATAAAAGTAGGTATTATTGATGCGATATACAGGGTCCTCTATTCTTCTGCCTTAACCAGCAATTCAATTCGAAGCCACCAGAGGAAGGTTCAAATACAAGAATATATGGCCCCGCGAACAGTCCTGTCTATCACATCCGACAAGAGAGATAGGGACAGAGAAAGGATACAACAACAACTAAGCTTTTTGGACAAAGGCCTGTAAGGTGTGGAGGTCCCCCACAATGATACCCTGGTTGTAACGCTGCAGATTTCCACCTAGAATGTCAGAAGAGTCCTAGTAGACCTAAGGAGTTCGTCCAAAATCATGTACCAGAATCTGTACCGTTCCCTTAATATCCTGTTAAAGGATATAATTCCCGTAAACTCACCAATTTTTAGTTTCAATGGGAAAGCAGTGTGGCCAGTAAGTAGGGTCAGGCTCCCAGTACGTCCTGGCCCGGTGGAAACCATTATGGAATTCTTAATTATAGACATCAGTGCCCCATACAATGCAATCATGAAAAGGAACTGGTTGGGGGCAATCAAGGCAGTGGCTTCCCCATTTCATCAAAAACTGAAATTCCATTCATTAGAGGGAATAATGGAGGTAAGAGGAAACCAAGAATAAGCCCGGTTATGTTTTTATATGGCAATTTGAGGCGAAGATTTGAACCACCTACAGACCAAAGGGAAAGGGAAATCTAAATCCGAGCAAGTTCAGAAGGTTCTTTCAATTGGGGAGGAAAGCTAAGATAAATAGAAATCAAAGGTTGCCCCCCCATTAATGCGCAAAGCAGGGGCGAGCCCAAAGACAGGGTTCAAGAAGACCTAAAAAGGGTTTTTATCAAAGAGGGTAACCCCGAAAAGTTTTCCTCATAGGTAGTTTGCCTAGTCAGGAGGAGAAACAACAAATCATTTCATTCTTGGGGAAGAACATCGATGTCATGTGCCACAAGCTACATATCGAGCCAACTGTCAAACTTGTTAAGCAAAAACCACGCCAAACTGCACCTGATAAAGCCAGAGCAATAGAAAAAGAAGTACAAAAACTTTTGAAAGCAGGTACCATCAGAGAAGCACAATTCCCGAGCTGGATCTCCAACCTAGTGGTAGTAAAAAAACACAATGGCAAATGGAGGGTTTGTGTAGATTTCACTATCCTTAACCGAGCCTACCTAAAAGACAGCTTTCCACTCTCAAGAATAGATCAATTGGTAAACTCTGCAGTAGGGCATGCGAGGATGTCCTTCTTGGATGCATATTCGAATTATCACCAGATACTGCTGTTCGGCCCAGACCAAGAAAACATAGCATTTATTACCACTCTAGGATTATATTGTTAACGCGTAATGCCATTCGGGCTGAAAAATGTAGTGGCAGTCTATCAAAGGCTGGTAACAAAAAATTTCCGCAAGCATATTGGAAAGTTTATGGAGATTTATGTTGAGGATATGCTAGTTAAGAGAAAGAAGAAGGAAACTCATCTATCCAACCTCGATGTCACCTTCCAAGTCCTCTGATAGTACAAGATGAAACTAAACGCTGCCAAATGTTCTTTCGGGGTTAGCTCAGGAAAATTCTTTGGTTTCTTAGTGAATTACAGGGGGCTTGAGGCAAATCCAGAGAAAATTGAAGCACTCAAAAATATTCGAGCTCTGACCTTTTAAAAAAAATGCAGAAACTCACTAATATGATAATTGTACTCAACGGATTTATTTTCAGATGTTTTGACAGATGTCACCCATTCTTTAAAGCTTTAAAAGAAGCAAACAACCAAAATGGACAGAGGAATGCGACCAAGCACTAGCACACTTAAAAGAATATCTGGCCAACCCTCCCCTTATATCAATTCCTAAGCCACATGAACAGTTGTACATACACTTGTCAGCCTCATCAAAGTCAATAAGCGCAGCCTTGATCAGAGAGGAAGACACAATTCAAAAATCAATTTACTATGTTAGTGAATCTCTGGTGGGACCAAAACTCAATTACCTACCCCTAAAAAAACTGGTTATCACTCTAATCACAGCTTTAGGGAAGCTTATACATTACTTTGAAGCCCACCCGGTCAAAGTTTTGACCTCCCACCCAATCTGACTTCCCTACGTAAGTCTGACCTCTCGGGTTGTATGGAGAAATGGTCTATCGACTACGAACCCAGGATGGCAGTTAAGGGACAGATTTTGGTAGATTTTATTGCCGAATTTCATGATAATACAATTGCAGAACCTACCACACTAGCTTCTCCAACTGGGGGGCAGCCATCGAGTTTAATTAAGGCAGGGGTAAATGAATAAATGGGGGAACTCGGGGTAGATGAAGAGGCGACACAGGCCTGTAGTATGCATGTTGCTGGGGCATGTAATTAAAATGGTTCATGTGTTGGCATTGTCCTTAAATTGCGAGAAGGAAAAGTCTTCGAATTAGCTATCAGACTGGGTTTTGAAGCTTCCAACAACGAGTCAGAATACGAGGCTAAAATCCTCGGGCTTAAAAGAGCAAAAGCATTGGGTATCCAAAACCTCAGAATCAACTGTGATTCCTAACTTGTGGCTAACCAATTGACAGGGGAATACTGCACCAGGAACCAAAAGATTGAGTCTTATATAAGGTTGTTTAAACAGTTAATGAAATCTTTTACTTCGGCATATATCGAGCAGTTCCCAAGAGTGAATAATAGCCACGCAAACGCATTTGCCACACTAGTATCAGCTGTTAATTCATAGATAAAGAGATCTATTAACATAGAATTCTTGACACCACCCAGTATAGATTATCAACTGATGTGTGTTAATCTCGGACCTAGCTGGATGGACTCGATTATAACCTATCTCAAACAAAGCTCCCTCTTATCCGACCATAGGGAGGCACCCAGGGTCAAACTACAAGTAGCCAGGTATTGGTTATCACCAAAAAAGGTACTATACAAGAGGTCGTTTTCAGAAGCATATCTTCAGTCTATTCATCCAGAAAAGATAAAAGATTTCTTGTTTGAGATTCACGAGGGAAGCTGTGAGAGCCACACTGGGGACAGATCTTTGGCTCACCGATCTTGTTCACAGGGGTACTGGTGGCCATATATGTAAAAAGATGCTTTGGCTTATGTTCAGAAATGTAAAAAGTGCTAGAAATTCTCACCCCTCATCAAAAAGCCGGCCACTGACCTTCATCTTATAACAAGTCTTTGGCCATTCGCACAATGGGGGGTTAGATATTGTTGGTCGATTTCCAAGATCAAACCACAAGAAATATTTGTTGGTCGAAATAGATTATTTTACCAAGTAAGTGGAGGCAGAACCTTTAACAAGAATCAGGGATCAAGATGTCAAATATTTTCTGTAGAAAAATATCATTACACGCTTTGGTATTCCGAGAACATTGATTATGGATAACGGCACCCAGTTTAAAAGCCTGTACATTAAAGATTTATGTGACACTTACAAGATTAAACAGTCTTTCTCCTCTCTCAGCTACCCCCAAGGAAATGGACAGGCAGAAGCATCAAACAAGGTTATCCTTGATGGTCTGAAAAGAGACTTAATGAGTCTAAGGGGAAGTGGGTTGAACAACATCCCATAATTCTCTGAGCTTATCGCACCACTCCAAGGAGGTCAACTGGCGAAATCCCCTTTTCTATGACTTATGACACATAAGCTGTTATCTTCTTGGAGGTCAGATTACCGTCACTAAGAACTTTTCTTGTAGACTCTGGGGGCAACAACCAGGCCCTCGAAGAAGTTTTGGATACAGTGGAAGAAAAAAGAGAAACAGCCTTCATACGTTTGGCCTCGTACCACCAGACACTGGTCCAACAAAGACAGAAGCATATGAAACTCAAAAGTTTCAATGTGGGAGATTTGGTACTCATAAAGGTCACTTTGAACTTAACTAAACCCACAGATGGGAAGCTCGGACCAAATTGGGAGGGACTGTATGTCGTGGTCTCTTCCAGTGGGACTGGAGCATACTACCTAGAAGATATGAATGGAAATACGATTCAAAACCCATGGAATCCATCCAATCTGAATAAATACTACCACTAAGGGAACTGCTTTTTTATTGGATGTACTGAGCTTATGAAGCTCTCTAATAAAAGTTAAAATGTTTAAATTACCCATTGTACCGAGCTTATGAAGCTTCTTTGTTAAAGTTAAAATGTTTAACTTATCCATTGTACCAAACTTGTGAAGCTTATTTCTTTGCTAATGAAAGTTAAAATGTTTAACTAATCCCTTGTACTGAGCTTGTGAAGCTTATTTCTTTGTTAACGAAAGTTAAAATGTTTAACTTATCCGTTGTACCGAGCTTGTGAAGCTTATTTCTTTGTTAACGAAAGTTAAAATGTTTAACTTATCCATTGTACCGAGCTTGTGAAGCTTCTTTATTAATGAAAGTTAAAATGTATAACTTATCCATTGTACCAAGCTTGTGAAGCTTCCTTCTTCATTAGTGTTAAAACGTTTAACTTATCCATTATACCGAGCTTGTGAAGCTTCTTTAGTAATGAAAGTTAAAATGTTTAACTTGTCCAATATTTTTCTCACGCATGGTACTAAGCTTAAAAAGCTCACGGAGGTTGAAGTACTTGACTTTACCTACCGTACCAAGCTTATGAAGCCTATAATCCTTTGTTAACAAAGTCGTGTTCAACTTTATCTTTTATCTGAGCTTACGAAGCTCACCTCTTAGGAAGTTAAAGTGTTTAACCAATCCACCTAAAATAGTCAGACTCTCCATAAAAATTTTCGACATAAGGAAACAACAATCAACACCACATATGAAGAAAAGCAGTGCATTTAATAAAATAAGGTGTCCAATACAAAAAAAAAAAAAGAAAAAGAAAATGGAAAGCTTAATCCAATGGGATAGAAGGGTCATGAGCACCAATGTCCTCCAGTTCGCCTTCTCTAGTCTGTTCTTCATCACCAACCCTACTATGACCAGCCGCACCATCAACAGAGGGTTGAACTTCCAGCACCTCCCTAGCCTCATCTGCCTCGGGAATGAGAACATGAACCCTCAAATCGCTCATAGGATGCACCTGAGCAACATCAAGCCCCTGGTCATACCCAGCATGGTAAAGCTTAGCCTTAATTGATTTGACCTCTGTAACACTTTTGTCAAAGTAGAGATTATAATCCCTCTGTTCCGCAATAGGGAACTCCTGCTCATGGATTGCCTTGAGGTCAGAGTTCTCCTTCATTAGGCGCTCGACCCCTAAAGTCAGGCACTGGTTGTCCGACCTTAGAGTATTGACCTCCCATTGAGCACTTCCCAACTGTTGGTTCAAACCAGATATTAGCCCGTTGGCAGTGTCCAGCTCCTTCCACATTGCCTTTAGCTACTCGTTCAGGCATTTTTTTTCCACATCCAGCTGCATAATGGCCTTGTTCTGGTTCTTACTAAGGATAGCCCTCTTATCATCCAACACCATGAATTTATGGGCAGCCTGCGTAAATAAAGACAAAATGATGATAATGAATAAAATGAATTAAGAATTGACAATCTGAAAAGACTAACAAGCTTGGATATCCACCTTCAACATATCCTGCAGAGCTTCATTCCTCAGTTGAAGAGTAGGGATGTCTTTTAGCTCAGTAACATCATTAGCCTTTGTAATCCCATACATGATGATGGCTGCAAAAGAGGGAGAGCGATATATAAAATCAGACTCCATCAACTCACGGCCCTAGTAGCGAAATACAGGACGCCAACTGCGGTTCGGCTCCTCCTCTACCGGTTCGGCTACCTAACCTTCAACCCTTTGAGGTTGATCTTTTCTTTGGAGGTCAGCAGCTTCCACTTTCTAATCAGTTGAGGGGGAGGATGGCGGGGTAATCATCACAGCTCTGTAGCTGTAGAGAGGAATCTTCTGAGTAGGAGACGCAGCAACCTATCCAGTGTTAGCGTCATCCTGTATAACTTGACTCAAGTTCCTTCTTTTGGGAGCCATCTCCACAAAATCTTCGATGGCTAAATAACCCGTGCCTTCGATGTCATGGTAAAGTCGAACAAGGTCGGGGTCGGTTAGAGTGTCTGAGCTATTGTGACTTGACTCTGCAGCTTTTCTTTTTCCCATATCTTACAAGGAGCCAAGGTTCTAGGGCCACCCAAATCAGCAACCAGTCCAGTTGCAGTGATGGTTGTTCTCTCAACAGGCCCCACCTTGATCACAATTCCTGTTGGGATGATAGGGCGGGAAGCTGGGCGAACCTTAAGCTTTTGCTTATCCTCAAGCTTGCTCGGCCTCTTTGTGTTGCCAACCCAATCTAGTTGATTGCGTCTTTCACTCAGGAAATCAGTGTCCCATAAGGTGTAATCGAGCAAGTTGTGAACAACTCGTGGGTGATTAAGAATACGAACCCCCTTGGACCGTTGAAATTGATTACGGGATTTATAGAGTCCCAATCAATAACTTTATTACTCGGACGATCAGGCTTCACTGCAAAACAAACAGATGAATTGTATCAAAAGTGAATACAAATTGCAACACGAAATGGCTAACAAAAGTACACCCAAAATTCCTACCAATGTGGTGATGTATATATCTTTTTATCTTAGCTATATTCCCATCATCCCAAGAAACCCCAACTACCACCAAGCCCTCATCGTATCCCTTTTCGGACTTGGTCAAAAGCTTTACCAAATTAGGAGCCCTAACTCAAGCTCGGAAGTAATAGCGAGATTGATCGCCTGAATTGTTACAGAGAGAATAACAACAAAAAATCTCCCTCCACGTGAGGTTCACCCTAACAATCTGTTCAGAGCAGCATAGCCTAAGACTACTTTAACCCCATTATGACTCAGTTGACATAGCGCCATGTTGGATTGTCTCAACACGTCACACAATACGGGGTCTAAGGGCAGTTTCAACAACTCCTATTCAAATAGGATATGATATATGCCAATATCCACATCTCTTGGATCAATAGTGGGCTCCTTGTTTACATCCAGAAGCCTCACTGTACATAATCAGGGATAAATTGCTAAGAGAAGGCAGCAAGTTGTTCGTCCCCCTTAACTAAATGCCTTCGCATAGTCATTTACTCTATCTAAATCCTAACCCTCTTAAAGACAAAAATGAAACCATGGAACAAGAGTAAGGGATAGGAAGACTTAAAGTGCTAGGAAAACACTTTGAGGAAGGAAAATCCCGGTTTTAGACCGTAACTATATTTCGTTGCTCACACAAAGAAAGAGGGAAGAAAATCACAAAAGAAGAGAAAGTTTTGAAAATGAGAAGGAAAATGTGAAAGGGGGTAAGTTGGACAGTTTTTGTCCAACACGGCGTGTTTTCCCTCTAAAATCGCTTATAATGATGAAATTGCATTTAATGTGAGTCATTTCAATGCATTCGCCATCTTTTTTAAAGTATAAGCCAGCCACGAGGTGCCACGTGGTGCCATGGCCCTAGTCTCCCGGTACAAGCGTCTGACCCCCATGAACATGCCGAGGTCAAACACTTAGGGGGCAATTGAAGGGGATAAAAATAACTATCCGAGCTCATAGCGATTCGACCTCACCTTGTGTCCGAGCTCAATGAGATAAACCAGAAGTGAGTGCTCTCCAAGGACACGTGGCAACAACAGAACGAGAGCGTGACCGGCACGCCCAACGACCAGTTATTAACCGCCCACTACACAACTAACTCCGCTATTATCTCCACACAAATACCACGTGAGAAGTGAGGCCTATCATCCTGTAACCACTAGTTCTTCCATTTATAAAAAGAAATCACCTTAATCATTTGAAGGAGCAGGCATAAATAGTAGAGAAAAATACTTGCAATTGTAATCATCATCAATCTCAATAAATATCAATCACTAAAGGGCTGGACGTAAACCAAACCTATCATTCATTGGCTAGAAGAACCATCCTACACCAAAATCTTTCTCTTCACTTCTAATCTTTTTCTTGCACTTTGTTCATAAATTTTGTGTGTGAGCAACAATCTAAAAAATTGTTGACCTTACAATACTAAACTTTAATCGATCACCAGCAGGTTCCAACAAGTGGATGACCTCAATATAGTTGAAGTAATAATTTAGAAACTTTTGTCGTGGAAATATATTCAGCAACTCACTCGGGGAAAGTTTGGCTTCGGTCACTTGCATTTATCCCCTTCATTACCACTGGTGTCTAACAAAACTTGAACCCACTCAAAGTATGTATCAACATTGCGTAAATAGAACAAAAACACCAATTTGGGAAACATATATAAATTCTTTGTTTTAAATATTAGATCAGTGTATTCGTCATAACTTTAATTCACTACATTCCGACCACGAAGATAGACAAATGAAAAAGAGGAGGATAATGCATGAGATGCACAAAAAAAGTTCACTTTCCGAGTGCAAAATAGAGCTGAAGAAGTCGCGTCCGAAGATTTTCCGGAACTCGCTTAATTTAGTGTATGTAGAGAGCTCGAAGATGACGGGCGGAGGAGTAATTGTTATGTTTTTTTTTCCTTTTTTCTTTTTTCCACCAAACCCTTTCTTACTTTACTTTTACTTTTATGAATGTAAAAGTAAAAGGAAAAAATAAAAATAAGTAGATATAATTGCGTCAAAAAAAAATGTAGTATTTACAATTACATAAGTATAGTGGATACACTCAATTTAGTGGATATTTTAACATTAAATTATTAGAAAAATAATATTTATAAAATTTAATTCATTAAATTTTCTATAAGTCTATCTTTGCCCGTGGATCAACTTAACAGATAACACGGATTAATTGCAAGATGTCACGGATAAAAACAAAATTACCCAAAATTAATGTTCGGTCTTCTTAAGATTATGAGAATTGAAATTTTTAAAGAACTATTTTCACTTCCCAAATTTTAAGCATTCTTGAAAATATTATCATCATGAAGTTTATTGATATATACTAAAAAAGTGTTAGTTTACTTTAAATTATTTTTATTCGAATAGTGATGTAGGCCGTAATAACATGTTGTATGCATGAAAAAAATTACTAAGCGCGTACTGGGTAATGTCAAAGGTAGAGAGTGACACCGAAAATTTAATGAAATTTGGACACAAATACAACATATTCCAGCTTCAAGCGTCCTGGAGAAGGAGCCCTCACTACACCAGATTTCGCTATTTGGCACCTAAATTTGGAACCGTTTTAAGCCGTGCCAAATATAAGGACATATAGTTACCTTTCCGGAAGGGTTTTAGCCGTTGCAAATCTGGAACGGTTTTAAGCCATTCCACATCCGTGTCCAATTGTTTTCCTTCCCGCCTTCGTTGACCAATTTTTTCAACTGCTCCCTCCCATTTTTTTGGAGAATCCCGCCCAAGTTTTTCACGATCCCTCCTCCAATTTTGTTTGAATCATTCCAATTTGTAAGTGAAAAATTCACAATGTTTTAAAAATATTAATTTTTAGTAAACAGTATTATACTAAGACATTTGGTTTAATATAATATATTATTATTAATTTATGTTTTGTGTTTGTTTTTTTGTGTGCACTTAAAAATAATTATTATATTTTTTTAATTTATAAAATATATCTACAATCTTTTTTTTTATATATATTTCAAAACATGATATTTGTTTTGTACAAGTGATGTATATTGCCAATTTGTTTTAAAAATATTTTTTTTCTTAAGAAAAAATTATCTTTTCTTAATTTAAAAATAGATACAAATTAAAAATGAGATTGCAACTTACAGTGATAGATTTTTTTTTTAACCAATGATGGGATAGATCGAGATGGTCTTCTATTTTTTTTTTATAAGAACAAGATGATTTCTTTTATGCCAATAATGGATAGTGTCAATTGGTATTTTGTAATTAAATTAAATATAAAGTAAAAGTTCCATGGGAACCTTTAAGCTTTTTTAAAAATAATTTTTTTTTCATACCAATAATTGATAGATTCAGTAGTTCGAGAATTGTGATAGGCCCGACGAGACTCAAACTTGAAGGCACTATGTGAATACTCATATTTTCAATCAACAATAATCTCAACCTATTAATTAAACTCTATCACATAACGCTATAGTGTATTAAGATTTGAAAATCAAGTATAACATTACACAGTATATATTAAATTATGAGTTGCATAAAATTTAAGTAAAACTAAGCGTGCTGATTAAATGGTTACAGATATATGTGTACTACTTATATTAAAAAATAAAATATTTAATTATATAGAAGCATAATATTCAATTATATATAAAACGCTACCCATGTTTATAATCAATTAGCCAAGTGGCACACTTTACAAGCCATAGAATGTTTAGTAATTCTTTACATTAAGAACATATAATGGCATCTGATCAATAGTAATTAAATGTTATTTTTCACACATATGGTTATAAGTCCAATCCTCATTTAATAAGTAAAATATTATTGTTATATCTATGGCTCGTTTGGTTGCCCATTGTCAAATTATAAATTAGACAGTTTATATGCACTCACAGATACATTCGTTGTATATACGTTCATTGGTATCTAATTGTTGGATTAGAAATATGCTTCTGGGTGCATTTAAAAAACACTGCTCACTATATTTTCATGAAAAACAAATATAATCAAACACCTTCTAGGGGAGCTTGTTGGAATGTTGTTGGCGTATCATTTTCCAAACATGTATACTTTTTTTAAAAGCAAAAAATAAAAATATGTATGTATGTATGTATGTAGGGACGGATCTGAAGAGGACTATTTATTTGGTCATTAAATGCAGACCAATCATTTTGATGAAATAAATGGATGAATTTTTTTTATCAAACTTGGGTTAGCTAAACATTTTAAAATTTTAACAGCAAGAAATGCACATATATATAAATTTTTAGTTAACCCTCTTTGCAATAGAATTTTTTGATAAAATTTGGTGGAGATGATACACTAATCATGTTGATCATCTTCACTAAGTTTCATCAAAAAATTCATTTATTTATCCCCTCAAAATGATTGGTCCGCATAATTCATCGATTTATTAATAATTTGTTTTGAATTAGACAATTATAAAAAAGTATAAATTGCATAGAAGGGGACAAACTCTCTAAGCTACAAAAAAGTATAAAATTGTTGTTTATCTTAAATTCTAACATCCCACAATAATCCTTCATAAGAGCAAGTTGTGAAATAGTCGTTTAAGTTTTTTTGTTTAACTTGTGCTTGGAGAAAACAGAAAGCATGAATGTGCGAAAAATGTGGTGGTTGATTAGTAGTGAGAAAACTGATTGGAGTGTATTGTTGTTTGTTACAGGAGGTAAGGTTTCCGCAATTGACAACGTTGAGTGGAGAACAGAGAACAAGCTAAGAAAATTGTGGAAACCTTTATGAATGGTTTTCGCAATTGGGGTGTATTGATGATCCTAACTTTTGCGAATGGATGTGCTGTCTGAAAGTCTTACATCTCGAACCAAGCTAAGAAAAGATAGATGGCAATGTTACTACCTTAAACTTTGATTCATATGTGCCAAACATTAACTTTCTTTTGTAGTGTTTTTTGGTTATCTCCTTTTTGGTTAGGGTGATACATGTTATAACATTTTAACTTGTATTTACATTAACCTCAATATTTTGTACATTATCATGTTATTAATTACGACTTTGTGATTACTTTTGTGGACTATATTATCATTTTTAATTGAAATATATTTGATGGTGTTAGGTTGGACTAGACTGTGAGACTTTATTTGAGATTTGTTGGTAAACGGGCTGAAAAAAATCCCAAAATTGAAAAAAGTCAAAAATGTGACTGGACCAAAAAAAATGTCTAAAATCTAATTTTCTAACTGGTACAGTTTTGGCACGGCTAAACACCGTTCCAAAAAAGTAACAAAGATTGTACCTCAATGACGATGTTAATTATAACGACACGTGGAGAAATACAAAAATGACCCGTGGTCATATGAAAAAATAAAACGTGGCAATTGACTTGAAAATGGGGTAGAATCAGAAACGGATTTGGCACGGTTTTTTACCGTTCCAAAAGCATTCCAGTTTTAGTATGAAAAGAGTACGGTTTGACTAAAACATAACACCGAATGGGAACGGATACAGCCGTTCCAAAAAAAAAACCACGCCTGTTTTGGGCACGGTTGGGAACCGTTCGAGATCCATTTTGGAACGGTTTTGAGCAGTGCCTGTTTGGCATTTCTGGTGTAGTGCCTCGACTTGAAACAGGAATTCTTCATGGTAATGTCGTAATGACATATACATTAGTAATTAGTCTGAGATATACACATAAAATAACTTAACTTGTCATAAATTTGACTATGCACGAACAAACAATTAAGTATAGTGATACTACTGCACGGCGTTGACATGGTATCACCAAACAACATCGGGCATTGACAATTAGTTCAAAGAATTTTATCATGTTTTTATGAGCTTAAGGAAAGACTAGAGAAAATGGAACTATATTATTTTCAAGTAAAATATTCAAACGCGACCAAAAAGTTTGATCATCTAGAGCAATATTTTTTTGTATAATCAAATATCACAATAGGTTCTTTTCTTCTGATTTAGAGTTGTTATTTGAATTTGGCCACTGAGAATTTTACCACCAGACACCAAATTTCTTGTAGTGGATTCAAGAGAATTTCATAATATAAAATTTTATCAATAATTGTATTCTAATTACATGATTATAAAGACTTTCCAGTATTAGTATATATAGGATAAAAATTAAACCCTAAGATAATCAATACAGGAAAGATAACAAAACAGTGGGGAAAATACATTAAATCCCCTTGATGTTTGTTAGGTTAATGAGTTTCCCCCCTAAACTATTTTACCGACACTAAATCCACCTATACGATTGTCACCTCTCACTTATCCAGACTCGGTAAAAATTCGTTAGTTTTTTAAATAAAGGAGCTTATGTGACATTAAATAATCGAATAAATTGTCATAAGTGACCCACTCCACCAGTTCAAAACACAAATGCCAAAAATACCCCCTTTTCTATTTATAAAAATTCGTCTTCCAATTTTTTATCTTAAAATCTTTCTTCTCTCTTCCCATTTCTCTCTCATGGCTTTCTTCATTTCCTTTTCCCATCAACTTTGGCTATTCTCATCATTTAAGGCAATATTCCTCCCCATTTCTTAGGAAAAAAAATACGTGTTCTAAATGGGAAGAAGTGAGTCTTGCAAGTCACTTTGTTTAAAAATATGTCAGTTTCTAACCATATCAGAATAATGTCAAATGCGAGAATAGTACATGAGGTTTAGTGTTGAGTAAATATAGATTTGGGGGGTTAACCTGTTAACTTCACAAACGACATGGAAGTTTAATGTATTTTCCCTATACCATAACCAAATAAAATCATGATTTCCAACGAATTCCAACATAATTAATCGTATGAAAAAAAATTAATTGTTATGTTTTACACAAGCGGTTCAATCTCCAATAAGACCTGTGGTTCAAGCTGAGGGAGAATCTATAGGAAGGGGACAAAGGGAAAACTCGGTGACATAGAACTTACATTGATAGTCTAGTATTTTATGTGGAAAGTGGATCTTAGGAATAAAACTTAATTAGTTATTTATAGATTAATTTTTAAAATTTGGACTCTTCCTAGGAAGGAAAATTCACTCTTAATTTGGAGAAGGGGAGGATAATGCAAGGAATATAAAAAAGCGACATTCATGAAAAAGTGCATAAAATTTACTGTGATTCCTTCCTCCTATTAATATAAGAAAATGTTAAAGAGACTAAATTACAATTGGGTAAAGAAAAAAAAAAGTTCATCATGCACAGTATATAAAAGATCAATTAATGTAATAATGTGATCACTTGTTGTATCGCTGCTGATTCTCTCTGTTTATAATTTTGAAGGAATAAATAAAATTAACGTAGATTTTAGAATGTTACTTACATTATTATCAGCCAGATGACACGTTTTTTTTCTTTTTTTTTTTTTTTAAATTATTGATTATTTCTACAAATGCAAAATCAAATAGGAGGTTAAAAGGTGCAAACCATTGAATCAACGACGTTCACCGTAACTTGGGAACTCATTGATATTGCAACATGCATGAGGTTACTAGAGTCTTTAGAAATCCTATCTTGCCAATATTGTTTCTTAGAATCATAGTCTGAGTTTTACAATTTTTTAGATTAGGTAAATCAAGCATCTTTAAGTCTCTAACAGATTCACATATCTCAACCAAACTCGCACAACCTTTAAGGTTCAATCTCTCAAGGTTGGGGAGGCCTAAGAAGTTGGGGTTTCTTGCAAACGATTTGGAATAATTCAAATCAAGGATCTTCAATGATCCAAGAAACTGTAGGGGAAAAAAGAACCTATTAATTCCATACACAAGTCATCACTAAAAATTCAGTATAGAAGAAAAATAAAAGGATGTCATACTAGGGTTTCCTTCCAAACTTGTTATAATCTACTATGACGCATGTCAAGAACAACCAAGTTCTCCGATGGTAACTCAACCAGAATAGATTTTAAAGGAAATCCATGCCAACACAATCCTATTAAACTTCTTGGAAAATTATCATAACTTCCCATTAGATATATATAATTTACATGGAGTAGTCTTAGCTTTGCCATATTTTTAAATGCATGTGTAATATAATAAGTTACACCACAATATTATTTACTATAAATTAGCAATAACATCAAATGAATATCATATTCAACATCCTTAATATAGTTAGTAGAACAATATTTCAAGGATTATCGCCATTAAACATAACAAAAATGCATTAAAATAAAGTGGTATCCACCATAGGCTATGGTACGAAAGTACCCACCACCACGCTAACCCACATTATATTATATATATATAGAGAGAGGGGCACTTAGGCACGGTATTTCCTTGTGCAAGTTATATTGGTTATTCATGTGAAGTCAAATTATGTTGTGGTTTTTTTTCCCTAGAAATAACCTTCTTGTTCAACCAGTTTGTAGCAATCATCTAAGCAGAGTTCAACACTCCCATTTAGAAACATTACATTTTCCAGTGATCTATGCGCAATTTTCTACATATATCCAACCTAAGTTAAATCGCTAATTAACCATTAAGCTCAAGTGATTGGAGCCTATGACACCCCCTATATGGAGATCACTTAGTTAGCTTGCTAAGACTTTTGATGCAATTCGAGAGTTTATAAAATGAATTTCTGCTTAAGATCAAGTATTTTAATGAGAGTAGGGGGGGAATGAATCATCAAATCGATTGCAACCACACAAACTTCATAGTCCCAAAGAACACGGTAAGAAAACATATTAAGTCTTTAGACATTTCCTTGGTGTTGGCACAATTGACCAAACAACCCGTTTTCACCATTTGGCTTCCCGGCCCTCTACTACTATATAATGGGCTTTAGACAATCTTATCAGCATTAAACACTTTTAATAAATTCAAATTTCTCAACTCACTAGGGAACTCACTGATATTGCAACTTTAGATTATTCAAGTCTTCGGAGATCCTAGCATCTCAATGTTTCTTGGAAGCTTTCTTAGAGTTTTACAATATTGTAGATTAAGTAAATCAAGCATCTCAAGGTTTCTATTGGATTCAAAAACCTTAATCAAACTCGCACATCCTTTAAGGATCAATTTCTTAAGGTGAATGAGGCCTAAGAATTTGGTGGTTGTTGTAAGCCATTCAGAGTAATTCAAAATAAGGATCTTCAATGATCTAAGAAATTGTATGGAAAAAAGGACTATTGATTTCGTACATAACTCATCACTAAAAATTCATGCCACATCACCTTGCTTACACCCTAAAACCAAATCTCTAATGTTGTCTCCTAAACTCACCACCACCTATATAGTGCCTCTAAAATCACCACCACCTATATAGTGCCTCTAAGCGAAACACTATACCATATTTTAAACCCACTATCTACTCACATCTAAAATCACCACCACCTCCACGTAATGTATATACTTCCAACCGTTAACCAATATCCTTACACTTAAAGAAGTCTAAACCGACCACTGCCAGAATCCACCCAACATCAACCAAATCATCACACTCGCCACTGCTTTTAGTACACTAAACAACAGTCCCTGCCACCACTTATATATATATATATATATTATATCTTTATTACCTGCTTCCCAATCTTGAAAAAAAATTAAATAAATAAATAAAAATTAAATAAATAAATAGTTATTTTTTTTTACTGGTTCACCCATTTTTTAGCCCGATTTCAGTCATCTCAGACTGAACCCTAGGATTCATTTTTCAAACTCAAGTTGGTCTCTTTGTACCACCTTGAGTTTGAGAGAGGGGGAGTAAACATATATACATCCGAATCACCAGGCCTGGCCTTCGCCTGTGGTTGTGTCGAACAATCAGAGCCAACTTCTTCACATGTGCCAGACAACTAGAGCTGACCTTTTCGCCTGTGTCGAACAACCAGAGCTAGATCTCTCCATTCGTGTCAGACAACCAGAGTTAAATCTCATCACTCATGTCAAACAACCAGAGCCGGACCTCATCACTCGTGTCGGACAATTATAGCCGGATCTTATCAATCTCATGTGCTGGACAATCAAAGCTGACCCTATCACTCGAGCCAGACAACAAGAGGCGACCTCTTCACCTATGCCGGACAATTAGAGCCGACCTCCTCACCTTATTAACTAAACTTTTGAGCAGCCTTTAAGGTCTTAGTGGATGATAGACTGTGTGATGATATACGGTTTGGTTGATTTCGAATGATATGGTGTAAGGTAATGTTTCCTTAAAAAAAAAACAAAGAATTAGGCTATAACTATATTAATAATTAGGCTATAACCAGGGGTATGCAAAGACCTGACTAGACCAACTGGACCGACCGGAGTGGACCATATTATAGGGCTTTTTTCGGTCTTTATGTGTACAACGGTCCGGTTTGGTCCAAGTTTCAGTGAACCAAATTAAAATAGTCCAGTCTTTGGTCCAAAGAAAAAACCTCACATAAAAATCGGACCAGACCGAATATTTTAATATATATTAGTTATCTTATTTTATGGATTTGGTTTGATTTGATTTAAACTTTATTAATTGTGTATCCTAAATTGTTATCTTATTTCATGGATTGCCGCTTGCCATTTATTTGTTTTATGGATTATTGTACGCTCATTTCTGCACAACAATATGCACCGCCAATGGGTGGTTTATTTGTATTTAAAATGAGCTGAATAATGGGCTAAAAAGTGGGCCTGAATATCGGTTTATTTGTATTTAAAATTTTAAAAAAAGCCCAACCAAAATAGGCCTATTAAATAAATTCAGACCTTTTGGACCAACTAAACCCGTACCATTTAAAATGATCCGGTCTTGATTAAATGTTCGATCGAGTCCGGTCCTAAAACACATAGGACCGATAGCAACAGTTTGGCTCAAAATAAGGGCCAAACTTTATTTATTTATTTATTTTTTGAAAAATATAACCCATATTTAATTTAACACTAAGACATGAATTTTTAATTTAACGCCTCAGGATATATTATTAAAATCAACCAAACCCGTTATTCTATAAATAAGGAATTTCAAAAGAAGCTAGCACTCAAAGTATCCCCCACTTCCGCGGCCACATCATTCACAATTATCATCCTCCACTTCAACTCCAAATTATGAACTCATCACTCACTCTCTTTCACCAAATGCGGAATTATGGTCCACACGGCCCCAGATGCATTTGTTTGCCCAATGCATTCTTATCAATTCCGCGCGCCGGTAAAAGCTCCGTCGTGCTAATAGGTATGCTACATATGATATGGTCCCGTTCTAGATGCAAGTGTAACAAAAGTGCTCACATTCAAGTGAAAAGAAGAACGAATTTAGAGAGAAAAGGATTCTTTTATTCATGTATAACTGAAAGATACATACTTCATATATATTGCTGTTGCTGGCTACAAATGCTCAACTAATCACAACAATCTCCTAAAAACTCTCAACAAATGAACTAAAAATAGTAACTCCTAACAATTCTTAACAACTGAGAATTTATTAAAGCAGATAAACTAACTCCTATATATATCTAAAACTAGACCAAGTTAAGCAGCGAACTAATTATTTGCAGTAGAAATGCACTAATATTTGACACTCCCCCTTAGTGCATGTTCCTGGTCAACTATACCAAGATCAGTTCGAAATTTCTCAAACAAAGTTTTGGCAAGTGCTTTAGTAAAAATGTCTGCAACCTGGTTTTTGTTGTTAACCTTCTGCAACTTGATTTCTTCATTTAAGACTTTTTCTCAAACAAAGTGATAATGAACCTCAATATCCTTCGTTCGAGCATGGAAAATCGGATTTCCAGCTAGCTTTATTGCACTTTCGTTGTCACAGTGAATAGGGACGGCAAACTCCATTTTCGTAGTGACGTCTTGAATTAATCGCTTAAGCCAGATACATTCTTGGGTTGCCATGGTTGCTGCCATATATTCTGCTTCCGTACTCGACAGAGCAATTGTCCTTTGCTTTTTACTGCACCATGAGACAACGGCTGAACCTGTATTGAAACAATAACCAGTGGTGGATCTCCTATCATTTATATCTCCGGCCCAATCTGCATCAACGAACCCACATAAAGAAAATTGCACATTCTGTTGATACATCAACCCAAACCCCAATGATCCCTTAACATAGCGAAGAATTCTCTTTGCTGCAATTAAGTGACCCACACAAGGCTTGTCCATAAATTGAGACACGACTCCTACAGAATATGCGATATTAGGTCTTGTGATAGTTAAATAAAATAGACTACCGACAAGTTGACGAAACTTTTTGACATCTTCCAAAGGCTTTTTTTCAACTTTCTATAATTTAACACATGGTTCCATAGGAGTGGCCATAACCTTGGAATCACTCATGCCAAAGCGATTAATCAAACTTGTAGCGTACCTCCTTTGAGATAAAAAATACCCATCAGATTTTTTTCACTTTTAAGCCGAGAAAACATTGAGCTTCACCCAGGTTCTTCATCTCAAAACGAACAGACAAGTCACCGCGAAGACGTGTAATTTCAGCGTTATCGTCGCCGGTTATAATCATATCATCGACGTATAAAAGAATCATTGTGTATTTTGCTGAATGTGTCTTGATAAATAAACTAGGATCTGAGCTTGAAGTTTTAAACACACAGAAAGTAAGGTATTGAGCAATCTTACCGTACCAAGCGCGCGGTGCTTGCTTTAGGCCATATAACGCCTTCTTGAGTCGACAAGCATAATTTGGAAACTCTTTATAAACAAATCCTTGCGGCTGCTCCATAAAGATATCACAATCTAATTCACCGTAGAGGAAAGCGTTTTTGACGTCAAGCTGCCACAAATTCCACCCTTTATATGCTGCCAAAGAAACGATGGTACGGACCGTCACCATTTTCGCAACAGGACTGAAAGTTTCCTCGTAATCCAACCCATATTGCTGCGAAAAACCTCGTGCTACCAAGCGAGCTTTATGCCTTTCAATGGTACCGTCAGCCTTTGTCTTCAACTTGTAAACCCATTTGCATGTAACTAATTCAGCACCCTTTGGCTTAGGAACGAGTTCCCATGTGTTGTTCTTACGCAAAGCATTAATTTCTTCACGCATTGCCTCTTCCCACTTAGAGATCCCTTGAGCTTCAGCATAACACTTAGGTTCATCTTCATATGTAGCTCCCATGAAAAAACAAGAGGTTACTGTGCAATCATTCACTTGAACCTCATAGTCATTTAAATAATCTGGTTGTCGTTTTTGCCTCGTGGACCTTCGAAATGGCTCGACGTCTTGCTGAACATTTTCTTCAGGCAAAAATTCATCCTGACATTCTTCAGTGGTGCTAACTTCAGTGGGAAAGAAATCGGAACTGATTATATTATGATTCGAACTTCCAGCTAAATAATATGTCGACGCCTCGTCAAATACAACGTCTCGAGAAACAACCACCTTATTTGTTTCCGGATCCATACATCTCCAACCTTTTCTTTGTGGGTCATAACCGACAAAAACACATTTCTTTGCCTTCGGGTCAAGCTTTGTTCGAACATCTTTAGGTACATGAACGTAACAAGGTGAACCGAACACTCGAAAGTAACGCACATCTGGCTTTAAGTTATATAAAGCTTCAAAAGGTGATTTTTCTGAACCTGGCCATGAAGGCAACCGATTTATCACGTGATTAGCACATGAAAAGGCTTATGCCCAGAGTTCTCTCGGAAGATTCTTTTCATGTAACCATGACAGGCTTGTTGCAGCGAGATGTCCTAATTTACGTTCCGCAACACCGTTTTGCTGTGGTGTCCTCGGACATGTCATTTGACAACGAATTCCTTCTTTTATGCAGTAGTTTTGAAACTCATCGGACAAAAATTCTCCCCCATTATCAGTGCGTAGACACTTTATCTTTGACCCGAACTCGTTTTCAACATTCATTTTAAATTGAACGAATTTAGAAAAAGCATCACTTTTGTGTTAGAGGAAAAATACCCATGTATATCGAGAATAGTCATCAACTATAACCATCATATACTGGAAATTGCAATAGCTCGGAGTTCGTGTTGGCCCCATAAGATCTGAATGAATCAATTCGAACAAGGTAGATGCTTGATTTTTTGATCTCTCGAACGGGAGGCGATGAGACTTCCCGTATTGACAACCCGAACAAACAACGCTTTGATGAAACTCCTTAAGATGGGGAACGCCATGAATTAATTTCTTGGTGGAGATCTCCCGTAACAATTGATAACCGACATGGCCCAATCGAGCATGCCAAAGTAAAGCGTTGGTATTCTGACCCGTTTTCTCGACATATGCTTCATTTGCCGATAAGACATACAAAGACTCCTTTTTCTGCCCGATAAAGACAACATCAGCCGCAGCATGTCTTAAATCTGCAAGCACTTTGACATCTTTTGGACCAAAAATAACATATTTCCCAGAATCAGTTATTTGAGAAACCGAAACGAGATTTTTTTCCAGCCCCGGAACATGATAAACATCATTAAGAATAACTTTTGTGCTATTAGTGCTATCAGATTTAACATTCAGAATACCTTCCTTTATCACGGGATGAACCGAATCGTCAGCTGTAACAATAGCTCGCTTTCCGTGATGGAGACGAACCTCGGAGAGCAAGGACTTGTTCCCTGTTGTATGGTGAGAGCAACCAGAGTCTAGAATCCACTCTTTTTCATAATTTATGGAGGAATTAGAATCCTATTGCATAACAGAATTCACATCTTTAGCTTGCTTGATAACCTCAATAGAGAAACAATGCTCCCACATTGGCTGATCAGGATCCGTTTCCTCCTTTACAAAATTCACACTTTCGTCTCCAAACTTCTTCCGACAATTTTTCTTGATGTGGTTCGTCAATCCGCACTTGCTGCATTTTATCTTGACCCGGCAATTGCGCTTGATATGTCCCGAAATCCCACACCTATAACAAAGTTTAGAATTTTCCTTTGAATCTGATTCTTCTCTTGGCTGCTTTCCACCACTAGACGACTGCTTCGGGTCACCTTTATTTCTCCACTTCTCTTTGGCGAAAAGCACTTCCTCTGCTCCCGAGATAGGCTTGACTGTCATCTGCTTAACCAACGATTCTTGGTTTGTAAGCAAATTCTCTAACTCTTCTATCGACGGTTGAGCAGCCCACCCTTGCACAGATGAAATGAATGGCATGAAGTCTTTCCGCAAACCACGAATGAGATAACGACGTAAACGAGCCTCTTTAATGGGCTCCTCCGGATCTAGCTCCAAAATTTCAGCACAGAAACTTTTTATTTTCAAAAAATATTCTAAAATGGACATACTGCCTTGCGTACATCCAGCTAGCTCGTTCTCGAGGTATTGCAGCTTACTTGTGTTCTTCTTTGTAAATACTCTTTCTAGCGTATCCCACAATAGCTTTGGTGTATCCTTATTACGAACATGATCAATGTAGTCTTTACTGATCGATGTCCGCAAAGCAAACAAAGCTTTACCACATTTGATACTCCATTTTTTCCGGGCCTCGCGGTTCTCCGGGGTATCGGCTGGAATTACCGTTTCAGCACCACCGATAAGTTCCCATAAATCCTGGCCTTGTAGAAAAGCTTCCATGCACATCCTCCAATATTGGTAATTATTACCAACAAGCTTCTCTACTGCAATTGGAGAAACACCACTTCCACCATTCATTTTGTTAAGAGACACAAAATTTTTCCTTAAGAAGAAATGAATAAAAAAAAACCTTTATATCAACTCTCAGCAACCTTCCTTTGATACCATGTAACAAAAGTGCTCACATTCAAGTGAAAAGAAGAACGAATTTAGAGAGAAAAGGATTCTTTTATTCATGTATAACTGAAAGATACATACTCCATATATATTGCTGTTGCTGGCTACAAATGCTCAACTAATCACAACAATCTCCTAGAAACTCTCAACAAATGAACTAAAAATAGCAACTCCTAACAATTCTTAACAACTGAGAATTTATTAAAGCAGATAAACTAACTCCTATATATATCTAAAACTAGACCAAGTCAAGCAGCGAACTAATTATTTGCAGTAGAAATGCACTAATATTTGATAGCACGTGAGGTGTTCAATGAAATGCCTGAGAGAGCAGTTGCAGATTGGAATTCGATGATTTTTGCGTACTGGAATTGGGAAAATGAAGTCGTTGTTCGTCAGTTGTTTGACTTAATACCGTAGAGGAATTTCATTACTTGAATTTGTGAGGTTTGTACATCGATATGTCCGAGAAAATTAAACCGCACTCTTAATTTGGGACCTGCTAAACAGGAACGGTGAGCTCTTAGTTTTGGATAGAGTTAGTATCATTTTCCTCGCATGCACACTGCCCTCCAAGTCCTTTTGGGCTTTGTTGCTAACATGAATATGCGGTGAAGTTATGGTAGGTATCTATGAATTGGTGTCAAGATGCTAGTGACTAATTAGTTTCCTCCTTTAAATCCTTTCCTACTCCTTTTGACATTCTTGAGGAATCAATTTCCAGGGCAGCTAATGATCTGGAATCTGCCATGGCGCACGCTTTGGACCTTGGCTAATCGACAATCATGCTTAAGGTATCTTATGTATATTACTGCTATTAGGATACGTGTTTGTGGTATTTAGCATTTTTCCTAATTTATAGTCATGGACTATATTCGGATCCATGAATTGTATTATGCGAGCTAGCAGCCTATTAGTATGTATGCAAGCTGGTAATCAGCATGTTATTTTGTTTTAATTTAATTTTTAATTTTTTTTATGATAGTTATATTAGAATTTTTGAAAATGCTTTTATGAACATTGGAGTACACAGACCATTCCAAAGGCTGCATTTTAATAGGTAAGTGTTGTCTTTCAAATTTTGGTGGTGATTCTAGAGCGGTTCAGTATCTGAAGAAGCACTGAAATATGCTTAGAAGAATAGGGACCGAGTTTATATTGCTATTAATTTAGGTGACTTGACTATTATGATATAAACTCCCATCCTTTGAAACTATAAACGTAATTAGTAATACCATTAACAGCCAGTAATAACTCTTTTTCTCCCCCTTCTGTTTTTAAAGTAAACATAATTAGTAATACCACTACCACCAGTTTGGATTGAATTCTTGAATTTAAATATTTTCCGTGTTACTCTTATTGTATCTCACTAACAATAATAACATGAACTTTGTAAGTTGCCATATCTGTTAATTCAATTGCATATGACAGAAAAAGTTATATAAATATCTGAAATCAAGACGAACCTTGTCATGACCCGACTTTAAATGAACATTTGGTCTTCTTTGATTATGAGTGAGAAATGTAAAATTTCAATAGAATTGCTTTTCACTTTCACAATTTAAGGAGTTCTTGAAAATATTATTTTCATGAAGTTTATTTTTATATACTAAAAAGAGTGCTTGTATAATTCAAATATTTTTATTTTGCAGGCACTAATGATATGTTTTAAACGCAATTTTTTTTTTTAATAAGCACGGATAATGGCAAAGAGTGATTCCAACAATTGAATAACGAGTACTTCTATATGGGCATAAAAAAACTAACATATATCAATGTGCCAATTACTTGTTAGTTATAATGGATTATGATAAGGTTTTAACAAATACATGGTGGCCTGCTGCATGCCAAATCGTCTCTTGTTAGGATTTCCATGCCATCTCTGCCCACCTCCCAGGTATTATGAACAAAACTAGTTTTTTTTTTTGGTTTTCTTTTGTTGATTGAGAATTGAAGATCGCAGTCACCTATTTTTTGAAAATCAGCTTAGGCTATAGTTTTTGCTGAGATTTAGTGTGAGCTGGAGTAGCAGATCCTTGACTGCATTTTTTATGGCTTGCTTGCAGAGTTACGAGGTAAGAGCCCCCAGAAAATAATTCGTAGGCTTTCTCTCCCAAAATTTGTGTTCCACATTTGTGTTCCACCTTGGGAAGAACTGAAACATTAAAATGCATTTCCAATATTTTTTGTTTGTATGAAGGTAGGAATAAATGCCCACACTATAACGATATAATTTTAAACAAAAATTATCAGCATCTCTGCCACCATCCCTAAACACCGACCATCTCCATCTTCACCATTATCAGCAACCGTAGACCACCCCTAACCACTGACCATCACCAACAATCTATCATCTCTCTCTCTTTCTAGATGATGAAGAATCCTCTTTCCATCCAACACCCACAAACACTCTTTACCACCATCCTTGTGAAAGAGATATGTTCTAGGACTATTCATAAATTATGATTTGTACTTGGATATTTTATGCTTATTGTTATTAATAAAGTTTATTTATTATACTTTATATTCTCTTGTAAATAATATATATTAATACTAGTTCATCAAGTACGTGACTTGATTGTGGGATGCTAGTAATGTTATAATAATATTATTTAGATGTCCCTAATCATGTGTCAATAACTTAGGATCACATTGATATAATGATTAGAGTATGGGTTAGCTGATGATTATGTTCCACAAGTCATGGATATGGAAATATCAAGCTGAACATACTGATACTTATTAGGGAACAAAGTATTGGACTGACCCGCTTTGGGGACACTGCGAGGAGTGTTACATAATGTCATCAGTGATGTTCCCCATTTGTGATATAGTATTATCCTCAGACCTGAGATCGCCATGGTTACCAACATAGGGACTAGCATCAGGCATTATCAAACGTTGCTCTTGATCGAGTAATTATAAAGATGATGACCGAGCATACTATGAACTATGTAGAGGTATGTGGTTGATCAAGATGGGATTTGTCACTCTCATATATTGAGAGAGATATCGTTGGGCCCCTTGATAAGTGTAATTAATATTTGCATGGCCATGCACAAATGAAGATGTCATTTGTTTTAGATTAATTATACTTAGAGATCAAGAAATAAAGATTGAACTATACAAGAATGACACTTGCCTAGTCTTGTGTTCAATCTAGATATCGATTGACAAAAGGAGTTAATATGTGGAATATCAATTTAAGGTTGTATCGTTTTTGACCTTTATACCCTTTGGATAGTAGTAATGTTTTACTAGAGACCGGCAGACCGCTTACTATTCGTATAATAAAACGGGCTTTTAATTATACTGCCAAAGAGTGTAAAACCTACAGGGTCGCACACCAAAACGAGTTGGATCAAAACGAATTAAAACGGGTCAAGTTGGACTTGGGCCCAGTTCGTTTGTTGCTTAGGGTTCTCACTAGGGTTCCCTTATAAAAGGGAACCTTTATTCATCTTGGCCGCTGTGTGCGAAACTAAGAGAGGCAAGAGAGTCGAAATAATATAGAGAACCCTAGAAGGCGCTAGTACACCAAGCAAGGATCTCACCTCGTTCGTGTGTGCATACCGTAGAGGCGTCGTAGTTTCTACGCTAAGGACGACAACAACAGAAGGATCCGATCCACCCTGTTCGTTTCATTAACACCAAATCGCATATAAGGTATGTCTTCTGTCGATTTTATTTAACAGCATAGATCCTAGGGTTTAAAGATTAGTGCGTAAATATGTGTATGCGATGCATGATTACTGCCCTAATTCCCTACACCTTGATACCACCCTAACCAACCGACCTTAATCTCTACCCTTCTAACCACCATCCGCAATTCTCTCTCTCTAGTACCATGAGAGAGAAAATATTTGAGAGATTCCCGACGGAAGTCAAAATGACTTTTCGTTTTAACCCACAAACAAACCATTCGGACCCTGATTATTTTTCCGATCAGCATGCATGGAGATATAAAGATGTTGTGACTAAATTCTAGGGATATCGTAATGTCAGAGAAACATGCAAATCGTCTCTCTCCGGTAACCTGCCAATTATTTCTGACATAGTTTGGGTAAATTTGAAGAACCTGGAGAGATGAACTCGAGAAGTATTAGGATGAGTAGGGAGACGGATTTTCAGGATGGGGCTAAGCGGCAACTATGGAGAGATAATGCAGATATTAAAAATACTTCTCGATTTGAATCTACAATCAGGCAATCAGTGCCAATCATGGCCGGGTTTCATGCATGGAGATATAAGGATGGGGTTACAAGTATTAAGGTAGAACAAAAAAATTTCAGAATCAAGCTTTCTAGCAATGGCGGGACAGTTATTATAACTGAAGAGACAAGGGGTAATCGATTCAGGGTGTATTTAGACTTCGATAGATGTGTGGCTATTGGGTTGCCTCAGAGGAGTTTGTAGAGTGAAGCCGAATCATCAATTTTTTAGTAAATCACAAACAAACTCAAGTTTGTATGTACTTTAGTATACTAAGAATAGTAATGGTGGCTTCTTACGCCTTTCAAAATTATATAATGGCAGATTTGAAAGCTTGATGGTTTTTCCAGAAGGAACCAAAGGAGAGGGATGGAGATTGATTGCAGATGAAATTACTTCTCTGATGAAGAATCCTCCGAATCTTGGAACATACAGACCCCAAGTTAGGCAGTTTTTAAAACCAATCAGAAGTGCTGAAGGTAGAAAAGCACCAGTCACATTTGCTGATGTTGTCAGAAAAAACAACCAGGTGAAGAAAGAAAAATAAACAGGTATGTATCCAGTAGGCCTTTTAAGACAAGGAACAGAGCAACTAATAGGAGCAGATTGCAACAAACCAAAGAGGCTTTAAGACAGGAGCAGCGGTGTAATACTGCCATTTGCGTGAGAAGCGGGTTATGGGATGACTGGAGCAAAATTAAAGAAGCGCTGTAAAAACAATTTGAGAAGGAGATTGATTTTCGTTCCATCCAGATAAAGCTATTATAAAATGTAAAGACGAGGATGATGCATAATTTTTTGCTAATAAATGTGAGATAATTATGGATAAATATATGATTAAGTTGTAAAGCGGCAATCAGATTTATGCTAATAGCATGCGAAAATTAGCTTGCACGGGTGGCTGGATTGAAATCAAGGACCTACCATTAAAATGGTGGACAAATGATGTTTTCAAAATCATTGCAAACTATTGTGGAGGCTTGGCGGAGATAGACAAGAGAACTGCATCTCTTGAACAATGCTTCTCCGCACGCATTAAGGTGCACGGGAGATTAAGTGGCTTCATTCCGACGGAAATAGATCTCTATAAAGGTGATGAGGAATGTACAATTAAGCTAAGAGTGTTGTCTTTGGTCAATGTGAAGAAAAGACCATGCTTTAGATTTCCAGCATATGTATGGGAGTATTTACGTACTGCTGCGCCAATTATTGAACAAACAGGGATCCTTGTTAGAAGAACCGTGAGTCCAGTGGTCTGGCCAGATTCAAACAATGAGGAGGGGAGATTGCAGGAGGATGATGGTGCAAATGAAAAGTTATACGATGGTATTACAAGGACAGACGGGGGCCGAATTTTGTTAATGATGTCGTAGAAGTGGAGAAGTCAATTGCCCAACTTACTGATATCGGTGCTGCCGGCACAAATGGCAATCAATTTTTCAAGACCGAGTTTGAAGTACTCAGATCCAAGGTATCTGTATTTAGTACCATGAGAAATATTGTCATTCTCAATAGCTCAAGTTGTAATACTTTAATCACAACTCTAAATCGGTTTGATGAGGAGATTAGTGTGGATAAAATCTTTAAAAGGATTAAGGATGGACTCTTGGGTATTGGGCCAAGTCCAATTGAGAGAACAATCATAAAATGGGTGGAGATGGATCGTGTGGTTATACAACCTAATTGGATCAACTTAAAGGAACTGGATAGTGGGGCAAAGAAAAGGCGGACCGATGGACCAAAATTCTTCACGAAAGGCGAAATTTTTAATTCTGCTGTTATTATGCAACAGATAAGTGATGGGGTGAAAAGCAAGAGAAAAAGGCTACTTGGAGATGAAGAGAATGAAGAATTTGATGTTGAAGCAAATAAATGTCAAAACTCCCAAACCGTCATTACACATACACTTCGTACCAAAAAATACTACGATCAGGTATTTGAGATGGAGGCTGATCCAAATTTTAATGAGGAATTGGGGTTTGATCATCCTACTTTTGAAGAAATTGAACAAAATTCAGTAAAGACTGATGTGATTGAAGATGATTTCACGGATAATTAGTGATGAATCATCGGATAAGGATAGCGTCTCATACGTATCTGAATCAGAATCAGATCCTGCTTTCTTTGATGGTTGTCTTGAAGGGATAAATGGCCTATTTGTAGGAAATGTTAAACAAGATGAGCAATTAAAATCAGCTGGTAATCAAGACGAACAAGTTAATGGGGTTAGATTATGTGCTGATCATGAAGAAATACCTCAAACAAATTGTTCAACCTCAAAGGTGTATAAAGAAGCTACTAGTATGATTACGAAAGGCATTGAGGAAGCAGTAGCTGCTGAAGGTGCTAATGAAGCTTTTGGTGAACTTTTTAAGCAAAAGTTTATCAAAGAGGGCGAGATTAATGTGAAATCAATGGAGCATTTTTCGAGGAACTGGGGGTGTCTGTTTTCCCCCTTAACAAGGAAAATTAAAGGCTTCAAGAAGCTACCAAATGTCAATAAGGATGATTCCTCTGTTAAAACCACCAAAAGCCCTAAAAGTAGAGAATTGAAGAAACTGGAATGCAATATCAACTATGAGGGGCGTAGAAAAGGTAGAATGGTAGCTAAGGGTATTGGCGGTTTTCCATGAAGATACTTTCTTGGAATGTGAAGGGGATAGGGAGGAAGGATAAGAGGAAAGTAATAAAGGAGTCGATCAACAGGGAGAAGCCGAACATAGTTATTTTGCAAGAACCTAAAAAGGAGGTGATAGATGGGAGAATGATAAATAGTTTATGGGGCATCAGATTTAAAGAGTGGGCTTTTTTACCGTCCACTGGTAGATCTGGTGGCATTCTTATAATATGGGATCTTAGGGTGTGTAGAGGATTGGAAATGATTCTTGGAGCCTATTTTATCTCGGTTTTGTTGAAACCAGTTGGGGGTGGCAACAACTGGTGGTGTACTAGTGTTTATGGTCCATGTAACTCAAAAGAAAAGAAGGAATTCTAGTATGAGCTAGGTGGTTTATATGGCCTATGTGGTGAAAAATGGTGTATTGGGGGGGATTTTAACACGGTTAGATTCCCGACTGGGAAACTAAATGGCGAAAGAATTACAAGAAGCATGAAAAACTTTGATTCATTTATTCGAGACATGGGGTTGAGAGATATTGATCTTAATAATTCGAAGTACACTTGGTCTAACATGAGAGAAAGATTAGCATGCTCTCGTATTGATAGATTTCTTTTTTCTGAAGGTTGGGAACAAATGCATAAAGTAATAAGACAAGATGCGCTCTTTAGAGTTACTTCGGATCATTGTCTAATTGTTATGGACACAAACGAGTTCAAATGGGGTCCTAATCCATTCAGATTCGAAAATATGTGGTTGCAACACCAAAATTTCAGAGAAAAATTCAAAAAGTGGTGGAGTTTTGATCCAGGTCATGGTTGGACTGGTTTTCGCTTCATGAAGAAGCTGGATGCAGTGAAGGGTGAACTTAAAAGATGGAACAGATCAGCCTTCGGCGACTTTAGGCTTGAGAAAAGTGTAATTATCTCTCAAATTGCGGATTTGGACAGAAAGGAAGCGGATGGTTCCATTGTAGAACACGACAGAATGGTTAGAAGCAATTTAAAAGCAAAATTGGAAGAGGTTATCATCAAAGAAGAAACTTCATGGAATCAAAAAGCAAGAGTGCAAGGTGTAATAGAATGGGACAACAATTCCACTCTTTTTCATCGTATAGCAAGTGGGAGGAAGGTGAATAAATTGGTGAACAAAATTGAGTCGAGTGATGGGAGAGTTCTGCAAACGGAGGAGGAGATAGTTAATGAAATAATAAATTTTTACGAAAAATTGTTTAATAGCTCCAACACCTTGGCATTCAGTATTGAGGGTTTGGAGTGGTCAACCATTGATG
This sequence comes from Lonicera japonica, assembly GCA_021464415.1. NCBI lineage: Eukaryota > Viridiplantae > Streptophyta > Magnoliopsida > Dipsacales > Caprifoliaceae > Lonicera > Lonicera japonica. The sequence continues at coordinate 36,226,554 of CM038471.1, read as the reverse complement.
AATCTAGTAGCATTTGACTTGAAAGACACTTTGAGGAGGATTAAATAAAGGCTGCTCTTTTCTCTTGTGATAGAAACAAAGCACCGGGTCCTGATGGCTTCACTATTGCGGTACTACAAGATGGTTGGGAGGAGATTAAGGCTGATCTATTGGAGGTTTTCAATGATTTTTTTCTTAATGGCATTGTGAATGCTAAGGTAAATGCCACATTCATTTGTTTAATTCCGAAAAAGCTAAAATCTATCTCCATTAAAGACTTTTGACCGATTAGTCTTGTTACAAGTCTCTATAAAATTATTGCCAAAGTTTTATCTTCTAGGCTTAAGGAGGTGCTCGATATTACAATAGATCCATCTCAAGGGGCTTTTGTTTGAGGTAGGCAAATCCTTGACCTTGCTCTAATTGCTAATGAAGCTATTGAGGATTATAGATCAAAAAAGATGGAGGGGGTGGTCTTCAAAGCTGATTTTGAAAAGGCTTATGATCATGTTAGATGGGAATTTCTTGATTTTATGCTTGAAAAGAAAGGTTTTGGTATAAGGTGGAGGAAATGGATTATGGGCTGTTTGTCTTCTTCTAATTTTTCAATCATTATCAATGGTAAATCTAGGGGTCTTTTTGGAGCAAGTAGGGGTTTGAGACAAGGCGATCCATTATCACCTTTTTTATTTATTCTAGTCGGAGGCGTTCTTAGTAGACTGGTGAATAAAGCTTGTGAACGTTCTTTGATAGAAGGATTCGAGTTTGGTAGCAAGAAGGTTCGCCTCTCTCATTTGCAATTTGCCGATGATAGTATCTTCTTTGTTTCAAACAAAGACTCCAACATATCCAACATTGTCCATGTTCTCAACACTTTTTCTTTGCTCTCGGGGTTGAGAATCAACATGAATAAAAGTGGCAGGTATTTGTAGTAGCTCGATGAGACTGGAGGGGATTGCAAACAGTTTGGGTTGTCTTGTTGGTGAGTAGCCTATGAGTTACTTAGGACTTCCTCTTGGGGGAAATCCCAATAGCTTTCATTTTTGGGATCCGGTTATCGAAAGAATCGAAAAAAGATTGGATGGATGGCATAAAGGACATCTTTCAAGAGGTGGTCGTTTGATTCTCTTGCAATCAGTTCTTAGTAGCATTTCGACTTATTACATGTCTCTTTTTAAGATGCCGGTACAAGTCGCTAAAGCTATTGAGAAATGGATGCGTGATTTCTTTTGGGAAGGGAAGGGTGAGGGTTCCAAAGATCATTTTATTAATTGGGATATTGTCAAAAAACCGAAAAATCTGGGTGGCTTAGGTGTTGGTGATTTAGTCAATAAAAATATTTCTCTTTTAGGAAAATGGTTGTGGCGGTTTCTTTTAGAGACTAATTCCATGTGGGTTTATGTTATTTTGAGTAGGCACGGCATGCAGTCTAATTACTTTGAAGTGAAAAATAACCCTAAAGCTACGCTCAAATCTCCATGGAGATCTATTGCAGGCTTGTGGGATATTTTTGCAGTAAATACAACTCCTAAAATAGGTAATGGGGAAAAAATAAAATTCTGGGAGGATGTGTGGATAGATGATACAGCCCTTTGTTTTGTTTTCCCGAGATTGTACCAACTTTCTCTCAATAAGAACAATCATATTTGTGAAGTGGCAGAAAGACAAGTGGAAAATGGCATCTTTTGGAATTTATGTTTTCGTAGGAATTTCAGCTATAGAGAACAAGCAGCTTCATAAAATTGAAGGTTTACAATCCCTCCAAACTGTAGAAGATAGTAGAATTTGGAAGGTAAGCTCACAAGGCATTTTTTCAAGTAAATCCTTTTTTGAGATCATATCTGGATCGGGTTCACAAATGGTTTTCTTACAAAAGAAGTTTTTATGGAAAAGTGCTGTGCTCACCAAGATTAAAGTATTTAATTGGCTGGCGGTTCATGGGAAGATTAACACGAATGATCTGCTTCAAAGTAGAAGGCCCTTTTCGCTACTATCTCCGCATTGGTGTACATTGTGCAAGAATGACTTAGAGAGCGCAAATCATATACTATTGCACTGCAACTTCTCAGGTCATATTTGGACGAAATTAATGTCTACTGTTAAATATTATGTATAGGTTTATATTAGCCATATGAATTCCTAAGTTAAATAGTTTCCTACTTTAACAATGATTCCTCTTGTATAAAAAGATGCTCTCATTATTATAAATCAATATAACAATTTTTTCTTATTCTCTCACATGGTATCAGAGGAAGAGTGAGAAAAACCCTATTACAATCTTGTGTTTGCTGTGTTTTTCGTTCCAGCATACATCTCCCCAAACCCTAGCCGCCAACAACCAAGGAGTCATCCAAACCCTAGTTGTTTCGCGTGTATCCTACCACTTTCACACCACACCACCCACACCAAGGTGGTCGGAAATCTAAGACAAGCCCACGCCGAAAAAATCACCAGAAAACTCTACCCCACATGCTCCCATGCGCCGTCCCTGTCCTGCGCGTGTAGGCACGTGAATAGTTGATTCGTCTAGAAAATTTCCAGATTCCCTTTTTGGCTTGAACCCTACTGTTTTGCAATGTTTTCCTGGTATTTTTTACCCTTTACATTCTTTCTTGTGTTCATTCGTAATGAGTAATCCAACTAATATGTTGACAAACAAATCTTTCCTAAGTTTTGCAACCACTCCTATCATATGTTCGGAAAAATTGAAGGGTCCCAATAATTATATGTCATGGTCTGCCTCTGTTGAATTGTGGTTTATGGGCCAGGGTTATGAAGAACACTTCGTAAAATGTGTTACTGATATTGTTGAAAAAGAACAGTTGCAATGGAAATAAACTCATGCCTTTTTATGCAATGTTCTATGGCAATCTATTGATCAAAGTCTTGTTGGCCAGTACCGTCCTTATCGCACTTGTTATGAGGTGTGGCAAAAGGCTAAAAAACTTTATTCAAATGACATAAATCATCTTTATACCATTGTCTCTCATATGAAGACGATTAAGAAACAGGATCATGATATGCAAGAATACCTTGGCCAAATTGAGACTCTTCGACAAGAATTTAATGAGTTGATGCCCTTGTCAACTGATGTTACGCAACAAGAAACAGATCGTGGAAAGTTTTTTATGGTTCTTGCACTAGCAGGGTTGCCCACTGAACTTGGTTCAGTTCGCAATCAAATTCTGGCAAATCCTGGGGTTCCTAATATGGATACGATCTTTGAGCAGTTGATTCGTATTTCCGCACCTCTAAGCATCCCAAGCAATTCTACCACTTCCATTGATTCTGCTATATTAGCATCTCAAGTGACTCCTCGATGGGATGGTAAAGGTGGGCAACGAGGTCGAACTCGCCCCAAATGTACTCATTGCCATAATCAGGGCCATACAGTAAATCGTTGCTACAAGCTTCATGGCTATCCGCCTAAGGTTGCCAACATCTCACAATATGATCCATCCTCTGGGGATACACCTGGGACTATGACTATACCTGCTACTGAGTATGCTGCATTTCAAAAATTTAAAGAAAGTAACCAGTCATCTGCCATAGCCTCAACCAGTCAAATTGGTAATCATATTGCTTGCATCTCTCAATCATCCTCTCTTGGGCCATGGGTTCTTGATTCGGGTGCCTCCGATCATATGTCTGGTAACAAGGATTTGTTCTCTCGTATTACTTATCCTGGTACTTTATCTACTGTTACCTTAGCTGATGGTACACAGACTAAAGTTAGAGGAATTGGACAAGCTACTCCCTTGCCTTCTCTATCTTTAGATTCTGTTCTTTTCATACTAAATTGTCATTTTAATTTAATTTCCATTAGTAAATTAACCCAAACATTGCCCTATTCTGTTACCTTCGTTGCTAATTCAGTTCTTGTGCAGGATCGGAACACTGGGAGGACGATTGGAGTAGGATGTGAGTACCGCGGACTATACTATCTTTCCCCACCACCACTCCCTGTAGCATGTGTTGCCATTGATCCACCTGCCATCCTCCATCACCGTTTGGGACATCCTAGCCTACAAAAGTTACAAAAGATGGTGCCGAGTCTTGCGAGTTTGTCTTCTTTAGAGTATGAGTCTTGTCAGTTACGAAAATATGTTCGTAATTCTTTTTCTAGTCATCTCAATAAACAAGCAGAGTCACCTTTTGCTTTAGTTCATTTAGATATATGGGGTCCTAGTCGTGTTAAATCTACTTTGGGTTTTAATTACTTTGTTACGTTTGTTGATATTTTTCCCGTTGTACTTGGTTATTTTTAATGAAAAATCGTTCAGAATTATTTTTCATATTTCAAAATTTTTGTTCTGAAATTAAAACTCAATTTGGCACTACTATTCGTACTTTTCGAAGTGACAATGCACGAGAATACTTTTCTGCCCCTTTTCAATCTTTTATGGCCTCTCAAGGTATACTTCATCAATCGTCCTGTGCTCTACCCCTTAACAAAATGGGGTGGCAGAAAAGAAAAACAGACACTTGATTGAAACTACAAGTACTCTCCTTATTCACACTCATGTTCCGCTGCATTTTTGGGGAGACGCTGTTCTTACAGCATGCTATTTGATTAATCGCATGACGTCCTCAGTTTTACAAAATCAGGTTCCTCATTCTCTATTATTTCCTAATCAATCACTCTATTATCTTCCACCTCGTGTCTTTGGATGTACATGTTTTGTTCACGATTTCACTCCAGGAAAAGATAAGTTACAGGCCAAGTCTTTTAAATGTATCTTTCTAGGTTACTCTCGTTTAGATAAAGGTTATCGATGCTTCTCTCCTCACCTTAAACGATATCTTATTTCCGCCGATGTCACATTCTTCGAAACGACTCCTTTCTTTACGTCTTCTGAACATGCTGAGTGTCCAATTGATGTTCTCCCTCTTTCAGACACTAGTTCTACTCCATTGATTGTGTCATCTCCTGACCCTGTGACTCCTACCGCAGACTCGCCACCTCTTTTACTCACATACCATCGCCGGCAACATCCCCCTCCTATTGCAAACCCTTCCACCGAACTTACCACTGCTCCTACAACCGAACCTACGACCGACTTTTCTCCATCTCCTATGACTGAGTCTACCACCCCTGCCAATCCTATATCTGACCCAGTGGACTCATCATCTACTCCGATCACGACTTCCGTTCCGATCTCTGACTTGGATCGTCCCATTGCCGAACGTAAATGTATTCGTTCTACTCGAAATCCTTATCCCATTTATAATTTCCTGAGTTATCATCGTTTATCTCCTTCATATACTGCCTTTGTGTCGTCCTTGTCCCCTGTTTCTATTCCAAAAAATGTAGGAGCAGCTCTTTTGGACCCTGGTTGGCATCAAGCGATGGTTGATGAGATGTATGCGTTACATTCTAATGGCACTTGGGATTTAGTGCCCCTTCCTCCTGGGAAATCTATAGTCGGTTGTCGTTGGGTTTATACTGTCAAAGTTGGTCCTGATGGAGCTATAGACCGGTTGAAGGCTCGATTGGTTGCCAAAGGTTATACACATATTTATGGGCTTGATTATGGTGACACATTCTCTCCGGTTGCCAAAATGGCCTCTGTTTGCTTATTTCTTTCTATGGCCGCCATTCATCACTGGCCTCTCTATCAGTTAGATATCAAGAATGCTTTCCTCCATGGTGAATTGCAAGAAGAAGTTTATATGGAGCAACCTCCTGGGTTTGTTGCTCAGGGGGAGTCTAGATCTCGATTGGTGTGTCGCCTCCGACGTTCTTTATATGGACTTAAACAGTCCCCATGAGCTTGGTTTGGGCGATTCAGTTCAGTTGTTCAACTATTTGGAATGACCAGAAGCGAGTCTGATCATTCAGTGTTTTATCGCCACTCACCCTCCAACCGATGCATCAATTTGGTTGTGTATGTTGGATGACATTGTGATTACCGGAAATGACCAGGATGGTATACAGAAACTTAAGCAACATTTGTTCCAACACTTTCAGACAAAAGATTTGGGCACACTCAAGTACTTTTTGGGAATCGAAGTTGCTCAATCCCAACATGGCGTATTTATCTCCCAGCGAAAGTATGCCCTGGATATCTTAGAGGAAACAGGCATGTCCAACTGCAAACCCGTCGAGACTCCGATGGATCCGAATGCTAAGCTTCTACCTAATCAGGGGGGGCCCTTACTAGACCCGAGTAAATACAGGAGACTTATCGGTAAACTTAACTACCTTATGGTAACACGTCCTGATATTGCATTTTCGATAAGTGTTCTCAGTCAGTTTCTAAGTACTCCATGTGATAGCCATTGGGATACAACTATTCGTATTCTAAAGTATATCAAAAGAGCTCCATGTAAAGGCTTGTTATATGAAAACAAGGGGCATACTCAGGTGATTGGCTATTCAAATGCTGATTGGGCAGGCTGTGAGTCCGATAGACGCTCAACTACTGGATACTGCATTTTTGTTGGGGGTAATCTCGTGTCTTGGAAGAGAAAGAAACAATCCGTTGTTGCTCTATCCACTGCTGAAGCAAAATATCGAGCCATGGCTAAAGCAACATGTGAACGCATATGGCTGAAACAATTACTCCAGGAGCTAAAATTTATGGAGATTCAGCAAATGAAGTTAATATGTGATAATCAAGCAACTCTCCATATTACCACTAATCTTGTCTTTCATGAGAGGACCAAGCATATAGAGATTGACTACCACTTTATTCGAGAGAAGATTCTTTCAGGGGACATTGCTACTGGTTATGTTAAGACAAATGACCAACTAGCAGATATATTTGCCAAGTCTCTCATAGGTCCTCGAGTCAATTATATTTGTAGCAAGCTGGGAACATACAACTTGTACGCTCCAACTTGAGGGGGAGTGTTAAATATTATGTATAGGTTTATATTAGCTGTATAGATTCCTAAGTTAAATAGTTTCCTAGTTTAACAGTGATTCCTCTTGTATAAATAGATGCTCTCATTATTGTAAATCAATATAACAATTTCTTCTTATTCTCTCACATCTACGTGGTAGGAGTGTTACCTAAGACCTGGGTTGAGTTTGTATTAATAGAGTGGAACTTCAAAGGTAATAGAGAAACTTTTAAAGTTCTATGGAGATTTTTTGTACAAGCTATTGCATGGCTGAAATAGACAGAGAGGAACAGGAGGATATTTGAAGACAAAGAGCAGTATGTGGTGGAAATATGGAATCATGCGTGTTTCGTAGTTGGATTATGGGCCAAAGTGGCCAAGCTTTTTAACAGCATAGAGAGTTATTTGTTTTGTTTGGATCCCATAAGCTTTGTCCTAGATACATAGGAAGCTTATCTTTTACATTTTGTTCTTTCTGTTGGATCTCTCATCCAACCACTTTGTACTAATATTTTTTTGATATCAATGAAGTTCTGTTTCTTATCAAAAAAAAAAAAAAAAAAATGTTGAAGATAGTTGAATGCCAAATTATTGAAAATATTTTACTTTCGGTAAGATAAAAATTTCAACTCAAATAAAACTAGCACTAATTTAAGTGTCTGCCAATGGCGAAAAACACTGCATCTGTTAAGGAAGTATCTAGATTATATTATTCTTTAAAAGCATACAGAAAACAACAGGCATAGCCAGGTCGTTGAATCTTCCTTGAGTCATATCAAATTTAGGCTTGAAATTTGTTGTACTTGTAAATCTTGCGTTGTTTCTGATTTATGTTGCTATTCAGTTGTTCAGGTGTATATATATAGAGAGAGTGGTACACAGCCATGTTCGAAGGGTTTGGGGTTGGAATTGAACCTTGGTCCCTCTGATACCCTTCAATTTGGCTTTGGTTAATGTTATCTATTCATGGTTAATTACATCACACTGGATATATAACGCGATGGTTATCTCCCAGTACTTATCTACAGTGTGTTTTGGTTATTAGGACTTTTCAATGGTCAATGAATTGTAACCTTTTGTAGCTCTTTGATTTCAGTGTTAGGCACTTGTACATTACAACTTACAAGTTCTCATTTCTTCTTGGTATCAAGAGAAGGATAAGATCCTAATGTAGGGTTTTCTTCAAGTTCTTCCGCCTTTTCTGGCAGAGGTCTGTTGCTACTTTTCTGATCAAAGATCTGTGTACAATTACTTGTATGGATTAAGCCCCTAGAAAAAGGCAGAATAAATTTCTCGGATCTAAAGTTATTTGTTTTTAGTGGTTGTATAGGTATAGCAGCTCAGCTTATATGAAACTAGTAACTGTACAGGCTTGAAGGTTCTGTTCTCCACATCTACTTAATGAGAATGCTACTCGTACCAGAAAATGGATTACAAATTCATCTACCCATACATTTATTTTTTCATTATAATTGGACAAAGCTAGCTATCGGTAATGAATGATCGTACACCCAAGCGTAAGTTAAGGCAGTTATGTTGCAGTGGATGTCAAATATGAGGTTGATTGGTGAATAAGATGTTACTTGGTTGACTTTGTAGAAAAAGGCAGTACGTACACAACTTATAATTTGTCTCTAATTCCTTGATGCTTTTTAGTCCTCACTTTTATAATTTACTGCACCATGGATAACAAATAATACTCTATTTAAGATTGTAGTTGGACTTGAAAAGGTGAAGCAATAAATAATTGTGATGCAGGACGGAAGCAGGTTTAAAGGGAAAAGATTATCTTCTTTTACCTAACTTCTTGAATCCACAAGAAAAGAGAGAAAATTCTCGAAATATTTAATATATTGATAAAAGATTGTATTCTATTACATATGGGGTGACATGGGTACGTATAAATGCTTGTTTAATCTCTAAATTAAGGACACTTTCTTTACCCAAAGCTAATGGATTGGTGAGGGAGCTCCGGTCGCTGGATTGTTGCCAGTCTCTGAAATACTGCTGGTACGCGAAGTCACTAACACTACAAAATCACTTTTAGTGACTTTAAGTTAAGGTTTCTGTGAGACGTACTTGTGAGATTTATAATTGACTTTTGGTGAAATTTGCTTACTATAATTAAATTTGATACATTGATTATGGCCCCAAGAACAAACTGGACTCTTGATTTTTGGATATCTCAAAGAACATAGTTTGACAATGGTACACATTATAGGCAGTGTTGCTTTAATGATTTTTAAGACCTAATGTAAGAATTACAAATCTCGTAGGATTCCCCTAAAAATATTAAATAAATAGTCAACATATATTAATGGAACATATTACATAGCAATGATATATTAGTTTGAAAATTGATGATAAATACATTAATAAGGAAAAAGTTTAGTTATTGAGATAGAAATCTTTAAAATAGAAAATTATAAAGAAAGGCACCAAAAAATTCCATATATATATAGTTAATTTTGTTATTGGAATTTGTTGACCCTCCTTTAAGGAGGGTCCTAGCTGGTGCTCCTTGAATCTGGTTGGTGGATGCAATAGAATATTAATAAAACACTTAAAAGGATCCAATTTTTTATTGCATCCACATGCAAGGGTCACCATGAACCTCCTTAAAAGAAAGGGCCAACAAGTCCAAAGTCATTATTTTATTCTTGAAAAGTCAACAACCCTTTGCTGCCCCACAATAGAGGGGGAAATCAAATTCAAACTTCATTATGTTTGCTTATATAATTTGGTTGAATTTTGTAGGCATGAGTCAAGGTTTATACTGAAAATTTTAAATTGGGTCAAAGGCAAATTGAAGCGGACACCCTTGTTTGTTGCTCCATACTTAATTGGAATGCATTCTCGAGCCAAAAATATTAATAAGTGGTTGCAAGATGACTCATCTGAAGTTAGTTTACTCGGAATTTGTGGGATGGGCGGCATTGGGAAGACAACCATGGCAAAATTGTCTATGATAAGAATTATGAAAGTTTTGATTGCAGTTGCTTGCTCGCAAATGTGAGAGAGATGTCAGAAAACCCCAATGGTTTAGTTGGTTTACAAAGACAACTTCTTTCAAGTATCCTCAATAAGAAGCATGAAAAGATATACAATGCCGATGAAGGAATCATTAAAATCAAGGAAGCCGTTTCATGCAAAAGGGTTCTTCTTGTTCTTGATGATGTCGATCAAAGTGACCAATTACGTGCACTATGTGGTGTGCAAGATTGGTTTTATCCCGGGAGTAAAATCATTATAACTACGAGATATGAGAGGTTGCTAAAGCCACATGAGGTTTATATGGTTCAAGAATTAGATTATTATGAATCAGTGAAGCTCTTTAGTTTTTACGCATTTGGAGATGATTGTCCTATTGAAGGTTACACGAAGCACAAAGAAACATTAGTACAACTTTGTAGAGGCCTTCCACTAGCTCTTCAAGTTATAGGTTCTTCTTTGTGTGGAAGAACTGTACTTCAATGGGCATGTGAAGTGAAGAAATTAGAAGCAATTCCTCACTGGAAAATACTCGATAAACTTAAAATAAGTTATGAATGTTTACAAGATGACATCTACAAAAGATTATTCCTTGATATTGCTTGTTTCTTTGTTGGAAATGATAAGGATTACACGATCAAAGTACTAGATAGTACTGATACTTATGCAGATGTTGGAATACAAAATCTCATTGACCGGTATCTATTAGCAATTGATTCTCGTAATAAGTTAATAATGCATCAATTACTTAGAGACATGGGAAGAAACATTGTCAACCAAGAATCACTTGAGCCTAAGAAACGAAGCAGATTGTGGCATGAAAAGGAGGCCTATAGTGTATTGAGAAATGAGAAGGTAAGAAAAGAAGCGAATGTAATTGTCATGTTTCTATGTATTTGTTTGTGTATTGTGTGCATATGCTCACTACTAATCAAAATTTTATGTGTTTTCTTTTGTTATTAGGGAACAACAACAATTGAGGGCCTCACCCTTGACGTGCACAGGTTAATCAAAGATGATACCATTCCAAGAAAAAGCAAATGTGACGAATCTCTTAATAAGGCTTCACCCTTGACAAGCATATGCCGTTTCATGCTTTTTCATCTACTGGCTGAAGGGCAGAGTACTTTGTATCTCACCACTTCCTCATGCTTCATTATGATTTTCGAGAAAAGAAGAATTTTCATTTGGCTAAAAAAAATGATGTTGTTCGTGACATAGTGGTAACAATGTATAGAAGCTCCTCATGATTTTTTACTTTTATTTTCAAAAAAAAAAAAAAAAGACACACTCTAGTCAAGGATTACAGTGAAATTCATTAAAGAATCTAAACAAACTACACAACTAGGAGCTACTCCGCCCCCATAGTAAAAAAATCCACAGCATCTCTTCTTTTTTCTTCTTAAGTGCGTTTATATATTCCCATTATTTTGCTTTTGTCAATAGAAGCAACAAGTTTCCTCCCTTTGTCATTTAAATTTAAGATTTCTCATTTTCATTTATTCTCAATAAATTTTATTTCTTTCTTGCTTGATCTTCTCACATGTGAAATTTGGGATTTTAGTTGCATTGTCATATGTGGTACAGATAACTTAATTCATGTGGAACTTGAACAGATTGATGATGTAGAATTTGATAATCGGCTGAAAAATGATAGTAAAAACAATTGACTTCGGTTAGAATTAAATTGGAAAGCATGTTTAGTAATGTAGTGAGATATTTTTTTTCTCGTACTCAAGTAAAAATGCTTTTAACCACCAAAGTTTTCACCACGTTGAAAATACTATCATCGTGAAAAAACCTGCCTAAATATGTGTGAGAGAAAGATTATAGTGTGCTTGCTAATTACTGGAGAACATTGCATCTGTTTCTTAGCTTTGTCAACAATTTTAATTTAACACAGAAGAAACAGAGGATTACAGTTTTACTTTCTGCTGCCTTTTCCATGTTTATTAGCATTATCACATTCAGTTGACAATTTGGATAAAAATGACTAAAATTTTTTTCCTTATATCACTACAGAAAATCTCTCTTATAGTTTCACTGTACAAAGAACCTTCTACTAGCTGGCACCTTATGTTATTCCTTCCTCCTATTAATACAAGAAACAAAAAAATTAATCTTCCTTACCATCGAATCAATGAAGTTACTTATGCACTTTTGGAAACCAATAATCTTCATCAGGATTTTCTTGAAACCGTCGGCACAGGAAGTACTCTCCTGTGCTTAACTGGAATGCTGGAAAATCATGATGTGACTTCTCGATGGATGTGGTACCTCCATTCTCTTCTTCTCGGTCACGGTGGTACACAATTTTGAAACCACACTCCTTTACTTCATGTTTATCCTTACCATCAAAAGTGATAGTAATTTCGTCTCCTGCCTCCAACTGATTCCCAAACCTCCATCGGCTCAACCATTCCATATCTTTATAATATGCAGAACGTAAGTAGTAGGGGTAGTATATCCATGTGAGATCCTTTGTTTTATTCTCGATTTTAATAGACATCCCAAACCATCCTCCAAACGTAACTTCTTTAGAATCACTAAAGCTACTTGCAATCCTCCAATATGTACAACACACATTCAAGCGTTGGATTCCATGGGTAGGAAGTAGTGGCACAGTAAAACATATTGACGAACCCTCAACTTTTTTACTTGAAAACAATGGAACTGTCCCACTCAGCGTATATATGCTATATATACCAAACTCGAACAATCCCTGGGCCACATGAAACACAATTAATAATCCACTGACTATTTGAAGGTAAAATATTTATATATATATATATAGAGAGAGAGAGGCATACCCGGACACATCGAGTACCAGGGACAAACTTAACTTCTTCCGTCAATTTAGCAATGCCCAACCAGTTGATTAGCTCTGTGTCGGTGGATTCTTTTTTGAAATAGTCTTCTATTTCAACCAATTGTTTGCAACCATTTATATAGAGATAAGCACTGACATCTAAAGATGTTATTTTTTCCAGTGATGTGCAATTTTGGGCGACTATCCAACATGATTTACCCGAGAGACCATTAAGTTCAAGTGATTGGAGCTTATGACATTCAGATATATCGAGAGTTGATAGCTTACTAAGACTATTGATACAATTCGGTAGTCTACGAAATGGATTTCTGCTTAAGTTCAACCTCCGTAATGAGGGTAGGTTACAGAAATTCTCAGGGAATGAATCATCAGATAGATTGCAATTGGACAGACGTAATGTTTGCAAAGAGCTTGGTAAGGAGGCCCATAAAGTCTGTGGACATTTCCTTGGTGTTTCCAGGATTGACCAAACAATTGGTTGCCACCATTTGACCTCGCAACTACTACTGTGTAATGGGTTTATGACAATTCCATCAGCATTAAGTTCTTCTAATGACTTCATATTTCTCATCTCACGTGGAAACTCACTAATATTGCAACCTGAGATTATTAGAGTCTTCAGAGATCCTAGCGTTCCAATATTCCTTGGAAGCTTCCTTAGAGCTTTACAATCTTGTAGATCAAGTAAATCAAGCATCTCGAGGTTTCCGATGGATTCGCAAATCTCAACCAAACTTACACAACTTTTAAGGACCAGTCTCTCAAGGTACGGGAGTCCTGAGAAGTTGGGGGTTCTTGCAAGCAATTCAGAATAACTTAAATCAAGGAACTTCAATGATTCAAGAAACTGCAAAAAGAAAAGGGATTATTAACACCATACATAAATTGTCACAAAAATTTAAAGAAATAAGCAAAATATATGTATATCATACCGGGGTTTCCTTCCAGACTTGTTCTAATCTGCTATAACGCAACTCAAGAGCAACCAAATTCTCCAATATAAATTCATCTGGAATATTTTTTAAAGAAAATCCATGCCAAGACAACAATGCTAAACTTTTAGGAAAACTCTCATAGCTTTCTGTAAGTTGTACATAATATAGCTTGAGTAGCCTTAGTTTTGTGATACTTTTAAATGCATCGGTTCTCAAGTCTATGTTATCTGGACTTTTTAAAGTATTGCTTATTGATTGCCCAGAGATGAAGCTAAAACAACGTCGCTTTAGTGAGCTGACAAGCTTTGATGATGTTGACTTGTTAATAAATTCCTCATACTTCCGCTTTTTTGTATGAGTACCAGCTTCCTTCAACATACGCATATCAAGGGTAAGCCCTTCAACGGTTTTTGTACCCTATCAATAGAAAAACATGAAACAAGAAGGTCATATATTAGAACGCATGCAAACTAAGAAATACATACAAATAATATGTTTCTTACCGTCTCATTTTTCAATACGCTAAAGGAATCCTCTTGATGCCATAGTCTACTACGCTCTCCAGCTTCATCTGATTCTTGGCGAATAATTTCTCGTCCCAGGTCTTGAATTAATCGATGCATTCCCAAAACATTATGTTGATCAATTGTTAAGAGACAACGATCAATTAGATTTTGAATTCCAATTTTTGCATGAAAATCACATTTCTCTAGTATCTTGATCGTGTAGTCCTTATTTTTTCCAACAAAGAAGCAAGCAATATCTAGGAATAATCTTTTATCGTGGTTATCTTGTAAATAGTCATAACTGATTTTAAGTTTCCTAATAATTTGCTTGTGAGGTATTGCGTCCAATTTTGGTAATTCGTTGACCCATTCATCTTCACTTTTCCCAGACAAAGCAGAACCCAGAACTTTAAGAGCTAACGGAAGCCCTTCACAAATTTGCACAGCCCTTTTGGTGTGCTCTATGTAACTTTTGAAAGGACAATCTTCTCCAAAGGCATGCAAACTGAAGAGCTTAATTGATTCATCTTCATTTAATTTCTCAACCTTATATATATGATGAGGTTTCAGCAACCTCTCATGCCTAGTTGTTATGATGACTTTACTTCCTGGAAAAAGCCATTCTTGCATTCCAAATATGACGTATAATTGATCTGCTTCTTCGACATCATCAAGAACAAGAAGCACCCGTTTAGAACATACAAGATGTTTGATCCTGGATAGTCCTTCATCTACATTATGTATCTTTATATGTTTCCTCCTAGAAATATCCGATAGAAGTTGTCTTTGTAAACAAAGTAAACCATTAGGTTGTTCTGACACTTCCCTGACATTTGCAAGAAAGCTACTACCGTCAAAACTATTAAAGTTTTGATTATACACAAATTTTGCGATGGTTGTCTTTCCAATGCCACCCATCCCACAAAAAGCACGTATGCTAGCATCAGTTGACCCGTCTTGTAACCACATATTTATATCTTTGGCTCGATAAGCTATTCCAATTTCGTATGGAGCAACAACCAAGGTTGTGTGCCTCAATTTATCTCCAATCTCTTCTATAATTTTTTGGATAAACTTGGCTTCATGCCTATAAATTGTCATTGGATTGGATGTGAAATCTCAAATATTAAACATATTAAGACTTGAAATAAAATAAAAAATCTTGCAAGACAATAAAAACAAGGGGTACTCAATATATCTCAAGGGTAAATAATTTCCTAGATTATTTTTCCATGTCAATAGAATTTGGTGCATTGTGTTTGGTTGTAATTAGTGTGCAGTATCCTTATATTTCTTTTCTCTTATCATAATATTTTGTGTTTGAACATTGTGCATAATATTTTAGACTATCATGATTTCGAGATATAATTGGGAATATAAATAAGTTATCAGACTCAAATAATAGGGGCTCTTGCTACGTTGGCCATAGGGTGTTGTGGGTCTTGGAAATTTTTTAAATTTTTTTTACCACACTTTTATGTGTCTGCGACTTGCATATAGATAGGTTGCAAGAACCACTTTTGCCCTTGCCATTTTTTAAGGGCTTGAGACCTATTAGCAGTGAAAAACATATTTAAGGAGAGGGTTACACCTGGTGTAAAATAAATAAGATTTACACCTACTAGTAACTTTGTCTCAATTTTATAATTCATCAATCTAACAAAGAAATTTAAGGAGAGTTTTCAAGTTACACACTTACACTTGGTGGGTGTAAAACAAACAAATTTTACCCCCATTTATATATGAACTTAGTTCAATGCCTTACTCCGTTTTTTTTTTTTTGAATAATATAGTTTACAAAAATTTAATCATTACAAGTATGTGTGATTATTCGCATGGACAGTAGATATCTAGCTCAAAATTAGGTTTTAAAGATATTTTGTGGGTGATTCTTGTGACACTTTGAAGGGAAATTTAATAATTAGGAATGTCAATATTCATTTCCTTGCGAAAAGTATCTGAAATTGTATAAATTACTCCAATTCTTTTTATTATATAGTTTTTCAAATACCCTAATAATATCGTTTAAATCTTAAAATTAACGAGCATGGTAGCATAGCAGTAGAGCTCATAAAATTTGAATACACAAGTTCAACATCACTAACCCCCACCTCATGGAAGTAATTGCATCGTTTGTACGAAAAGAACAAACTTTGGTCCTTCCACCTTTTAAACATCGGGGGTTTGAGACCTATTAGTACTTACACATATAGAATTGAGGCTACCCTTTAGAAGGAGTTTTTTCTTTAGTTATATGTTATTAATTGATTATATTCGAATTTAATATTCAAGTAAGGCATACCAAACTCTACAATAGGAATTACCTAACTTTTAGGGAGGTGGCTTGACTCTTGAGACCTTAACTATAGAGATTTATTCCATGTGAACACATATTCTCCTTTGAGTTCCTCTTTTAACTCTTTTTTTTTCCTTTAAAAACAAAAAAGAGGGAGGTCTAAGTCTTAATTTTAGATGGAAAGAGAGTATGATTTAAGGTATCCATTATTGCTGAAGTTAGTACTAATGGATACCTTAAATCATACAAATGGAGCAAGTTTTGGTGAAAAGTTTTGGCTCAGTGCGACTAATCCTTATACACATAATAATTGACCCACACTGTACTTACACTCAGGAAACACTCGACCTGGCTTGAACATTTAACCTTAAATATTTTCAATAACCTAAAGGGATTTTTGGATATTAACTAGCTACACTAATTGCACAATCACGAACTAAATATCTCTCTTTTTCTTTACTTGTTTTTGTGTACGTGCGCTGCACGTGGTTTTAGAACTTGACAAATATCATTAAATCCATTAATAAATATATATAACTAAGAATTGAATAATTATTATGAAATAAAAATAATAACAAATAAACAAAACAATTGAATAATTAGTATGAAATAAAAATAGTAACAAATAAACAAAGTATAGTATCAAGTGTAAAATTCATTTGACTTTTTTTACTTACCTAAAAGCTTTGTAATTTTAATACGATTTATTATGTAACTTCCTTCTTGGGGAAGTTAAATCAAAGTCTTATTCAGAACACATAATTTTACACAAATTCAAACTTGTTTAATCATTTTAACAAAATAAAATAGAGTTTAATTTATTTGGAATACTAATAGTAATAATATATATGGAGTTATACACTTATAGTCTTATACTATTTTATTTAATATAAATCTAGCTTAAAATTTTTGTTTAATTATTTTAGCAAGATAGAGTAGATTATTTGGAATACTAATACTATTATAAAAATATATGGAGTTATAATGTTTTATTTACTGTAAATCTTAAAATCTTTTGTATAAAATCAAGGGTTATTTTTGTCTTTACGAAAAAGAGAAAAAAAAATTATGTTATTCGTACTTTTATATATATTATACATATAGATATATACAAGTGGTTGGTAGATCCAAGTTGTTCAAGGACCTTGAACCTTCATGCCCTATGTGAATACTAACTATGTACCCCTTGAACTAAAGCATACATAAGCATAAATCTCACTAATTTTTATTATTTTTTTTTACAAAAAAGGAATGTTTAAGTCTCTTATTTAACTACAAACAAAGAAAATCTCTTCCTATAAACTCCTGGTGAGACTGGAACGTGGGATCTCTCCTAGATCCGAGTGGGTGCATGCCTCTAGACAGACTATTGAGACCTTAACGACTTAACTATAGAGAATTAGAAAGTAAAAGAGAATTAGAAGTGTGGAATCCCATATGGAATGAATTTTTTTGCCCATTATTTTGGATCTAGTAAAAACAGAGTTTGAATAGAAACAAATATAAATGGCAAGCACATATGACAAAAATAATGATGAATTTATTTACCCGTCAACTTGATTTTGCAGGTCCAGCCCAACTAAATTAGCAACTTCTGTAAGTGCTGATCTCCACCCTTTTAGCTTTTTCATCAATTTTGTTTTCACTTCGAAATTTGTTTCTTCCTTGAATTGCTTTTCGTACATAGCAAATGCATCTGCTATCCTCCCTGATTGCTTCCGAACTTGGGATGGATCCATATGATAGAACACAGGTAGAACTACATGTCCAGAGCTCCTCCTTTGTTCAAGGATCATCACTAGCTCATCGAGACACCACGTGGAAGACGCATAGTCCTTTGATATCACAACGATCGAAATCTTTGACTGACAGATTGCTTTTTGTAATTCTGACTTGAGATATTCACCTTTCTCGATCTCGTCGTCATCTCTAAACGTGCGAAATCCTTGTTGGACTAAAGCTGTATAAAGATGATCGGTGAAAGTTTTACGGGTATCTTCACCTCTAAAACTCAAAAAGATATCGTAATGAGTGGAAGAAGAAGTTTCATGAGCTTTTACGGCTGCCATAATATTATTTGGAGAAAGATATATAGATTTGGGAAATGAAATGATGGAGCAACCCAATCATAAATTGATTAAAAGCAATTATACTGGAGAGGATGTTTCATATTGGTTAAGTAGAAGATGGAGGATCGATTGGGAATCAGAGTCAATGAATGAAGTTTTCCATAAAAGCCAATATATATATATAAAGAAAATGATAAAAGTGGAAGACTTTGGACAATTGCTGAAGAGAAAAGAGATCACTTGCAAACCATGGTTCCGGCATTCCGGGTACTCTCCTAAACAAAAGTTTATTTAATTGTCTTTGACTAGTTAATAAAATGTTATTTTTTAAAAAAATAAATACACCGTATTTTTCAGGTACTTCTTTAAATAATAGAATTATTATTTTTTTGAAAAAGTACACATTTTTCATCTTTTATCAAACTTTTTATAAAAACCTTTGACAGTCAAGTAAACCATTGGCTTTCGAAGAATAAACCTACCTTCAATACTATATTAAAATTTAGAGAATCTAATTCAAAGTTAATTGGCAATGGGTGTTACAGTCTCACTAAAGCCCGTAACTAAAAACCAATTAACCAAACTCAAAACTAATTGATAATAGGTGGTGTAGTCTAACATTGAGTAGCTCCTAAATTTTATATATTATTTTGTAAGCATCCAATACCCTCGCGTGAAATTTATAATCTCAACAAATTAACAATCACTGCTGTCTACAATAAAATGAAAAATACCCTTTAGGTTTTTAATTTTTACAAATATAGATACCGACAAAGATACCCTTGCAAAACATTCTTGAAACTAAGTTATCCTGCTTCTGAGTATGGTACAATTTTTTGCCAAATAGTATTTTTTAAAAATCACTGGTACCTTACATATTAATTTGCATAATTTAAATCTTTCCACTTATAACGATTAGTCCGTGTCTAGACGCTAGGCTTCATGGGCCCTTACGGCCGCGATGATAATAGTTGAAGAAATAAATATAGATTTGGGAAATGAAATGAGGGAGCACCCAAAAGCGTAAATTGATTAAAAGCGATTATACCGGAGAGGATGTTCGTATTAGTTAAGTAGAAGATGTAGGATCCATTGGAATAATCGGAGTCCATGAATGAAGTCTTTCATAAAAGAAAAAAATAAAATAAAATAAATAGAAATTAGGTAGAAGGTCTTATTATACATTGATTTTTACCAAAAATCTAATGAATAGTATTTTTTTGAATGAATGGCTTATTTTTAATTGATAATTAGTGTAAGAGGCATATTTTATTTTATATTTTAAATGAAGGTATTTGAATAAATTTAAATATCATTTAATTAATAAAACAAGTTATATATTACCTAAATTACCCCCTCTTTATGAAATTTGCATAAAAATATGAGCTGCAAAGTTCATATTGTAGTGAAATATGGACTGCAAAGTTCATATTGCAGTGAAATATGGACTGCAATATGAAC
This sequence comes from Lonicera japonica, assembly GCA_021464415.1. Taxonomy (NCBI): domain Eukaryota; kingdom Viridiplantae; phylum Streptophyta; class Magnoliopsida; order Dipsacales; family Caprifoliaceae; genus Lonicera; species Lonicera japonica. The sequence goes on along the minus strand of CM038471.1, from coordinate 36,206,638 downwards.
TTTGCACTAGAAATATGGACTACAAAGTTCACATTGCAGTAAAATATGGACTGCAATATGAACTTTGCACCAAAAATTTGGACTACAAAGTTCATATTGCAATAAAATATGGACTGCAAAAGTTCATATTGCAGTGAAATATAGACTGCAAAATTCATATTGCAGTCCATATTTTAATGCATATTGGTATTTTTTAATTTATTTTAAGGGTTGGAATGTCATTTTATAATGAAAAAAAAAACACATGTCATATTATCAATAAAATAAAAAATAGGCCCTTTATTTACAAAAAAATTACTCCTTAACTTTAGTATGAAAAACTTTCTCTAATAAGACATTTTTTTTAATTGTCTCTAAAATAAAATAAAATAAAATATATACATATATATATATATATATATATATATAATGGAAATGACAAAAGTGAAAGACTCTGGGTAATTGCTGAAGAAAAAAGGAACCATTTGCAAACCCATGGTTCCATGTAATTTCTTAAACAAAAGTTTTAATTGAATATCGTTGACTAGTCAATGAAATATTGTTTTGATTTTTTAAAAAATAAAAATAATAAAGAAGGTAAGAGTTTTTTTTGTATGAACGGTGTCTTTTTCAAACTTATATAGGTAAATAGGGTCTTTTCAATCTTATTTAGTCAAATTGGGTGGTTTTGACTGGGACCACGTGAACCATTTGTTGAACCACTTTGTCTTATATGAGGGGATCACTTGTAATTACAAATTTATACCTTAGTCTTTCTTAGATTATTTTTATCTACCTTTATTCTTTTAAAATAAGGAAACTAGTCTAACCAGTCTATGTCGTCTATATCTGGATTTTTATTGTCATCTCTATTAAAAATATCAGACGGGTCTTCTCCTGGTGAATCATTGCCTGGTTTACTAGGTGAACTTGGTGGAGGGGTCTAAGTGTTTCACTCTAGTTTAATCCGTATGGACACTAATGGAGCTGTGAAGCTGTCAGTGGTCTCCACGGAAAGTCTATTAAGTCTAAGGATTCTAGCCTATAATCTGGGATGTTCCAATTTATATTGTATACAATATCTCTAATGGGATTTAAGATATTGTTTTATATAAATGAGTCTAATTCTTGGTCTCCATAATTGGATAACAACTGTCTATAAGCATGTAAGTTATACGTACTAGCTGTCGCTATAGATCTGAGACGTCTAATTCCTCCGTTTTCACATAGGTATTCTGCAATCTCTGCAAGTCTTCTTCTCTGCACAAACTTTAATTTTTTTAAAGTTTTTTGCAGTATATGTTTAAGATCATGTATTTCTCCGGTAACATCTACTTGAGCGTTATCTCTTCCTTGAGGAAGGTATCTTCGAGGATTATTTACTTCCTCTTCATCTATATTTTCTACTAAGGATTGGATATAATTATTCGTAGCGTCTACTAAGTCCAAAAGTTCCTCCTGATCCGAAGTGTGCGGTACGCACTAGTCTTTGTTCTTCTGGGTTAATTAGAGCTCAACATAGTATAGGCTGGGTACTTCTAATGTTTGTCTGATTTACGAAGTTCTCGTAATCTCTATCTATATTGCTCATAAATTAATTATGTGTGAATTTTCTTGTTTTAAATATTTAGCTAGCAATAAGTACTCACAAATAGTTTAAGCAATAATGTACCGGAATAAAACGTTTGCTCCACCTTACTTTTGATCGCCCGCCTTTCTTGCCTTATTCTTCCGTCTTCGGTCTCTTCTATCTCCTTTGTGTTTGTTCTCTTTGTTCATCCACCTGAAATCGGTCGTCCATTTACTGCATACGCCTCAACACCTAACGCACCCTTGCTAACGGCTCACTGCTACGGCATCTGCCAGCGACAACTCAAAATCGACCACTCATTGATCTTGTATGAATCAGAAAGAAAGTCCTTAATGGGAACCCGCGTAAAGATAGGTATAATTTTTGGAAAATTTAAGCATAACTTAGAAATCTAATGGAAGTTGTACTGAAGGAGAAACATAATTTTATTCAAGAAATATGACTATTGCAAACTACTCGCTTTTCTTTTTTTGCTAACTAAAGGAAGCCTTACTCACTCATGCTCTGTAAAATAAACTAATCTAAGCTGAGAATGGAAAAACTCGTACTTACAAATGAAAACTAATTCTCCTTATGTAGGGAGATACAAACTCCTTAACCTTCTACCGGCTGCTAAAAGCTATTCGGTTTACTAGACATGCCCTACAGCTTTAAACGCCTTACGGCAAGTAGTGAGTGAAAAAGGCTGCCGACATAACTAACAGACAATTACGCATAATTATACACACCGAGTACTGCTTTCATGGGCCCCATCATCATGTGCATGTACATTAATGTAACAGTCTTTTTACAAAGTAAAAGAAAAATTTATAACTTTAAAAGATTCGTCTGGTCTGTCTAATAATTACAGGTCTAAGTCGTCATTGCTTACGTTTCTTTATAAGCTAATGTCTCATTCTCTTCTTCTTGCATCACTAGTCGTTGGTTGTTACCTTGGTGTAGTCGTTTGGCCTGGATGCCCTACTAGTGATGCCTTGTTGGTTTGTCTTAGTGGAGCTTTTAATGGTGCTCCAGTATTCTTCTATGTTGGCAATATTGGAGGTGGTGGCTTGTATTATTACCTCCGTGCCCTTTGTCTGTCTTCTAGTCATCCTTCCTCCAAATGGTTCTTGTGCTTGGATGATTAGATCTTCTTCTTGGCACGATGTGTACCATTTTTCTTCACTTAAAAGATCTTCCATAATCCTTAGGATTCCTAAGGATCTGTTAACCTTTAAGGCTATGGGATTCTGCCTTCCTTCAATGGGCTTGAGTTCGGCTGAACAGAGTCCTTTTACGTCTAGGCATGGATTTTCTGAGAGCCGCATGAGCTAGAATCCTCCAATCTAATGGTTGAACCCGGCTTCTAGTCCAATAGAATAGCTTCTCAAATAGAAGGGAAGGTATTCCTTATTTGTCTCGATGTAATTGGCTACTTTTTTCGTCAAAACAGTATGCATTTGTAGTTTCTTGAACTAGAATTTTCCTAATTAGTACATGGCTAGCCAAGAGCTCGACTAGAATGTCTGTCTTTCCCCAAATGTTTATCTGAGGCATCTCTTCGCAGAATCCCTTGATGAATGAAGCTTGACCTGGAATTGTTCTTTTGAAGAGATAATTACCTATTTCTTTTAGGGTTTCGAAAATGTTTGAGTCTAGGTTCATCATTTCCTCATTTTTTACCTCTCGTTCCTTTCTCAACGGGGTAAATAGGTTGATGAAAAATCTATTTTTCTCATAAACAAGATTTTTTTCTTGTTCTCCTTGGGTAGAGCCGTCTGAGCTGTTACTCTAGCATAGGTTATCTCTTGGGGTCTAGGAGCATCTATTAAATTCCTGGGAGGAGCTGAATTTATCTGGGATATAGCGAGCCACTGGCTGTAGCAACAAATTCTGTATGAACTCTATTTTAAGGTTGTTGGAATGATTCCACCATAGAGCGTCTATGAGAGTGAGAGTTTCTTTAGTAAATGCTCTTCTAAATTTCACTAAGTCTGGGAATCTCTGGTCTGGTCTATAATCGGGGAAGAACATTCCTCCGATAATCTTGTTTTGTTTACAAATTTCTTCATTCCTTCTTCTAGGAGGGATGTGCACATCATCTAGATTTTCTAGGATTGGTCTTGGTAGCTTTAGCTTGTTTATTTTGCTGGTCTGAGTCCGAGGGTAATATGCACTCTATTGGTACCTGGCAACTTCGACCTGTTCGATAAATTTAGTCTTTCTGCTGGAGCATCCTCCTATTTCCATTGGTCTAGTCTGATTGTTTGTAGACAACATAAAACATACTATTAGATTTTTGGCAAACATAGGCTCTCTTGAAATGATATCAGGGATTGTATTCTTTTTCCCCTTAATATGAATTATGCTAAAATAATCACTAAGAGACTGTTGCCATCTAATTAGTCTATTAATCTTTGATCTATTCAGATTTAGGTCTCTAAATCATACTGCGTAATTAGAGTCTGTATACACCATAAAGTGTTTAGGTCTTAAAAAAAACGCATATTTTTTTATTGCTCTTACAATAGCGATAACTTATTTCTCGAGAGTTGTGTATTTTGTTTCGGGATCAGTGAATGTCCTTGAGCTGTATTTATACAACTTCTTTTTCTTAATCTGATAGTTTAAAGCAAAATAGATTACGCCCCATTATTTATCTGAAGCATATGTTTTTACTATGAAGATGTCTTCTGCATTAGGCATCTCAAGTCCAAGAATATTTTTGACTTCTTTTTTTAATTTAGTCATTATATCTGTGTCATCTTTTATCCAATTAAATGGATTAGTCTTTTCGGTTCCTTTTAGTTTAGCGGTAAGGCTTCTTCTTTTTTCGGCTAAATCTTTAAGGTAATCTGTGGCACAATTAAACAATCCAAGAAAGCTTTGTAATTGTTTTCTGTCATTAATTATGTCTGGAAAGTCTAAAATCTTTCTAGTAATGTGGTCTAAAGGAGATATCTTTCCATGTCTTATATGAACTCCTATAAAGTCTATTTCTTCTTGAAATAGAAGCATCTTTTTATGGGAAATAATAATACCGTGATTATCAAATTCGGCTATTATTATTCTAAGATGTTCTATATGGTCTTCTTCTGTATGACTTACAATTAGTACATCATCGATGTATACTAAGCAAAATTATGAATATTTTCTAAAAATGCCGTATATTATTCGTTGGAAGACTTGGGGTGCATTTTTGTATCCAAATGGCATTACTAGCCACTCATACTTTCCTTGTGGTACGCTAAACGCTGTCTACGGTATGGAGTCTGGATGCATTTGGATTTGCCATAATTCAGACTTACAATCAAATTTGCTAAATATCTTTCTATTTTTGATAAGACTAATTAGATTTTTCTTATCTAGTATTTTATATGAATCGAACTCACAATTTTTATTGAGAGCTCTATAGTCTAATACCAATCCTTTTTTTTCTCATTCATTTTTAACATAAAAGGCAAGGCTATTATGTCTACTAATGCTTTCTTGAATCATTCCTCCTTTAAGTAGACTATTTACTTATGTTTGGAATTCTTATCTATCTATTTGGGAATATCCTTTCTTATATGTGCCTCAATTTATGGTGGCGTCTGGGTGTATAGGTATAATCTTGCAATATGCCTTATCTTTTTCCCATTTTTTTATAGGATTTTCTCCAATTGTAGGAATTGATAATTCCTTGATCTTATCCTTTCTACTTCTAAGGATCTAATGTCTATCTTTTTTATCTTTCCCATTTCTTGGACTGCCAAGATGTGATGTCTAATCTGATCAACGATTTCTTATTGGATTAATGTTATCTGTTTATAACATTTGTTGTCTAAACAAGTGCATTTATGTTTAAGAGGGGCAGTAATTTCCTCTATTTCACCACACTTAGCTGTAGAACACTAGGGGGACCTATGAATGTTTTACTTGCATGAGGTCAAATGCTCTATCTCGAGATAGGAGTATAGTCTGTTTGTCAAATTTGCTAGTATGTGACAATTATATTTTATCATCATATTGAGCAAATGGTTGAGTCTTACAAAGGAAATCATTTTCTATTAAAAGATTTCCTATAAATTTACAAGTTGGGTCCATGACATAAAATTCATGTGTAAATTCATTTTCTCATATCTAAAAATAGATAGGAATAGTCTGTAATGGGAGTTCAAAATAATCCCCATTAGTAACTTGTCCGGAGATAAGTTGTTTGCTAGGTCTATAATACTCGTCTGGAAATGCATTTGATTTACAGATACTGGTAGTACAACCTGTATCAATCATAATAACGAGTAGTCTAGGATAGTCTTGATTAAGAATTTTTACTTCAATGAAGCTGATAAATAATCATTTAGCTAAGATTCCTAGATTATTCTATTCTCTATTTTTTTCTTTCCCTCCTTAATTTTATTGAGTCTATTTGTATCAATTTCTTGATAGTATTTTTCTATGTTGTGTCTAGTATATGATCATACTTATTTTCGTACATAGTACTAAATTCCTGTCTCCAACAATCTTTATGGTAATGAAGTTTGCATGTAATGCATACCATGAATAATTCAAGTGATATTATCGTAAAACAATAATCACAAGTGAAGTCTGCAGGGCTACATTTCATTTCGAATTTACACCTATGGCTTGGATTCGTGTAGCACTGAGGCATTCTCACCATCTTTTCTGGTTGAGAAGGTCGCCATACATCTATTAAATTACAGCAGTAAATGGCTTCTTCATAGTCTAGATAAATAGCTTATTCTATTGGTCCATTATCATCAATTGTGGTGATGACAAAACATTCTTTAAATTCTTCTTCTTCTTCAGAAGATGATTCAGTATCTGACTCAGTTGTATATGCACTATACACACTAGCATTGTCATCTACCTCGAAATCTGATAACTCAATATTATATATGAGGTCTAAGTCTTGTTAGTCAACTTGGGTATGCATGACTTTTATAAGTCTAACGCTGGGTTTTATTACTTTGTTCTCTCTTTGAGAACAATTTCTAGCGAAATGTCCTGTCTTTCCACACACCCAACATTCGTTTTTTGCATTATAGGATACTGACTTTTTATCTTCGTCTTTCCTATAATTAGGAACTTTCTTTCTGGTGTCTGAATTCTTCTTGAAATATCTCCTTCTAGGAAATAACTTCTAGGAACAGTTTCTAGCGAGAATGAATGGCGTTTTTACACTTAAAAATTCTAAAGCAATTTACGCTTTAAAAAAAATTCGTGTAAAATCTTGAGAATAACTCACGTTTTTTAACTTAAAAATATGAGAACAAATCACATTTTTAAGTCCAAAAATGTGACCTAGGCTCACGATTTTATGGTTACCAAATTTCCCCTCATAAACCACAAAATCACTCAATTGAAACTCGTCTTTTAACCTCATTCCACCACATCATAACACTAAAGTACTTCCCAGCATTTGCATATCCATTAATTAGAGAAAGATATGATTGCTCATCAGGTTCAACCGAAGAAAGACCATCCTAATGAAAGTATTTCTCGTGTCTTCTAACCTCCCAGTTTTGCAAGAAGCGTGAAGAATCGAATTCTAATCGTTGGTATCCACTTCAATTTGAGGGTCCTCAACAACCTCATCTAAAAAGGCTGTCATAAGCTTGAGCTGATGGTGTTCTATTAAACTTGTCATTATTATAAGATAACTCCCAATTAAGTCGAGTATTCTTGCTTCTCTTGTGTCTCTAAACATAAAAAACGCTAATTGAAAATCTTGGCCTGACATGGCCACTTTTATTAAAGAATCTTAGTTACCAACATCCAACTGCAACCCTAAACTACTTATTTCAGTAACCAATTGGGCTTCTTCAGCCATACATTGCTCTTTGTAGTAAACATTCAAGATCGATACATAGGTTGGGTGATTTGAAAATTTAGGTGATTTTGAGGTTGAAGAGAGGGGAGATTTGGGAATTATAAAATCGTGAGACTAGGTCACATTTTTAGACTTAAAAACGAATGTGAGTTATTCTCGCGATTTTACACAGATTCTTTTTTTAAAAGCGTGAGTTGCTTTAGCGTTTTTAAATGTAAAAGCTCCAAAAAAATTGCCATTCATTCTCAAGTTTTTACTTTCAACCTTATTTACCCAAATAAGATCAAAACTACCCTATCTATTCAAATAAGTTCAAAAACAACACTCATATAAAAATCTCTGTGTAGTCCTTTGATATGACAATGATCAAAATCTTTGATTGACATATTGCTTTTTCTAATTCTGACTTAAAATATTCGCCCTTCTCGATTTCATCATTGTCTCTACACATGCTGAATCGTTGTTGGACTAAACCTGTATAGAGGTGATCGGTAAAAGTTTTTCTGGTGTCTTCACCTATAAAGCTCAAAAGCACGTCATAGCAAGTGGAAGAAGAGGGTTCTTGATGTAGAACGGGAGCGGGCGGGAAGGACGAATAACACCATCTTCAACCTTGACTTCTTGAATTCACAAGAATGAAACGAAAATTCATCGAATTTTCAAAGAACAAAGAGATTTCTCAAATATTTTTCATTAATTCATAATTGGTTGGTCACAATGATATGAAATAAGCACTTATTTATAATTTAAAATGCTAAACCTACCTTAAATAAAAATTCTTCACATAAGGAAATTGAATTATTATAATCTAATTATATTTAAGACCTACCAAAACAAATATTCAAATTCAAATTCAAATTTTAAAAAAAGACTATAAATAAAGAAACTATTAACCCTAATTAATAAAATAAACATAAAAAACAATAAAATAATAATATGGTCTTCGTTTCCATTGCATCAGTTCTTGGGCTCTTGCAATGGCCATTGTATTATTTGGAGAAAGCTAGCTTTGGGGAATGAATGATTGAGTGGCCGAGCATAATTTAAAGCATTTATATTGGAGTGGATGTCAAATACTGGTTGTCAAAAAAATGGTGAAGCGATTAGGATAATCAAAGTCAATGAAAAGATTTTCATAACAAACCAAAAATAGGAAAATGAAAATGATAAAAGTTGGAGACTTGGACAATAGGTGAAGATTATTCCGTTGACTTTATTTAATGGAAGATTGGAAGGTACATGTATGTAGGCTGTTTGATCTCTTGCTTAAATAATGGCATTCTTTATTTTGTTTGGCTTTTCTCAATATAAAAAAATATTTAAGAGACTTGTTGCTTGCTGGCTTGCAACATGCATCCTTATCTCATATTGGGTCAAATCTAGCATTTTATGATTAGAACAAGTCCACCTATGTAATAATCTGCAAATAGACATTAATCAGAAAAATTTACATGCTTCAAATTTGTTGAATTGTGTAAGAAAAAAATGCGCTTGATAACAACATCTCCATTGGTTTTTCATGGTGAAATTATGTAACAATCATTACGAGCAAGGGGGAAACAGAAACATTTTCCAAACATGAAAAATACAAAGCAGATGCGTAGGTACAAAAGTATGGGGAAGATATCACTTGATGAAGTTTCCAATCAAGTTGGGATCATATTATGAAAACCATTTTAATGGGTGACTTTCTCAAATTCCCTGAGGTTGAGATATCATTTTTCATTCAGGATGTCAACTTGAAGTTACTATATATTTAATATTTAAGTACTCCCTCAACATAACAAAATTTGAGATAATAAACAGATTTTGTTTTAAACCATTAATTGTGATAAAATCCATGCATACTTAAAAAAATGTGAAAGTCAAACATGAGGTCTTTGTTAGGGACGGAGGGAGTATTACATTTCTAAATATTGCAACCCCGTTACAAGTATTGGAGACTTTGGTATTGATCCATTAGGTTTAGATTGCATGATAACAACTAGTTTTACTACTCGTTTGACTTCTCTGTCTTGCCATTGTTCATAGTTAAAAGTATACATTTATACATTTATCAATTAGGTTAACGTTTGAATCATGTCTTAAAATGAAACATCGTGTTTCTATCACAAACCATTTCATCCATCTGTTAGCATTTTCTATTTTTAGTACTATTAGGCTGATCCGTTTGATATCAGCATGGAAAATAAAAAGATTACTTGATTTGTGTTAGAAGTTGAAAAATTAGTTGAGCCAGATGCTTTCCATCTTGTGGTCATATTTATGAGGAGATGTCTTACATCCTTTATTAATTTTTGTAGAAAATATTTCTTCCTCCCCAAATAAAATTTTTCCACGGGAAAGAAGTAAAATAAGATATCTCACACATGCCCAATTTATTCTAACATCTTACTCAAAGCAAGTGTTTTTCTTTTCATTTTCCATATTGTTATCAAATGGAACCTTAATGTATATACACCATACAATAGAGATTTTAGGCTTGTACATGGGTAATAATGACAATACTTCAGAATAGCTGAACAATCTCGTTTAGCGAATTTCGATTTGGCTCAGTTTGTGAGGTAATGTTTTTTCCGCTGATTATGGCAAATATTGGCAGTCAATAAGATGGAGAATCGATTGGGATAATCAGAGTCAATGAAGACTTGGCCAATAGATGAAGATTATTCTGTTGACTTTATTTAATGGACGAGTGGAAGGTACATGTGTGTGGGCTGTTTGATCTCTTCCTTAAATAATGGCATTCTTTATTTTGCTTGGCTCTTCGAAACATAATAGAGTTAAAGACTTGTTGTTTTCTGGCTTGCAACATGCATCCTTATCTCATAATAGGTTAAAGCTAGCATTTCCTGATTAGAGCAAGTCCACCTATGTAATCTGCTAATATAATACACATTAATCAGGAAAATTTACAAGTACAAAGCAGATGCATTTGTACAAAATATAGGGGAAGATATCACGTAAAGGAAGTTGACAATCAAGTTGGGATCATATTATGGAAACCCCGTTGATGGGCGACTTTCTCAAAATCCCTGAGGGACCCTTTTTTTTTCAGGATGTCAACATGAATCAACTATTTTATATTTATAGTATTCCTTCGTTCCAATTTAAGAGTCGACTTTCCTTTTTCAAAACATAATCAACCTATTAAAACTCGAGATAAGAAACAAATATCGCAATCATGTTATAAGTATGACATTTTGCTATTGATGCACGCATTAGGTTTAGATTGCATGATAACAACTTGTTTTACTCCTCTCCTTTGATTTCTCTGTCTTTCTGTTGTTATTGTAAAACTATACATATTCACTTATTTCAAAATGATCTTTGTGATTGATTCCTGTTGGTGGAGGTTAATTAATGTTTGTGGAATTAAAAAATCTTCAGCTGTGTGTTTCATCATCTTCTTCGTTCCGATTTCAATGTTCAATAAAGCCATCTCCGCTTAAAAAATGGATCATTTTATTGCCTCTGTATCATTGGATTGTGGGAGTTGTGACCATCTTCTAAATCATGTCTTAATGTCTTATAGTGAATCATCGTGTTTCTGTCGCAAACCATTTCATCTATCTGTTAGTGATGCATATTTTTAGTACTTTATATGTATCTATACCAAATTAGAGATTTTAGGCTTGTACATGGAGTAATAGCAACACTACACCAGAACAGCTTAACAGGCCCTTTAGGCCTTTAGTGAATTTCTTAATGTGGGACGGCCGCTGGCCTTGCTTGTAAGGTAATGTCTGCAATCTCCTCCTTAGTCGAAAACACCACACCTAGGGCCATGAAAGTTATAGGTGTATTCTTTTGGTCGAGTTTGGGGCAATATGAGGTGTTTCCACTAATAATGTATTTTTTTTTTACTGAATGTATATTACAACTTTACCAGTAATTAGTTAATCTCTCTGGCATATCCTTAACATTGCTTAGCTATCTCCAAGGAATTTATTAGCTCTTCATGAATCTACAAGCTTTTTTCCTCTCAGGATAAGATTACGAATCTACAGGTTGTATAAATTTATATACCATATGATTTTGAAAAACAGAGGATTTTTCATATGGCTGCAAATTGATGTTGTTAGTGACATTATGGTAACATGTATAGCATCTGTTCTTGATTTTTTATTTTTCACTTCATAAAAAAAATAAAAATAGAAACTGTTGTCAAGAATTACTGCAAAATTTTATTAACAATTCTAAATGAACTATACCACTATCCCTATCCCCGGTGGTAACAATGAGTAGCACCACTTCTTCAATTTCTGCTAGTGTTTTTAATCATGTCGACTCTTTCAACAATGTACATTATGTTTCTTTCCATGATTCCTCTTAGAAATATCAAATATCTCATAGAAGTTGTCGTTGGAAACAAAGTATACCATTAGGTTGCATTGACACTTCTCTAATGTTTGCCAGAAAGCTATTACTGTCAAAACTATTATAATTTTGAATATACACAAATTCTGTGATAGTTGTCATGCCACCCATGACCCATCCCACAAATAGCATGTACTCACGTCAATGTCGACCCGTCTTGCAACCACATTAATTTATATCTTTGGCTCGAGAATCTATTCCAATTATGTACACTGATCAGCAACGCCAAAGCTGTGTGACTCAATTTGTCTCTAATGACTTCTGTAATTTTTTGGATAAACCCTTCACGCCTAAAAATCCAGTCAGATTGGATAGGAATTTTAGATAACTTACATAATCTTGTGAAAACAACAAAAACAAAAAGAATAATGCTACAGAACAAATATATGCAGATTAAACAGAACAATGTGTTATTTTTTTATTTTTTTAAGAAACAAAATAGTATTACTGAACCAAAAATAAGTACAGCTGAGGGAGGGGAATATGCACACTACAACAAAATTGTATATTAGGCACAAGAGTTTTGGGACAGCACATAAAGGCATTTCCACCTCCTTATTATTGGGACATATAATATGCCCACGGCCATTACATAAAATTCAAACATTCAAAACAAGTAACAGTTCCCTGAAACACTAACCCTCCTTGTCATCTTGGTTGTACCTCTCCGCAAGTGGGGACATAGAAGTCAAGGGTTCGAGAGTTGGTACCAACAACAACAATTCCCTGTAACAGAGTACTCATAAGAACCCCTTTCAAAAAATTATAGCTCCCCAATATAGTTACCCTTGATGTCTTCCACTCATTCAATCTTCTGACATCCTATCAATATAAGAAAATATTAAAGATTAAAATTCAAAAAAAAAAATAAAAAAAGAAATTTTGCATCAATGTACAATTGTACATACAAGAATTAATGTAATTCTACCTAGACTTGGCAAAGCAATACACGAGATGATAAAATGACACGAATTGAAAGAAAATTATAAGTTAATAGGTGAAACCTTAATAGTTTCGGGCTATATTGGTGCTAACACGATAAAATAATAGGTCGGGTCAATTAATATTTGTTAATACGATAATATCAATTAATGATATATATGAATACACATATTTCTATGTTGCATAATTATACTAGGTATTGTTTGTGCCGAACGGCACAGCGACGTAAAAAAAAATTAACAATTAAAAATAGTGAAATTGAGCAAAAAATACTTAATATTTAAACAGTATGAACCCGAAACATATATTTAGAAAATTGTATATGCCACCTATTTAACTGTTAAGCGCCAGGACGGGAGGGGGAAGAGGAGGAGTTCGTTAAAGCCGAACTCGAGATACCAAAAGATATATTGGATCCGACCAGATTGAGGTGATTTTCAATTGAAAAACTCGAATTTTCTCCTATTTCACCACTTCATTAAGGTTGTGTTGAGTTAATTTTCCATCACTAATCATTCACTAATATATACAAAAATTAATATTTTGAAAAATTAATATATCCCAGTATTATTACAATGTCATTATATATTTATCAAATTTTAATTACAAACAGATTATACCATTGGTATGAATATTAGTTTGCAAAAGTAATGTGCTCTAAAAAACATTTAAATTTGTAAAAGATTAAACATTTTCAGAGAAGGAAGGGTTGTGACATTTGCCATCCGTATTTATTCATTATATATATAACAGCATTACATATTTTCAAATTTTAGTTGTAAATATATGGTACCATTGGTAGTAACAATGGTTTACAAAAGTAATATATATATATATATATATATTTTAAATAAAATAAAATAAACTATTTAAGTTTGTGAAAGATTAAATAAAAACATATATCTTTTTATATTTTTAAACTAAAAGAAGAATTAGGTTAGAACTGGATTTAAAACAAATAAATTGTGTAAAGCGACTTGAATGTAGGTAAATGAAGAAAAAAATATGTCAAAGAGGGAAAAATAGGTCTCAATAGCTTTTCTTTAATTTTTTTCTTTTATACATAATTTTATAGGCATTGATTAGTAAATTTCAAATATGCAAATTTTAATAATTTCTATCTTTTGAATTAGTTAATATATTTTAAATTTTAAAAATAAGTTAATGAGAGATAAAAGTTGGAGAGAGAGTGAGAATAGATTGGCAAAATAAGAGGGAAAAAAATTGTTGACTTACTTGATTTGATATTTTGAAAACACATTTAATAATCCAAAAATTATCTTATTTATTGTAACTAAATGTCAGCCATTGATTTGATAAATTGATGTGTGATGTTTCCTTCCCTTATAATATAGATACGTATACTTACATTTCTTAATATAGTTGGTATGTAATTTATAACATTATATATTTGCATACGTATGTTCATTATAATGTATGTGTATATATAAGTGTATAATTTTATAAAAGATGTGCCCAGCTTTTAATATACGCATATATGTGTTCGTATTCGACTCGAAATAAATTGTTTCATTTAATAAGCAAGTAAGAACGGGTTATGTTGGGTTTGAATATATATGATATTTCAGCCTACTAAAAAGTCACACATTTAAACCCGAACTAATAGTACCCAAAACAGGATAAACTTGAACACGACTCGAACCTACCCATTGGCCATGTCTAATTTTACCCATAATCTTGAGGCGGGAATAAATAAAATTATTCGTCATCTAAATGATATTTCTTTCCCTTTTTCTTTTGAAAATTTAATGGTTATCTCTCTAACTGGAAAATTAATTAAATATAATTTCATCATCTAAATAATCTTTCTTTCTTTCTTTCTTTCTTTCTTTCTTTCTTTTTAATTTAAAAAAAAAATAAAAAAATTAATGCTTCTCACTAAATAATACCTTTTTATAACCTGTTAATAATATATATATATATATATATATATATATGAATATACATATTTCCATCTTTCATAACATTACTATAAATGTACACTTATGTTTCTTAATATAGTTGGTATGTAATTTTTTTATCAGTTCTTAATATAGTTGGTATGTAATTTATAACATTAAATATTAACATGCCTATGTTAATTATAATGCATGTGTATAATTTTATAAACGGTGCGTCTAACTTTTAATATATGCATATATGTGTTCATATTCGACTCGATCCAAACAAATCATTTCATTTAATAAGCGCGTAATAACAGGTTGAGTTATGTTTGAATATGATATTTTCACTCTATTAAAAAGCCACTCGTTTAGACCCAAACTGATAGCACCCAAAACATGATAAACATGAACACGATTCGAGCCGACCCATTGGCCAGGTCTAATTTTACCCATAATCTTTAGGCAAGAATAAATAAAATTTAGATTTTAAATTCTTAATTAAATATAATTTAATCATCTAAATAATCTTTCTTTCCTTTTTTTTTTTGAAAATTTAATGCTTATCTCTAGAACTGTAAAATTAAAAGAGGGGTAAAAGGCGCAAACCACTTTAATCTTTTCGGTAACCAAAGATCTTCATTGGGATTTTTCTCAAAGTGTCGGTCGACATAGTACTCTGTAGGAGAATTGAAAATTGCCACCACCGTGGTGTACTTTGCAGGAGAATTATTATGTGACTCCTCCATGGTGTACTCTGTAGGAGAATTGTCATGTGACTCCTCCATGGTGTACTCCGTAGGAGAATTGTCATGCGACTCCTCCACGGTTGAGGCACTTCCGATCGCTTCTTCTGCGTCACGATACACAATTTTGAAGCCATCCTTTACCTCATATTCATCCTTAATATCAAACGTAACACTACTTTCATGTCCAGCCTTCAACTGATTCCCAAACCTCCATCTGCTCAACCATCCCACATTTTCATTTTTTGGAAAGTCGTTAGGGATGCTTATCCAGTTCTCATCATCTGTCTTATTCTCGATGTCATCAGATATGCCCCTATAGATTTCTGTTTTCTCAGACATACTACACCACACATTCAAGCATTCGGTTCTATGATCTGTAGGAAGCGGAGGCACAGTATGACCTGCTGATCCCATACCCTGATACGTTTCAGCCGGAAATATTGGGCCATCCTTAGCCTCAAGATATACGTTAAATTTACCATACTCGAACGTTCCCTGGGCCACATGAATCATAATGTTAATTATTAATCCCACACCGGCATGTAACATATTATATCTATATATATCTATATCAATATCTATATCTGTATCTGTAAATCTAATATATATATACCTAATTGTCTTAGTTTTATGCTTTACTCAACGAATTGTCTAGGTCTTACGCTTTAAAAGAGATATTTTTCATGCACAATAAAATTTATATTATCTTGAGACTCCTACGTTGGAATAGAGAGCATATATAATTGGTAGAAAAAAAAAATCCAGTGATGAATGCTATGGAATTTAATATTCAAATTAATATATGTTGACCTAAGATTTACAACAATTATAAAATATTTTAGTACTCTTTGTCAACACGGTGTACGTAGTAAGTATAATTTTACTAATATAATACTTTTTAATTAATTTTTAATTAAAGATAAGAGCGCTTTGGAGATATATATATATATATTACATTGATGTGGGTGAATTTAAAGTTTTTTTTGTTTGCAGGAGTGAGTTTTGTGTAAACATATGCATTTTAAAACTCTATTGAGATTGAAATTTTTTGCCAATATTTTTCGTAACTTTTTGTTTGTTGTTTTAAATTTTTTGGATCCTTTATGACATTCAATTTTTTGCTTAAATTTGGTGTGAGAGACCATTAGATAGAGAGCTAGAGGTTATGGAAAGCAGCAAGAGAACTAAGAAAAAGTTCAAGAGACAAAAGATATGAAAGAGACAATATAGATTGTTTAACCTTATTTAGGTTAAAAAAAAACCTACCATATATATTGAACCAAAATAAATTATTTATGATAAAATCTATATGGAATCAAATTTTCTTATTTATGATAAAGGATTTTTTTGTATTAAACTTCTTGCTTCAGTTATTTATTTAATAATGGATGGTATGTATTTGAACAACATTACTATTAAAATATATTAGGAGAATCCATATTGGAAGAACACTGTTTACAGATGAATTAAGCATGCATAAAGTTGTACCTAGCTATATGAAGTATTATTTTTGATGCTGAATGTATACCTTAATTTATTCAATGTTAATATAGTTGATATTCAAGCATATTAAAAAATTAGTAAAACAATTTATGAAATTCAAGAGAAATAGTGCATGTATTTTACTAACATACAATTTACATAATTAGGCCGTATTTGTTTTTTCATATACAGTATAAATATAGGTCTTAAAAAATAACTAAACAAATTAAAATGACAATGAACTATGATAAGAAATTATTTGAATCACCCCCTCATACGAGTCCAAGACCAGTTTGATAAATTTTGTATGTGTTAAACTCCTTAATTTTATATTTTTTTTCAAAACAGGGATAGTTCTTAGTCCCATTCAATTCGATAAGTTTTATAACATTTTTTCATTTTCTAGAATTATTTTTTGTATCTAAACATTTTGTTTACTTTTAAATTCATAGATTTTTGCCAATATTTTCTCTCTAGCAGCTGTCATCATAATTAATTTCCGTTCACATATTAATTTAAGGGCTATTTCTACCTGAGTTTAGAATTTATGGGCAAATATGATAATAAATGATAATGACTTTTGAATCTTTAATTCAATATGAGTTTCTTTTGTTTATGTTCAGTACCTACTTAAATGGAAATTTATTTTAAATATAACTTATTGTATAAAGGTTTGTTTAGCGGTTAGA
Organism: Lonicera japonica; assembly: GCA_021464415.1. Lineage (NCBI taxonomy): Eukaryota > Viridiplantae > Streptophyta > Magnoliopsida > Dipsacales > Caprifoliaceae > Lonicera > Lonicera japonica. Next base: position 36,189,113 of record CM038471.1, on the reverse strand, counting down.
TTTAGGGTGCGTTGGATAAAAAAGTTGAAAAATTATTAAAAACACTATTGATTGTCACGAAAGTTGAAAAAATAGACGACTAATTTAGTGAAAAAGCTATATTAATTTTTGGATTTTCCATGGAATAAAATTCTTTAGGTGGTGTGTAAGAAATTATTCCATGGAAAATAAAGAACGATGTGGAATATATGCTTAGATTAATTTAAATAAATATAAGCAAAGAAGAATAATAACATTTTCAAGTAGGTAGTACAGAGAAGAAATAATTTTTTAGTAGCAAAAAATCCCAAAATATCTCAAAAATAACTTTTGTTGGATGAAACTATTAATTAAAAATAGTGTATATATAAAGAGAAAGGGGCACCTGCATATACTCTTTCCCTTTGTCTTCTTTCTTGAAAAAGTCTTTCCATGTGTCTTCCTGTCCAACCATTTTATAGCAACCATTTAACCAGAGGTCAACCCTCTCATTTAGAGACATTACCTTTTCGAGTGATCTGCAACTTGTCACGTCTATGCAACCTGATTTCATCATTAAACCATTAAGATCAAGTGATTGGAGCCTATGACATTGATACATATCGAGGGATTTTAACCCGCTAAGGCTTCTTATGCAATTTGGTAGCCTACGAAATTGGTTCTTGCTTAAGTCCAAGTTAGATAATGAGGGTAGGTTACCGAAATGCTCGGGGAATGAATCATCAGATAAATTGCTACCGGACATACTTAAGCTTTTCAAAGAGTATGGTAAGCAAGCCCAGAAAATCTCTGGACCTTTCCTTGGTGTTGGCACCCTTGATCGAAAAATTTGTTGTAATAATTTCACCTCCCCACTACTTGTTTGTAATAGGTTTAAGTCAATTCCATCAGCCTTAATCACTTCTAGTGACTTCATTTTATTCATCTCACTTGGGAACTCAACAATATTGCAACCTGAGATTATTAGAATCCTTAAAGATACTACCTTGTCAATGTTTCTTGGAAGCTTTCTTAGAGTTTTGCAATCTTCTAGATCCAGTAAATCAAGCATCTCAGCGTACTCAATGGATTCACAAACCTCAACTAAACTCATACAACCCTTAAGGATCAATCTTTCAAGGTTGGGGAGGCCTAAGAAGTTGGGGGTTCTTACCAGCCACTCAGAAAAACTCAAATCAAGGATCTTCAATGATTCAAGAAACTGTAAGGGAAAATAAAAAGGACTATTTAATTCAATATCCACAACTTGTAATCATAAATTGAGGAAAGAAGAAAGGTAATTGAAAGTCATACCGGAGTTTTCTTCCAAAGATGTTTTAATCTACTGTGACGCAAGTCGAGAGCAACCAAGTTCTCCAATGTAAATTCAGAAGGGACATATTTTAGTGGAAACCCGTGCCAAGACAGCCACACTAAACTTTTAGGGAAATTCTCATAGTTTCCCGTAAGTTGTACATAACTAAGTTTGAGTAGCCTTAGTTTTGTCATGCTTTTAAATGCATCGGTTCTCAAATATACCCCATGTAGACTTGTTAAAGTTGTGCTTACTGATTGCCCAGAGACAAATCCTAAAAGACGCCGCTTAAGTGAGCTCGCATGCTTTAACAAAATTGATTTGCTATGAAATTCTTCGTACCGGCGCTTTTTTGCAGTATTACCAACTTCCTCAACCATACGCATGTCAAGGATAAGGCCTTCAACTGTGTTGGTACCCTATTAAAAGAACAATATGAACAACATGACAAAAATAAGGATAAATTATTGGAATACTTGTAAATTAATTAAGAAACACATACACGTGAGATGATTTTTACCGTTTCATTTTGCAATACCCTAAAGGAATCCCCATGGTGCCATAATCTGCTACGCCCTCCTACCTCATGTGATTCTTGGCGTACAATTTCTCGTCCCATGTCTCGAATTAATCTATGCATCCTTAGCACTTTATGACTGTCCCTTTCTAAGAGACAACGATCAATGAGATTTTGAATTCCGATTTTTGCATGAAGGTCACATTTCTCTAGTAGTATGATTGCGTAATCCTTATTGGTTCCATTGAAGAAGCAAGCAACATGGAGGAATAATCTTCTGTCGTGGTCATCTTGTAAAGTGTCATAACTAATTTTAAGTTTCTTGAGGATTTGATTGTGAGGTATTGCTTCCAATTTTGCTAATTGGTTGACCCATTCACCTTCACTTTTCCCGGATAAAGAAGACCCTATAACCTTAAGAGCTAAGGGAAGCCCTTTACAAATTTGCACTGCCCTTTTCGTGTGCTCTGTATAACTTTCGAGAGGAAAATCTTCTCCAAATGCATGCAAACTGAAGAGCTGAATTGATTCACCATTATCCAATTCATCAACTCGAAAAATCTCATGAGGTTTTAGTAACCTTTCATGCCTAGTTGTTATAATGACTTTACTTCCTGGAAAAAGCCAATCACGCATTCCAAGTATGGCATATATTTGATCATCTTGTTCCACATCATCAAGAACAAGAAGCACCTTTTTTTTACGGACGACATTTATGATCTTGGCAAGCCCTTCATCAACATTATGTATTTTTCTTTGTTCCCTTCCGGAAATATCGAATAGAAGTTGTGTTTGTAAGGAAACTAAACCATTAGGTTGTTCTAACATTTCATTGATGTTTGCTAAAAAGCTACTACCGCCAAAACTACCAAAGTTTTGATTATAGACATATTTTGCAATGGTCGTCTTTCCAATGCCTCCCATCCCACAAATAGCACGTACTTCAACATCAGTTGACCCGTCTTGCAACCACTTATTTATATCTTGGACTCGAGAATATATTCCAATTAAAAACGGAGCAACGTGCAAGGGTGTGCGACTCAATTTGTCTTCAATGACTTTTATAATTTTGTAGATAAACTTGGATTCATGCCTACAAATCAACCGAACAGTAAATAGTCAGTCATACTGAGACTTTCAATAGCATGAAAAATATTGTAGGAACAACAATAACAAAAACAACAACAATGATACAAATGTAGTATCTCCAAGTAACAGTCTGATTTCTTTTTAGTTCTAATTTTTGTCCATTGATTATAGTGACATCTACTATTTTATTTAAATTTGTAAAGTCAAACAAGAATTACGAAATTTTTAGGGAAGGCAAAACATCATAACCTTAACTTTAAGACACTTCTTCCGTGGCTCAAAACAATCTCCTTTTGAGTTTCCACTGATTTTAGGACGAACAAATTAGGAATGCAGGTAAACTCGATTTCTTACTAAGTATTGCATTGGAAGCTAGTGGGTCAAGAAGCTTTGGGTTGGTGGAACTACTCCTCACCTTGTACTAGGGCGCTAATTAAGTGCCCCTATTTGTTTCATATAGAATTGCACATTAAGGTCGCACTAACATCTGCAATGGGACACTCTCAATCGCACTCTAGTCACAAGAAGATTCTCAAGGAATTTGACAATACCCGTGATAGGAGTTCTCGGCTCCATTTTGTTTCTGCTCTATCTAGTTGATTAGGTAAGAACTAGGAATGTACCCATTAGTGCTTATGACTGTGATTGACTTGAAATAAATACAAAATCTTGCTCAATAGTAATGAAAATAATAATAATCCAACCATGGTGCTTGCTTTATTGATAATACAGGGGTATTTAGTTATAATTTTCAGATCAAATTCCTTAATTAACTTGAAAAATATACCAAAGGATCAGATTCCTTAGGGTTTGCTTTGCTAATCGCATAATCACAAATAACCAAAATAGCTATAAAAATTCATTTACCCATAGTTGTTCTTTCTTTATTAGAATTAGTGTATTAGCTATATTTCATATTAATTGTATAGTTGACTTTACTTAAACAGAAATTATACTCAGCCATTTATCAATTCAAATTAAGGATCAACAGTGGAAAATTATAATATTCGTTAACACTAATAAATGACTTGTTTAGAGGCTTCATTCTAAGAAAAAGCAAAAGAGAGAGATTAAAAATATAAATTTCACATTTAGATTCCGGAGTTTAGTTTGGGATATTCAATTCGGATAAAAATATGAATGACCTTTATGGTTTTCTCTTAATAAGACAAGGGAAGGGGATTGCTAATTTACTATGCGGAATGCTAGAGTAGTGACTAAATGGAATTTTTTTTCCATTTATTTGGGAATTCGGATCTAGTCTTCTAGGGAAAAAACTGGGCGGCAACAAATATTTAAATTACAAATGAAAAGAAAAATGATGAGCCTACTTACTGATCAGCTTGGTTTCTCAAGTCTAGCCCAATTAAATCAGCAACTTCTTGAAGTGCTGATCTCCACCCATTTATCTTTTCCCTCAATCTTCTTTTCCCCTCGGAATCCGTTTCTTTTTCAAATTGCTCTTCGTATCTAGCAAATGCTACTGCTGTCCTCCCTGTTTGCTTCCGAACTTCGGATGGATCTATGTGATAGAACACTGGTAAAACTAGATGGTTAGAGCTCTTCCTTCGTTCGAGGATCATCACCAGTTCATCAAGGCACCAGGTTGAAGACGCGTAATTCTCTGATATGACAATGATTGAACTCTTTGACTGAGGGATCGCTTTTTCTAATTCTGACTTGAGATTTTCGCCCTTCTCCATCTCATCATCGTCTCTAAATATGCAAAATCCTTGTTGGTCTAAAGCTGTATATAGATGATCTGTAAAAGTTTTTCGAGTGTCTACGCCTCTGAAACTCAGAAACACATCGTAATAAGTGGAAGAAGAGGCTTCATCGGATCTCATAACAGCCATTATATTATTTGGAGAAAGATAGCTTTGGGCAATGAAATGAAGGAGCACCCAAGCGTAAGCTAAAAGTAATTATATTGGAGAGGATGTTATATATTGGTTGTATACAAGGAGGAGGATGAATTGGGATAATCAGAGTAAATGGAATCTCCCATGAAAATGCAAAAAGTAGAAAAAGGAAAAGAGAAAGTGAAATACTTTGGAAAATAGGTGAAGAAAAGAAGGGGAAACTTGCAAACCGGCCATGAGTGCTTCCGGCTAATGTCCTAAAAGTTCAGTTAAGCAAATATGCTTTGCTAGTCTAATGTAATTATTTTGTTTAGCCTCTTACTTAAATATTGGCTTAACTTACAGCCATCAAATTTATTGAAGTACATACGAAAAAGATAACGGTAACTTCTATATTAATTACTACAGTACAATAATAAAAAGATCAATTAAGTGCATGCACGGGCGGGACCGAAGCACTTTTCCAACACGAAAGTTTTTTTTGACAATAATATGAAAAATAAAAATTTTTAATTTAGATAAGATGATGAAAAATAAGTTGAGAAATGTGTTGATATTAACTCTTATTTTTTTACTAGCTTCTTCCATGAAAAAAATTTCTTTGGACACTCGTGAAGAATTTTTTTCTATAAAACATAAAGAACAATGAATGACATATACACGCAAAAATAAGTATGAGTTGGAGAGTATCTCACTACATACTTCAATCTATTTTCTATCTTCTCACTCAAATTAGTTGTTTTTATTGTCATTTTTCATGTTACCATCAAACGGAGCCGAAAAATACAAAAAGATGTATCAAGTAACTAGGTAGTTCAAGACTTGAAGCAACAACTGAAGTTGCAACTGCGAAGGTTGGACTTCATAGTTGTTGAACTTTCTTGAACTCTATCTCAGATAGGGTATTGAGATTTAAATTTTCATGTGTAAAAGACTGCAATTTCTTGTATCCATGTCGTAAGGGAATTAATGGTTTAACCTTGGAGTTGTTATATCATCAGATTATCTTAACCATGCTCTAAATTTTGTTTTACTTGGGCTCCAAACCTATTGATACAAACTTGCAGCGGGTCTCCAAATCTGCTGTCAAGATTCAAGAAGGTGTATGTCCATGTTATATACTCTCTCTCTCTCTCTCTCTCTCTCTCTCTCTCTCTCGTAAGAGAAGCCTTTGTTTATTAATTAAGTGTTCGTTTGATTCGATTTTTGGTTCATTCTTAAAATTCTAAATTATTGAATTTACATAAAAAAAAATATCATATTAAGAACTTTAATTATCACTTGATCAGACTTAAATTTCTCCTGTGAAATTACTATTACCAACTAACAAAACCTTGGAACACTCGAATACTAGAAATAGTATATTCCCCTCTTTTGCTTGTAGTTGTTAATTTGTTTCAGAGGGCACACATATTTTTACAGACAGCATCTTTTATGGAGATTCTTTAACAATTGTTGGCAGACAGAGAGGTGTTATAATAAGATGGAAGGAGGTAGAATTTTCAATTTGAAAGCATCTTTTATGAAGATTATTTAACAATTGTTGGCAGACAGAGAGATGTTATTATAAGCATGGAAATGAAGATGGAGGAAGGAGAAATTTTCTGTTGTCTTGTTAATTATTGGTGCGCGCGTGTCTACCACTAATTGAATTGATAACTAGCATAGAGAATAATTGGTGAAGTCTTGAAAGAGTTTAATTTTTGATATTTTTTAGCGAGAGTTTATTACATATAAACCCGTAATTTCTGGTTTAGATTGCGTGTACATGCGTTAAGGGTGTAAAGGTGTAATTTATTTGTATACAGTACGTTAGGGATGTTAAAGTCAATTTAAAAATTAACTGAATGGACTGAATCGATCCAATCGACCTTCAAAATTTCGAATAAAAAATAATTAAACCAAAAATAAAAAAATAAAAAAATTCGAAAAGTTTGGTTCGGGGATAGTTAATCCAAAACTGAGTCAAACTGAACCGAATTAAATTATGTATAAAAAAAGGAAATACTGTAAGAGCATACGCTAAGTATAATATGATATAAAAAAGAGTTACTTCTTATTAATTGTGTGTTGTGATCCTCTTAAAAAAAGTTATTGATGTGTGCCCTTATTATTGAGTTAATTACATGATGATAGAAAAAAAAATATCACATATATGATGGTAAGATAATTCATTATTTTATTTAATGTGTTTTATTTTTGTAAATATACAAATAAAATAGTAAGTAAATAGATAACATGGTTTTTATATGTTTGCTCCTTATTTTCGAAAAATCGTGACTTTAGTTTGAATCTTGACCAATCTCACATTAATACTTGCTAGTATTCCATTGTTATATTAAATTAATTTAAAAAAAAAAACATATGTCAAAACTCAAAACTTAATAAAACTGAACCGAAATCGAACCGAAATTTTTGAATCAAGTTTGGATTTAGAAGTTTTAAAAATCGAAACCAAACCGAACTAAAACCGAATTTTTATATTCGATTTAAGTTTTGAGTACCTTAGTTTTTACCCCGACTGAAACCAAAAACATTCCTACTACAGTATAATTACTATTTGACGAAAAAAGACAAAAAAAAATTAGATGCTCAGTGGACTAACGAGTGGGAATTCGTAAATACCACGTAATAATCGGTGTTCACTGTTACTTTTAGCTTCCTTTTATTACATCAGCAAGTGCTGGGGGATTTTTTTATTCTGACGTTGCAGAAAAAATTCTCAACATCTTTATATCGAAAGCACTTCTCAACGGATCGACAAAATATAAAACACATGTGAAGATGCAGAATATTTTGTTTTTCTTTCTATTTTCTATCTCTTTTGTTTGGTTTTTTTATTTTAGTTAATATTTTTAGTTTACTACACTAAAATAAATGATTTGTGACCGCCAAAATTGAGTTATTAAAAATTTATCCCCTTAAAGTATTCCGCTTTCGTACTTTAATTCATGAAGTTTAATTTGCATAATTCTAATCCTTAAAGTTTGAATCCGATTTCACTTTTGACTTTTGTCACTGTTTCCGTTCAAAAGTATAACGGTTTGGACTAAAGTGAAATAGGATTCAAACTTTAAGGATGCGAGTTATGCAAATTAAATTTCATGGATTGAAGTGTAAAAACGGGTAAACTTTAAGGAGGGTAAATATTTAGTGACTCGTCAAAACTAGTTATAAAGGCCATTAATTTGTACTTGCTTTCTGGTAGTCGAAATTAATATTGTGACTGTTGTAGGAATAATTCACACTCATTCTTCATTAGATGAGCCCTTTAAATAGGGTACAAATACAATAGTAAATAGGGTTTAATTCACACTCATTCTTCATTAGATGAGCCCTTTAAATAGGGTACAAATACAATAGTAAATAGGGTTTACAAGGAAGCCCATTATGGCCCATGATACATAATTTACACAGTAAATCCCTAATACATATTCTATCTAGGCGATAGCACACTACGTGTAATTTCCTTAAACACTCCCCCTTGTGCTGAGTCGAAGATAGAATGGTACCTGTCTTGTTGCCTCATTAAAACCTTGTCAAGTAACAAAAACCCTGTGGGAAAAATAACCTTGATCAAAGGGAAAAGAGTACAACATTATGACAATCCTGTTAGACTTCTTTCATTGAGTCTATATTCTCATTTGATCCTTACTTCAATCAATAGAGTCTGCACGTATCGTTACCTCGTTAAAAACCTTACCAAGTAACAAAACCCAGTGGGAAAAATAAATCTTGGTTTAAGGAAAAGAGTATAACGTAACGTCGTGTGGATGTTAGACTCCCCCTCAAGTCTATACCTCCCCCTGATATTTACATTAATCAAGAAATTTGAAAAGCTTATGCATGTATCGTTGCCTCGTTAAAAACCTTACCAAGTAACAAAACCCAGTGGGAAAAATAAACCTTGGTCTAAGGAAAAGAGTACAACGTATGTGTGAAAATTTCATCATATTTCACACATTCCCTTGATCATTACTTCGATCATGAGAGTTGGAAAAGTCTAAGCACCCTTATATTTTTCACATGCTTTTTAAATATGGCCTTAGGAAAAGATTTGGTGAACTAGTTTGATATATTCTCCTTAGAGCTTTGTGTGGGCCAGAGAGATGCCCAACATCAACAAAATCAATCAAGATTTTGTTTGGAATTTCAATGTAGGGGGTGGCTATTTTAGCATCATCATTTACTTTAGATGTTACTGTCGTATACACCTTTTCTGTCTCTCTGTAGGGAAAGAACAATTTCAAGCCAATGGTTCTTTTTAAGCGTTCAATTATGCTGCGTTGGCGCTAAGCTAAATCTAGCTAACAAGTTCAATGCGAATATTATATCTAGTCGAGTATTTTGTGTTAAGTGCAATAATGCGCATATTGCATTTAGATAGGAAGTTTCATTTCCCAACACATTTTCGTAATCTTCCTTTGTACGAAATTGATCTTTCCTTTGATCTAAACTTCGACCGATCATGGGAGTGCTAGCAGAATGCGTTTTGTCCAGGTTAAATTGCCTGATTATCTTTTGAACATACGCAAACTAGTGGATTAGTATTCCACAAGCTCGATATTCTATATTAAGATCTAAACAAAATTCGAGCTTTCCCAAGATTCTTTATCTCAAATTTGGATTTCAAGTAACTTGCGGTTTCTCTTATTTCATCAAGAGTACCTATTATGTTCATATCATCGACATATACAGCTACAATTACGAATCTAGAACTTGTTTTCTTTATGAATACGCATGGGCATAATTCATCGTTCTTATATCCCTTCCCAATCAAGTAGTCACTTAGACGGGTATACCACATCCATCCGAATTGTTTTAATCTGTAAAGTGAGTGTTTCAACCTAATTGCAAACGCACTCCATGGTTTAGAGTCACTTGACTTGGGTAATGTAAGGCCATATGGCACTTTCGTATATATCTCTGAATCAAGATCCCCTTAGAGATATTCAGTAACCACGTCCATGAGCTGCATTTTCAGTCCTTCGAAAACTACCAAAGTAGCGGAATGTTATAATGTTTAAGCAATTCCAAAGCGTCTGTGTGGAACCTTGCGCCACAAGGTGAGCCTTTTACTTCAGGACTTCTTTTTTCTCATTTACGCTTTATTGCAAATAATTGTTTATGTCCTACAGGCTTTACACTTGGCGCGGTTAGCACTACCGGACCAAATACCTATCTCGTTGCCATAGAATCTAATTCTATATGGATTGCTTATTTTCATTTAGGCCAATTTTGCCCTTTGTTGACATTTTACAACAGAGCGAGGTTCGACATCATCGTGCTCTTTGACTTCTTGAGCAACAGTGTATCATTAATGCATCCATTAATTCATATGCCATCCCTTAACCCATTGAGATTTATCTATTCTCTGGAATCATTATAACTTCGGGGCGTCCCCCAGTATTGATTCATGGACATAAGCATAATCAGAGATAATCTCATAAAAGGGACTTTTACATTAATGATTAATTGATTAATTTGTGCCTTACTCCACCTCTTCTTTGGCGTGAGTGTTTGTCGAACCAAATGACCTCCTTTTATTCCTTTTAAGGAGCCATGGCCTCAACCACACATCCACTAAGTGTTGTTGCATCGTCTCTTTCTGTGACACTGTGCCCTTATTGGGGACTTATAACCTTGCAGGCATATTGCAGCTGGTATGTTTGATCTCGTCACTTTTCGATATCAGTAAATGTATCAGGCATCGAATATGTTACATTTTCAAGATCGATTATTCTTTTTCACTTCACTATACATTGTGATGTGCTTGGAGATCAAAATGAGACATAGTGGAGACCACGACAATTCCTGTCGTTCCCTTGAAAAAAATTTTTCTTATCTCCCCCTAACGACGGGAAGACTATCTCATCAAAGTGACAATCCGCAATTCTTAACGGTAAAGAGATCACCTGACAAGGGTTTCAAATAGCGGATTATCGTTGAGAATTCATATCCAACGTTAATACTTAATTGTTTTAGCAAGCCCAGTTTGGTGCGCTGTGGGGGCGCAATCGGCACATATGCATAAAATATCAGGCTAATATCCAGTTACCAACTGGTATGCATATAATAGTTGTCTAATAGTGGACTTTGAAACAAATAAGTAAAGCTGCATACAATTTTGCATAAATCTCGGGCATACATAGGCAATACAGTGCGCATAACCAATGCCCTATCTACCATCTATATCCTTTTGATGGTTACTTTTTGTGAGACCTTTTTGCGTATGCACATGAGAAACGGGGTTCTTTACTTCGATTTTATGCAATGATCATCAAGTACTTTTGATGTAAACCCTCCAACTTTATCGAGTCTTATAGACATGGTACAGTAATCAGGGTGGTGAGCCCTTAAGCGTATAATATGTACTAAGAGGTTTGTAAATGCAGCATTTCTTGTAGACGATTATTCAACATGTGACCAGAATGTCGAATTATCCACCAGATCCATAAAGTACTTTAAATGGTTCCGCACTCTGGATGGATTTATCTACAAATATATATTGTAAGAATGGTATATTTTATTTTGTATCTTTAGCATAAGAAGGTCTCGATCTTATTTTTGCTAAAGAGCAGGCTTTGAAAAATGGAGTGTCGTTCCTTTGACATGGTCAATTAGGCATAATGGGAAGGGGGATATGGTTTTCAATACTTCGAAAATCAAGAATTACTTTGAGCATTACTAGTATCAACACATTGCAATGTGTTGAAGTTTTGTCCCATTTATTTGTCACTCAAAAGAATGGATATCCGTGTGAATACTTTAACGCACGGTTTATCATGACCAAGGTGCACTAGGCAAGCATGCCAAAGCCTGTATGAGTCTATGTCCCACGGTACATTGTTAGTGACATCATAAGATTTGACAATCCTTATCTTAGTGGGGTACGTTCCACTAGAATAACTCATAAGTTTCTTTAAAATGCGTTTCTTTACACTTTTGTTTAAAAGTAAAATAAATATATTTTTATTCCATTCTTACATTTTATTTTTGTATGATTACTATTGATATGAATATCATTAACAAAGTTCGAGTCGCTCTGTGTGCATATAGAGCGTATGTGGCTGTAAACACCATTTTTGTAACAAAATGGTTAAGCAGTTCTTTGCTCTTATGACGATTTAATCATCATAGTCACATAGGTATTATAGGTTATTAATTGCATATTTCTTTGTATGGCTATAGTGTTCTCACTATCAACCAATTATTAAAGTTATTATCGATTCATTTTTACAGTAATGAAATCGAGTATAAATTCCGAACTATGTAGTAATAAAACAAACAAATTCAATTACTTTAGAATATAATTCGAATAAAACTAACAGTAATCAATTCAGTATCTTGTTTAGAAATCTAATCCATCAAATCAACATAAACTTTAAGACAAAACCATAGTCTAATTAAAAATTAGGCAATATGCCTGTTCAACTACTTCTGAAAAATAAAGTGAATAAAGTAGATCAGTCAAAATCGGGTGCATCCATTGACTGAGCAAAGTCCTTCTTGCCACTAATGTCTGCGATTGTGAAGTTGACATAAGCGTCATTGTCTTCTTCGTTCATAAAGTGAGATTCTTGTTCTTTAGATTCTCGGTATCTCTTGTAACTGGCTGCTACTTTAGCGCTTGCATGGCAGTTCTTGTACCAATGCCCAGCAACTCCACACCTATAACATGGCTCGTCACCAACTCTTTCCTTTTTGATCGGAGGATTGTTAGGTGCATTTTGCACCTTATTTTCTTGACCACTAGGTCCAATATTATCATTTCTTCTCCATACTTTGGAAGAGCCTCCACGACCCGCACCACGACTCCCACGTCCCTTTCCACGTTGTGCCTTGATGCCACGTGGGTAGGGATCAACACGTCCAACCCCCCTTGCATTAGGGTTCTTTCCACTGTTCATCTTACCGTAGTTAGCCTCAGGAATTTTCTTTGTCCCGACGGGCCTGACATTGTTATTCAAAAGAACCTCATTATGCCTTTCAGCCACTTGCAGTAGGTTGATCAGCTTATTGAATGTTGTGATTCTTTTGTTATCATACTCGAGCCTATACTGGTTCGCTAGTATAAGTGCTGAAGTAGGAAAAGTGGAAAGTGTCTTCTGAATCATATCATCTTCTGTGAGATCCTTTCCACAGAAGTTAAGACGTGCCTTTAGGCGCAGCATGTCCTTGTTGAAGTCATTAACCCTTTTATAGTCAAGCAAGCGGATTTCATTCCACTGAACGGTCAATTCTGGGAGCAAAGTGTCATGAATGTTCCCAAAACGTCCCTTAAGGGTATTCCATAATTCTTTAGGTGTCTTCAACTGAAGGTACTCCCAACGTAGGCTGGGGTCAATATGTTTCCTTAGAAACATTAATGCATTTGCTTTCACCTTATCAGACGGTCCCTTGTCTGTGGGGTCTTTGGGGTCAGTAAGTGTAGCCGAGTATTCTTTAGCCACAAAAGCAGTTTCTACATCAGAAACTCACCGATGGTACTCAAGTCCTTCTGAGTCCAAAATGTCAAATTCGGGTCGAGTTTGGTCGGCCATCTTAAAAAAAATAAAAATATTACACAGTTATGAGTACATCCATATTAATTATTTTTCAGGAATATGAATTAGATTTCAAAAATCAAGATCGATAATGGTCACATTTTTCGATGCTATATGAAAATACTTTATCATAGTAATTATAATGCGCATGAACTTTCATCATCACGGCAATTGTTGAATTTATGACAGACTAAATAAAATAATTAAGAATATAGGTAATATTCTAATTTCCTTAGCATGGTGATTTATCACAATTAGAGCAATTATAAATTTAATTAATCTATCTTAATAAATACTCATATGACCAAAATTTATATGCAATATTTAATTAAGCAAGTAATGAAAAAAATATAAAGAAAAACGTAATATATCTTTCAGTTGCCATATAGCTAATTAATTAAGGTGTATATATATTGTGCTAAAAAAAAATTAATCAACAATAAAGAGCCAAGATAATTAGAAAATTTCACAGTGCACGCATTTCAATAAAAAAAATTCTTCAAAATATGCACGGCCAAAAGAAAAAAAATAATCTAAAAACTGTGTACTTCTCCTCGATAAGCGTGCATTAGAAAAGGAAAGAAAAAAATAATAATAAGAATAATAATGTGCTGTACTATCTCCGAAAAAAAAAGAAAGAAAGAAAGAAAGAAAAATACATCTCAGCTAATTGTTAAACAAAGGCAGGTTTATTAATTTGCTGTATCGATCACATATATATTTACTTTATACAAAGGCATGTCAAATCCATATATATAAAATCGAGGGAATTAATGATTCGTACATATATTTACTTTATACAAATAAATCACACACACATATATATATATATACATACAATTATTTCTAAGAGATTGAATAAATCAGTGGAACCTTGACGGAGGAAAAAAAAAAAAACAAAGGCTTTAAATAATGAATGCACACAGTGGCCTAAAAATATTGAGTGGGACCACACAGATGGGAAGCAAACAATAAAGAAACATCAATTTCTTTGTACTGATTAATAAAGAAAAGTAAATAGAACCTCTCTACATACATAGACACAAACACTAATCAATTGTCAGTGAAGAGGAATAAAGTAAAAGAAGCCATACGTGCACTTAATCCTCAATCGACAGATTATGTATATATAGGCAGAAGAATAGATGATACACGGTCACACATAAATTCTTACAAACATAAATCAGAGTAAATAAAACTATATATATATAAGAAAAGGTAAAATAAGTACCTTAATTATGTAGGCATACCATAATTTTTTTCTTGAAGGTTGGGCGACAAGAGAAGAGTCCAATGGTGATGGCAGCCGGCGGCTAGGGTTTTCTTATAATTAGGGTTGTTAGCTCTGAGCGTGCTGATAACGTGTTGTAGGAATAATTCACACTCATTCTTCATTAGATGAGCCCTTAAAATAGGGTACAAATACAATAGTAAATAGGGTTTACAAGGAAGCCCATTATGGCCCATGATACATAATTTACACAGTAAATCCCTAATACATATTCTATCTAGGCGATAACACACTACGTGTAATTTCTTTAAACAGTGACAAATTTATTTGTGAGTGAAACGCTGTCAAAATTAGCCTTTGTGTTTGCCTCCGAGAGTAATATGGAATAATCATAAATGATTGTCTTGTGACCGATTTGTCACTACCACAAGTATCATTATTTTCACTTATTATGGTCACTATAGACAACATTGTCAAATTTTGTGATAGTTTATCATCAGTTTTAGGCGGTGACTAACTAGTCCATTACAAAAAAATATATCGTTTTCGGCAGTGACAAATAGTGAAATTATTTAGGGAAAAAAGGGATTTTAAAATACTAGAATCCAACTTTCTTTAACGTAATAAAAAAATTATTTAATTACAATCTAGATTACCCGCAATTAAACTTACCAAGCTAAGCAATCAAAAATATATACTAAGCTAACAGCTGTAGCGCAATAAATCCAAAAAAATAAAAAAATAGAACAATGACATAATAATGAGAATATAATAAATTCAAGCGTGCTGCAGAGGGGCACAGTCCGATACAAAAGTGATAAGAATGAATTCAACTCGGGGACGACCTTAAAGGTTGTGATAATTTTTTAAATTAGTAAAATAACGACAAAATCAAATTATTGTATATTAAAAAAATATTTGATGTTACATGAGACAAACAACGAAATTACAATGTCCAAATCAAATCATAAAATAAAAAATCTGAAACAGATCTAGAGAGAGAAGTTGTGATGCATCTGGAGCGTGGAGCAAAAGTCTCGGGTGCGGAATATTAAATAAACAAAGGTTTTGAAATAAAACCAAAAAAGGAAGAAGAAAGTCGCAAAGTGCTCTCGTCTCTGCCTTTGGATCGTGTGATTCACGTGGAAAAGATAGTGGGTTAATCTATTTTTACCTATTTTAACTTAAGTTTAAAATATTATCAAAGTAGCCCATCTAGTTATTATGTTTACATAAAACCCCCTATTATATATATTAGGGGAGCATTGCCCCTCTTTGCAATGGCGTTTATCTCCCGGTATGAAACGGTTTAAAGAGTATTTACTTTAGCAATTCGGTGTCACTCACGGAACGAAATTTTCTTGTGTTTGATCTTTATCACCAATTAAAATAAAACTAATCTAAAGAAGAAAAGAGAATTTCGTGAAAGCTGTGTGTGTTTGTTGCTATGTGGAATGTATCTCAAGGCCTCCAATTTATATAAGGGGAGGAGCCTTTGAATTAATTCTTGCTTTAACCAAAAACGATTTAGGTATTAATTATAAGAATTAATACAAAACGTTTTGGGTGTTTAATATTAAGAATTAATTCAAATGTTTTGTGTTTGAATTTTAAAAATTCTCATTAAGAGTAATTCAAAAAATAAAATCTGTGTCATTAAATAAATGAGCTGTGGAGGAAAAACACGACCCTGCGTGAGCAACCATTTTCGGTTCGACATTCATGTCCGCAGGTGCAGGCGCACACAAGCCAAACCCAGTCAGTGAATTTGCGCTGCCCCCCCCGGAGAGCGCGAGAGAGAGCCTTGGTTTTCTTAGAAGCTTACCAAGCTAAACCCATCAAGTTTTTTCCACAGTTCCTATGTGGGACTTAACTTTTCCCATTCCATTTTTTATTGACTTTGGGTGACAATTTCTCATTCACCCCATATCCATTTTGAGCAAACAAATATACGATCTCAATGTATTAATACAGAGGAGAACACTAATCTATGATTACCTTTGTGTGGACACTCTAAAGAAACGGCTATATATTATAAGACTTTAAAATCTTAATTATAGGTAGGGTTTGATATATAACTTTGTGTGGATTTTCTTAACATATACAAGTTTGTAGAAGAATTATTATGTAACTATATATGTTGTAACCCGTGTCAAAGCCACTATCAATCATTAAGAATGTATTTTAAATTTCAATAACCCAATTTTTAATGCCTTTTATGTTTTTAAAACTTAAAAACCATTGTCCCTTACTATATTGACCAAGGAGAAGAAGAATTTATATATACACTATATTACAAAATGGAGAAGTGAACCATTTTACGACACAGTGGCAATATTAATTAGGGTTAATTACTCTAAAGCCACAACCCCTCTCCCTTTATTAGCCCATTAATTCCCTTTAATTATGGATAGCCATATTATCAAAGCAATAACTTGTTTCAAAAATTGTACATTACTCTAATGATATAAACTAGCTTATGACCCACGCGATGCGCGGGTGTATTATAAAATATGCATATTCCTTATAATTAAGAATATGTTATGAGAATGTAAATTTTTTTATATCATATATATAATATAAGAAATAAAAGTATGATAAAATGATTTCAAAACACAAAGTATATATAAAATAACAACATTTTATTTAATTTTGTAGTTAAATTAATTTTAGAAATTTGCCTACAATATTTTAGTAGTTTAAAATTAAAGTATCCCAAAAGGCATCGTTGTTTTAACACTTTATCAACAAAATCATTTTTCAAAATATTTAAATACCGAAAGAAAATTGGTCTTTTAGTATCAAAATATTTAAATACCGAAAGAAATGTACAACCATATTGAGAAGTAAAACGGGCAATTAACTAAATCAAATGAAAAATACCTCAAGTTTGGTGTCTTGAAAGCATTATTGAAGTATTGCTATAACATAATCAAAATAAAGAACCCAAAAACATTAAGAAAAAAGAATTAAAAAAAAATAGGAGAAAAATTAAAATTGTAGTCCAAGATCTACGGAATTTTCGAACGAATGTAAGTTTAAGAATATAAAGCAAAATCATACAAAACAATGCTATGACAACAATAAAATATTGAAAACATAAACCAAATAGTGAATAAATGAAAAAAAAAAAAATTCAATGAATGCATGAAAAAAAACAACTTATATACTTTTTAAGCCCAACTCAAAATTCTTTCATTGTGTTTAACATAAAAGTCAACATAAACTTTAATGCTTGTTTGGAAAAAATGGGTAAGAGGCAAGGAAATCGACGGAGAGAGAAAAAGAAGGAAATGAAAAGAGAGTGAAAGAGGTACATTACATTTTTTTATTTATTTATCTTTTTTTTAAAAGCTCAAGCCCTTGATAAACTGGGCACTAAAGAGTTATATTATTAAAAGAAAAAGAGAATTCGAAAAGCCCACACTTGAGGGCACACAACGAAGTGAAAATTCAAACCAACATTACTAAGCAAACCAAAAAGAGACCACTAGCAAATGAAAATAGAATATAGAGAGATTATAGCTAGTGGAATCGAAATCTATAGTTAGGAAGAATGGGCATGTCTCTCCCCACTAAAGCAATCGTTTGTGAGGGAGCCGAATCCCATCACAAAGGAGTCGGTTAATCCAGCCCTATAAAAACAATGGAATCTGCTATAGTGTTGCCCTCTCTCTATATATATGAGAGCAATAAAATTGAATGTCCAAAAGAAGCACTATAAAGGAACAATATAAAAATACATGCAAAATGGAAAACACAAAAGGATCCATTTCTATTTTGAATTTGAAGGCAACCTCAAAAGCATCAAAAGAAGACCAAAGGGCATTAAATGCTCCCATTTTACACAATTATATAATTATACTTATAAATGTAATTAATGATATAATTAATAGTGCCACTTCCTCCGTAATACATATATGGATAGATTTTAGAGGTTAAGCAAGAGGTGCATGAATCTAGCTGTACTGAAATTTTAAGCAGAGGGAGAATAGGAGCCTGGTGAGATTAGGGAGATTCAGAAGTGAAAAAGGGCTCCGTAATTAAGCAAAAATTAATTATGAGAGAGAAGAATTATTACGGATCCATAATACTACAATACTATTAGATTATATAATAGATAATTAATTTAACAATAATGTCACCCTTAATTATTAGTTCTTACCTTTCATGTTTCCATCTTGTTCCGTTATTCATCTCTTAGGTGTCCTTATTAAATCAAAATTAATTAAAAGCCGCATTCCCTTCCTCTCCCATTCCTCTTGTATATAGACATGCATGTATTGTTTTTATGATTTCAAGATGTCTAATAAAATTTTGAAATTTTTTTATGTTATAATAATGTATATAAAGATTAAAATTTGAATATTTTATATGATCTTGAAAATGTCCATAAGCTAGTGTGCTATTTATTCCCTTTGAGGGAGCATAAAATTTGATTAAGGTAAACTAGGCCGGCCCAATTCGCTTGAAGGCCCATTCCTTGGGCCAAACTGATGGGCCAGGCGTAAATGAAGAAAAGCGAATAAAAGACATGCCAAAAATGCGGACAATTAAGTGCTCCAAGACGGCTAGTCGAGGCCGAAATCCATAAGGAAGGGTGCATGTGTTGTGACACGTGAGAAATGTATAGGGAGTGCGTGAGGATGATCATGATGAATCACGCAGGCCAGTATAGAATCGTACAGATCTCCACTACTCCACTACCAACGTTCGAATTCATAAGTTGTTAGCAGTGGATAAGGAAAAAAGGCTGGAGTATTATCCAAGTTTTACCCTCTTTAGTCATTTTACTATTAACCCTATGTATAAATAGAATAGGGGAGGCTCGTAAAAAGGATTGGTTGCTGGGTATTTAGGCGAATAGTTGCTAGTTCACTTGATCTGTTTTAGAGAGAGAAAGCTTGTAACACCATTGATATTGCATTTGATGGAAACTTAGTTCCAGAATCATTTAATATTGCGTATAGACCGAACAAAATTTTTATGTAAAACCCTAGTGCGAAATCGGATTTTACCTTCGAGATCTCTCTGATTTGATCTCGTCTCAGCACGAACAAGGGTTGATGGAGACGAATCGAGAACACGGGCTCGATAGAACCTCAAGATCTTCTATCGTATTCCTTTCGCAGGGCAATCCTGTACCGAGTGTGGGCTGCGGTATCACAAAGATCTCATTCTCTACTCTATACGGCACAAACCCTAAACTCATAAGAATTATTGTGTCGAGAGAAGAGGCAAGGCTGGCATATATGTAAGGCTACGATAGGGACTCAGGAGAAATAAGTGTTTGGGCTTACTATGAAAAACTGGAATCCTAATTCGACTAAGAATTGATTCCTTCCATAAATTATAATTCACACCACTAAAGAATTATAATTGCACTCCCATCCTTATCTCAAAATTATATTTTGAGCTCCTTGTTATTAAATATTTATTATTCTCCCCACGTTAAGATTTCAGATAACCGTCATTTAAATTAAATTACTGACAATTATATTTAAATGACTTCTTAATCCTTGAGTGTACCACTTAACTTATTTGACATGTCGAATTAACATAATCCACCTGTAGGGTTTGACATGATCAAAACTTATAATCTTCTCAAGGGGTTACCATCAATCCCTATACCAGGACGTAGATTCCGTCAATAATTAATATTCATCATACATATAGTGTCGCCATCCAATTCATGAAGATTATTGATCCATAAATGAATCTCACTTTTAATGAGTCAAAACAACAAACACTACATATATATGTCTATTAATTATTTCAAGATTAAGAGTATAAGTAATCATAATAACCATGGGATTTTAAATTGTTTTATTTAGTCAGTATAAAAACAATTAACCCAAATTAGTCCTGTTCAATACGCACAAAGTGTACTAGCACAACGAGTTAAAACTGTACCGTTTTCTATAGTCAAGATAAACTACCAAAACTTGTGCTACAATTTACTGATGGTTGTCCAATTCCATCTAAAACCGTGAACCAATGAACTTATATTCCACAAGAATCGATGATATGATCCTCTGTGTGTAAGCTATACTCTATACACTAAATCATCTACTATATGAAATTAAAGTCACACACACATGCACAATATTTAAATAAAAAATATAATGCAACCATTGCCCATAAAGATTTCATTAAAATAGCAAAACTGAGTTTATATATCAAAACCAATAATAATAAAATCATGGCTTTTAGTATATCACTCTAACAGCCTTAAGAGCTCAATATAGTAACCACACACATACAAACGGGGGACGTACTACTGGATCAGCATAAGCTGCCGAGGGAACCTACCACATCCAAAAAATTCCTTAGCTTGGTTTTCTAGTGAGCAGCAGGGGTATCGAGACAAACCTGTAAAAGATATAGGCAATACAAAACATTAAAGCGCCCAAAAATCTAAAGAAGATGCATATCTTAGTTGGTATAATTGCTTATTTAAATCTATTCATTTTAAGATATTTAGATAGATGTCAACCTTTCTTTAAAGTACTTAAAAAGGCAAAGCATTTCATGTGGGATGAAAAGTGTGATAAGGCGTTGGCCTATTTGAAAGCATATCTGAATAATCCACCTCTCATATTAATTCCAACACCCAATGAGCAATTATTTATGTACCTTTCCTCGTCTTTAAAAGTTGTTAGTGCTGCCCTAATTAAAAAGCACGATGGAATCCAGAAACCCATGTACTATGTAACCAAGAGTTTAGTGGCCGCTGAAATGAACTACCTGCTGATAGAAAAACTTATACTTTCTCTCATTACGGCATTTCGGCGTTTTGATGCCTGTAACGACCCGGTCCCACCTCAGTACGATATTGTCCGCTTTGGGTAGCGTACAGCCAGTCCTCAGCCCCGGAACGTCTACCCTCATGGCTTTGTTTTTGGGAGCTCACGGCCAGCTTCCCAGGGGGTCACCCATCCTGGGATTGCTCTGACCCAAGCACGCTTAACTTCGGAGTTCTCATGGGATCTGAAACCAGTGAGCTACCCAAAAGGCCTCGTACTTAATTAGCGACCGATTCTTACTTATATCGGTTTCCAAGGATCCCCGATCTTCCGATGTGGGATGCCCCCTTTGAGCTACAATTCCTCCTCTCCAAGGGAGTACTCATCACTCGCAGGGCGTCACATCTTTCCCCCCAAGGGAATCGACGTCCTCGTCGACACATCGTACTCTGTGGGGTCCGCTCTGATACCATTTGTAACGACCCAGTCCCACCTCAGTACAATATTGTCCGCTTTGAATAGCGTATAGCCAGGCCTCAGCCCCGAAACGTCTACCCTCACGGCTTTGTTTTTGGGAGCTCACGGCCAACTTCCTAGGGGGTCACCCATCCTGGGATTGCTCTGGCCCAAGCACGCTTAACTTCGGAGTTCTCATGGGATCCGAAGCCAGTGAGCTACCCAAAAGGCCTTGTACTTAATTAGGGACCGATTCTTACTTATATGAGTTTCCAAGGATCCCCCATCTTTCGATGTGGGATGCCCCCTTTGAGCTACAATTCCTCCCCTCCAAGGGAATACTCATCACCCGCAGGGCGTCACAATGCCCATCTAATAAAAGTGCTAACTTCCACGCCGACAAAGGCATCCTTATGCTAAACTGATTTATCTGGGCACATGGAACATTGGTTAGTTGAGCTGGGCCGATTTCACATTGAGTATAAGCTACGCACAGTAATAAAAGGGAAAGTGTTGGCCGATTTCATTGCCAAATTAACTGATTGCCTAATGACTCCGACCGATTAGCAGTTAGACTCAGCAGTTGCAACAGATAATTCATCATCCATTCCAACTGGGGGGACTGAGTGAACTAGAAATAACAAATGTTGATCCTTTAGAAACCTCAGAACAAGTGGCTGACTAAACCATCACTCAGAAAACCAAGACATAGACTTTCTTTATCAACGGGTCATCAACCAGATAAGGATCTGAGGTCAGAATCGTACTAAGGTCACCCGACAACACAATCATACAACAATCTATTCGGTTGGGTTTTTCAGCATCAAACAATGAAGCCGAATACTAAGCTCTAATCATGGGTTTGAAAATAGTAAAGACTTTGGGCATTAGGAACCTCAGTATTCATTGCGACTCGCAGTTGGTAGC
The DNA here is from genome assembly GCA_021464415.1 of Lonicera japonica. Taxonomy (NCBI): domain Eukaryota; kingdom Viridiplantae; phylum Streptophyta; class Magnoliopsida; order Dipsacales; family Caprifoliaceae; genus Lonicera; species Lonicera japonica. The sequence continues at coordinate 36,166,466 of CM038471.1, read as the reverse complement.
AAATCAGCTAATGGGAGAATATGCAGCCAGGAACCAAAGGATGGAGGCATACATGAAATTGGCCCACAATTGTTCAAAGAATTCAACTCGGCATATATTGAAAGGTTCTCTAGAGCAAACAACAGTCACGCCAACGCTTTAGCTTCCTTCGCCTCAGCGATCAACTCAGACATGAAACTGTAATCGAGGTAGAATTCCTGCTAAGGCCAAGCACAGAGACTAATCAGACACAGAACATGATTTGCATGATAGAAGCTGATTTGGGGGTCTCATGGATGGATTCGATCGTTCGATACCTCAAAACTGGAAATTTGCCCGATAATAGCTCAGAAACATACCGAATCAGGGTTTAAGCCAACCGATATTGGTTATCTCCTGATGACAATTTATATATAATTTCATTCTCTAGTCCCTACTTAAAGTGCATACATCCAAAGTAGGTTCAACAAATATTGCATCAGTTACACGAGGGTATGTGTGGGAGTCACACTGGAGGGAGATCCTTGGCCCACAGAGTAAGAAGACAAATTTACTGGTGACCGTATATGCAAAAAGATACATTGGCTTACGCAAAAAAATGCAATAAATATCAAAAGCATGCACCTATCATTCATGTCCCTAGTATTGGGCTATGCCCCATCACAAGCCCATAGCCTTTTGCCCAATGGGGGCAGGATATACTTGGCCCTTTTCCAAGAGCAACTGGTTCTAAAAGATTCTTACTGGCCGCGATAGATTATTTCACGAAGTGGGTGGAAGCAGAACCTCTCATAAACATCACTGATTCCGATGTGAAGGCTTTCCTCTGAAAAAATATCGTTACTCGTTTCGATGTCCCAAAAATTATTATTACAGTTAACAACACCCAATTTAAAAGCAAGATGATCTACAGATTTTTTGGCCAGGCTGAATTGTCGAACAAGGTCATACTTGAAGGGCTAAAGAAAAGGTTAAATGACGCAAAGGGAAACTGGGTGAAAGAGTTACCATCGGTACTTTGGGCATTCAGAAAAACGCCGAAGTGGTCCACAGGAGAGACCCACTCTCTTTGGTTTATGGTACAGAGGCTGTGATCCCTTTGGAGGTCGGCCTCTCCACTCTAAGAACTATGATGGTGGAGTTAGAGGAAAATGATGCCGTAATGGAAGAAGTCTTAGATTTTTCTAATGAAAGAAGGGGTAATAAGATGAACCCTAAAAATTTCCAGATTAGAGAACTGGTTGAACTAGTCCTTCGGAAGAATATGGGTTCGATGGTTGATCCGACCCATGGAAAATTAATTGCCAATTGGGAAAGTCCATACGAGGTAACTGGCATGACCAGGATCGGCACATACTATCTAAAGGTCAAGACAGAAGATATTCCAAATCCACGAAAACATTTAAAATTTGAGAACGTACTATCATTAGCTTTTTTTTATCAAAGAAAGGCCACGGCAAAGGGCTACTGCCTTTGTCGACTTATTATTCAAATGCAATGAGAAGTTTACTTAATTCACTATTATGCAAGCCAATGACCTCCCATGGGGGCAGACACTACAATGGTAAGATTAGTCAAAACGAATATCCTGAAAAGGCGAGGTTGTTTGAGCTAACCACACCATTGATATTGCCTTAAAAGCTAGTTTACTTGATCTGTTTTAGAGAGAGAAAGCTTGTAACACCATTAATATTGTCTTAAGAGCTCAATACAGTAACCACACACATAAACGGGTGTATTACTAGATCAATATAAGCACTGCCGAGGGAACCTACCGCACCCAAAAAATTCCTTTGTCATACTTCACTTTCTTTTCCATTCATTAAGGCTCGTTTCTCAAATTATCAAAGTGGGTCAGAACTAAAATTTTAACCGCCTATACCCTTCATGTCTTTTTTCCCAGTTTGTGTTCATCATTTGATAAAATACTTGCAATGCATCTTAATTGGAAAAAATGAAAAACTTTATTACAACTGTGTTTCTTTCTTCCTTACTTTGTATATATTGCACCTCTTTATTTATTCTCTCTAATGTTAGAAAAATAAATATTTAGATGTCTCTACAATAATCTTTGTATACTCTAAATAAATCTTACTTTTTTATCAAGTTGAAAATTATGTTTTGTTAATAGTTACTTTACAAAAATTATATGAGATTATTTTGTATTTAATCTCTTTTAGATAATTCCAAGAATGCTATTATATGGCTCACAATTTGCTTCTTCATTCTTTTTATGCAAGCATTATTTTAGAGAGCTTTTAAATGCACCCACAGAAACAATTTTCTCACCCCACTCGAAACTCACCCCACCAAAAATTTGAAATTCCTTTCTTCTCACCCCATTCATCTTGTAAAAGCCAAACAACTCCTTAGGAAGTTTTTTAACATCTCTCCAAGCTTTGAACATATGCCCAGTAACCGTCAAAGCAAACACTAATGATTTATTCTCCATCTCAATGCATCCTCTTTCAAAACTAAAGCAAAAGGTCCATGGAATTATCGAACCTTTTTTTTCTTGTTATGAATGCCACCACTTTCGTCTGCCATTTTTAATCCTCAAGGATTTGTTATCATAGACATTGCTACCATTCTTGCTCTGTTTTACTATATAATGTATTTGGTTTCTCTGTTCTTTTTTCCATCAATGATATTTTGGAAACCCTAAATCTTAGAAAAAATTCTAATCACAAAATTGCGATGTGCCCTAACCAAACAACCACCCCCCAACAATCAAATTAACACCCGTTTTACTGTGATAATTTAAGGTGCACCTCATCAACAAATCAACCTAAAATGGGAGCCATTAAAGGATTTGTTTTGGTTATCTTTTTATTATAAAACGTTGTTGTAAGTGTAGAGTTGCAGATGAATTTAAAGACTGTTGATTACATAACATAAATATATATGTGTGTGTATGTGTGTATGAATTTGCATTGCTGAAAGCCAATATGATCAATAGTCTTTAGTGAGAGATAAAGGATATAAGCATGGGGGAGAAACAAAGGGGGGCGAAAAGACTAAAGTAATTAGGGTTTGTTTGGTAGATAAATAAATGAATTTTGGATTAAACTTAAAAATTTAAGTGGGGTGAAATGCATGTTTATGTGGGTGCGAATAAAATTACCCTTATTTTATTATATTCAATTATTACATTGTAAAATTAGAGTTTTGAAAATTTTACACGAATAATTATTGAAATCAATATTAGTTATACAATAAATAGGTGAGAGCTACAACGATTAACTTGAGTATCGTTTTATATAACTCACAATAGCAATTTTCTTTCATTTTAGCAGACATACGTACATTATCATCATCATCATTTATTATTATTATTATTATTATTATTATTATTATTATTATTATTATTATTGTTGTTGTTGTTGTTGTTGTTGTTATTATTATTATTGTTGTTGTTGTTGTTATTATTATTATTTATGAAACACTCTCACAGGCAAAGGAGAAAGGGGGGCTTTAAACACAATTTGGAATTCATCATTCGTTGATGCCATTTGTAATATCAATAAACACAGGCGGAGCTAGATTTAATATGAAAGGAGGCGAAAAAAATTCAATTATATTATAAGATACAAATGAGAAAATTTGATGCACAATATTTATATAAAGTGGGCAAAAAGTATAGTTTTCTCTTAAAATAAGGTGGGTAAAGTTTTATATCGTATTATCAAATATTGAAAAAAAATTCCCCCCCAAAATTAGAAGTAAAAACAAGCTAATTTTAAAAAATAAGGTGGGCAAATGCCCACCTTAAACCTAGTGTGGCTTCACCACTGTCAACAAAGTGTTCAATACCACCATAAAAGGGTCATGTTTTGAAATATTTGGTGTTTTGTTAAGTAGTACTCTAAGTAACTATTAGTAAATGTACGGTATTACTGAGATGGTGGAATCCCAAAATTAGTTCAGTGGTGCTCTTGGCACCACCCTAAAGAAAGGGTCAATAAAAACAAAAGGTCGTTGGCACCAACTACTCTCATACTCAAAACCAAATCTCCAAATTTAGGTCGAATATTTAGCAATGATAATAAAACACACCACTTTACTTAGTTGCACTCCATCCTATTCATTTGGCGCATATGGAACAAATGAATGGACACATTCACACTGCACATGTGCCACACCAGTGTTAGGTACCCAAAAAACTACATTACCTCGATGTATATGCGATGAAAATGTACCTTTCTCGTATATGCCAAATGAATGGATGAAACCATGAAAGAGCCACCCAAATTTAATGAGTGGGACACATCTATCATTGTAAATTAGGCAAAGGGGAAGTCATAACATTGGGCCCATAGTTTTATTTGAGCATTTTTTTTTTCATTTTTCTTTAGGCTCAAACATGCAAAGAACCACAAAACAAAGCAACTAAAGAAACCAAACAAAGAACAGACGAACAATAGCTCAGGAGGATTCTTCAAACTCCATGGCTGATATCGAACTAGAAAATTAGAATGCACACTTTTGAATTGGATGATCTAAACGCAAAATTTGCAAGAGTATGAGCTAATTTATTGTATTCCCTCGGAACAAAACCCACATGAGCCAAGACAGTAGCCAAGAGCTGTCTTATATCATCCAAAAAGCACCTGCTTCAAAAGATAAATCTCTCCCAAGAATTAGTCATATTGGCCTAAACACCACTTGGAGATAATTGCATTATATCTCAAATGACAAATAACCGATATCCATGGCCACCACTACACCCTCTGCCACTACCCATGCTTCAGACATCACCACATCAGAATGCAATAGCTGATATCACATGCCCATTCGAATCACGCACAAAGAATTCTAAGCCAGCGCTGTCCCAAGACAAAAAAGTGCAGCTTCTGAATTTATCTTCACTGAACCTACTTTAGGCCTGGAAACAACCCCAGAATCCAAAACGAACCCAACTAAGAACAAGAGGATGAATCAAGTTAATTAAACCCCCACCCCCACTTTATAAGCACTGCGAACAGCACAATTACCCGTATTTGTGGAACGCCATAATTGAGCCTGGAATGTACATTCTATATAGTGTTTTAGAGTCTCAATTTGCATCGGTTTACTTCTTAAAACTCATAATTACGTGCGAATTTAATTTAGGCTTCTGATTTCAGATTTGCATAGTATATGTGTGATACTGAGTTATTTTACAGGCCATAAATAATTAAGAAGCGGAAAGTTAATGATAGATAGAAGTCCTAGAGAAGAAAAGGACGGAAAGAATTATAAGAAGAAAATTCACAGCATATTTAAAGAGAAAAGATGAGCAAAAAATCACAAATAACACCCAAACCACGAGCACAAAGTGTGAATCAAACTCCTGGAGGTCTATTAGGTCTATTAGTCGTTAAAGCGCTTTAGAAGATAGATAAAAATGACAAGAAATGGAAAAAATACTGGAAAAGGTTGATGGGAGCTGATATGTTGCCCAGGATCGATCCCCACTGCTAGGATCGACCTAGCTTTTTAATTAGCTTAGAAGTTTAATTTCAATTTTGGTTCAACCTACACCCTAAAGACACGACTTGACTCATCAACTAAGGTCTAGTTATGAGGTACTTAAGGCTTATAAGAGATTTTAGGTTATATAGCATTACACAATAGAGAGCTGTTGAAAACATCGACCTCGAGCTAACCAAGCATTAGGACTTGACCGCCTTGCGATTAGCAGTAATACCTTGCATTATTTTAGCATAATCATGCCACATAATAGAATCCTCCATAATACGTGACTTTAATGGAATATAAAGGACCTTCTATTTTTCTGAAAGTGTGAATACCTCATTTTGCGACCCTCACAAGAATCTCAATCTCTAAGAAAACAAGCATGCATACATGCACAAGCATTCATAAATGCATACATGCCATATACATGTGATACAGGTCAGAAAAAGGAAGCCAAAAGACATATGGACTAGAAGTTACGACAATTACAAAAAACTGCCAAAACTTGAAACCGTTAAAACTCTTGGATGTAACATACTAAAAAATCATCTTAATCCGACGACTGGATCTCCGAGAATTCAAAAAATCAGAAATTCAACTCAAAAAATCAAATGGAGGCCTTCCCGATGTTCAAAATTCTGAAATATGGTCAGTAGGTAGGTTTTTGCATGGGTAACAACATATTAAAAAATTAAATCAATCTGATGTTTTCTTTGGCCAAAATTGCAAAAATCATCGCATGTTAGACATGGTTTGTCCCCGAACAAACATCATCTGACACATAGTGTGTGTGTCGTGTAGACACAAATCCCTAGATGTTTCTCTGCAAACAAACAATTTCAGGCCCAATCCTTATTCTACAGATATAAATACACCTGCATGTAGAAATTGTTGTTTATCTCAAAATCAGTCCATATTTCATATTTAAACCCCATTTTTAAAACCAAAGGCGTGGAATGAGCAATGACCATTTTTAAACTTAGTTTTATCAGTTAAAATTATGAAAGCTTTGTTTTACCAATCTCAATTACGAAAGAATCGATGAGCGTTTGTACCCGGTTTAATCTATAAATCGCGATGCTTACCTAAATATCTAATATGAGAGTACTTGATTCATCAATGCTGATTTAAATATCTAAGTTGTGGTACACTATTAACGAATGAATCTCGAGAATTGTCGGATATCTAATTCCAAATCAAATTAGCTTCTGAAATGCCCTAAACTTTATCAAAAAAAACACGTGTTTTGCTATTTATAATTATCAAAATAATTTTTCAAATCAAACACACGCTGATTTCTAAAATCAAAAGATGAATTACGAAGCATATGCTTTCCACCCCTGCCCCAAAATCCCATTTTCCTAAAGCTATGAACCGATATGCAATAATATCAATAAGCATGCAAATGTTCAATTATAATGCTACGCATATTTGTAGACACCCCAATTTACGACCCCCACAAGAACCCAAAAAGAAAACTCCCATAGAGTTCATATCGAGTCTAGAACTCATGCACACACTATAACATATTTCAGGCGTTTGTAGCACTACAAAAGAGGCATTTGTAGTGTGAAAAGGCAAGCACTGCAAACGGGGCATTTGTAGCACGAAAAACCATTTTCCTCACTACAAACAAACGAAAGGCAAGCACTACAAAATGGGAGTTTTCCGCGCAATAAACTGCCACTATTGTGGCTAATCGCGTGACAAACCCATTAAATACCGACCAACCACTTTTTGACACATCAGTCATGTTGACCTTGTAGGTCTTAATCTTATTTTGATAATAACAATAAATCAATCATGTATAATTTAATATGTTTCTTGATATAAGTTTATAGTTCATTTACACGGAATATCAAGAATAGCATGATTGCTCAAAGGTAGCACAAGTCAACTTCGCATTGAACTAGCAAGGAAGATCAATCTCATCACTATGCAATTTCATGAAGCTCAAAAGATTAAGGATCATACGCAAAAGTTTCAAGACAAAAGTTTCAAGTGAAGATCAAATTAAAGAAATAAATCGAAACATTCAAAGACTCGTAAATTTGATATTTGAGTGAGTGCTTAGGATTTATGTAAAGTTTCTTATTTTATTATTTATATAGCTCAAACATATTGATATATCATTCTTAGATTGATTAAAACAAAGTTTGAATCAAAATCATTTCAAAACATCATTCTAACTAAAACAGGTTTTAAAATAAATTCATATTAAATTCAAATGATCATATTTTGAGTTTTTCCGAAAATAAGTGTCATAGGAACTTATTTTTAAGGTTCCCAAAGCATTAGAATTAATTTTGGAGCTAAAATGCAAAAGTGAAAAAAGTGAGATTTTTAGCCTTTTGGCCTGATGGACAGTCTGGTACATCAGTCGACTGATGGCTTGGGCTCGGTCGACTAAGGCCGCACTTAGTCGATTGATGAGCCTTGCTCAGTCGACTGATGGCCCAGAATATAGCCGTTGAATTTCTGATTTGGGACTATTTATACTCTATCTAAGACACATTTTGATAACCATGAATCATTTTTACACTCCGTACTTCATCTATCTTCAATATCAAAAGGTTCAAGAAATTATTTTTTGATCAATCATTCTTTATCTGAGCTATAAATCTTGATCAAACAAGTAACTCTAGTGTAAGCTTCAATTGTATTTCTTAAATACTTTAGAGTTATTGTTCATTGGTGTGAATTACCAAACAATCTATATTCAAATTGTGAGAGGTAAATCTCATAGGAAAACACGAAGGTAAATTATTGATTAGTATTTATGAGAGGTAAATCTCATAAATTAGCAAGAGAGAGATTCTTGTGGGAATATTGTGGTAAATCAATATTTGTAAGGGTGTGTGAGACAACAACACTTGTAGAGGTTTGATCTTCACCCGGAAGGAGATTGAAATTAGTGAAAATTCTCGGAAAACTATCCGAGTGTGAGACAACAACACTTGTATATTTCTAAACTCAAGCTCTCTATTTATTGTTATATCATTGCTTGTATTTTAAGATTGCTTATTTGATTACCTTGGGATTGATTATTTGATTGATTAATTGCTTGCATTCCTTGTAGTAAATTTGTTTTACTTAAACCTTTTTAGAAAAGTTTTTAATTCCGTATTAAGTTTTTAAAACCCTATTATCCCCCTTTAAGGTTGTTTTCCGACCTATAAGTCCGTCAGAACCATCAGTTCAGTTGTTTGTCGCACGACAATCGTCCAACTATTGCAGTATGTCGCGCGACAAACCCTCTCGAGTAGAATAAATAGGCCAATACCCCCATGGGATCTAAGGAGGATTTTCTCACCACAAGAGACAGGGATTTTTACATTAAATTTCCCTATTCTCTCTCATATTTTCTAATCTTTAAGCTTTCTCTGGAAGCACCAGTGATAACATTTGCTTTCGCTAGAGTCTCGGATCTAATCTTAGCATCCGGAGTGCCACTTTTTAGAGTCAGACTGTTGAAAATATTTCTTAGAGGAAACCTAATATCTACCGGAGGTCTTCTCTGTCGTATTATATTTTTTCTCTTTCATTCTTATATGTATATCCTCGGGAAGGTAACTAAAGTATTATATGTATATCCTCGGGAAGGTAATCAAATAATATATCTGCATACTGGTTTTATTGTACTTTATTTAAAAGTTATAGACTTGTTTAATTTTTAATTAAGTTTATCATACATACTTGTTTTATTTCTCGAAAGTATTATAAGTGAGTAGGGAGTTGGCTTGCTTGGGCCAACATAAATCGAAAGTATTTACTCCCATTCTCCTCATTTTAAATTTTAATTATGTTTATTATTTGTAGACATATTATATTTGTTGTTCTATCCGCTTTCCAGCTGGATAAACTTATTACCAAGTTATCGATATTTTATTGTTTTCGAAACAACATGATAAAATCTTAAAAAATTCGTTTGTAAAACCAAAAGAAGTAATGCCATTATCATCCGGATAAAACCAAATTTTTAAAACCCATACTGATGAAACTTACTTATGAATTAAACTAGGATATATTCTATCTTCCAAATATTCTATCTTCCAAATATATTGTAATATAACTGTTATACTCTCCTCAAGAGTTTAAATTCCATATCAAATTAATTCCAATAAGATCCGATCATTTCTAAATTAACTAAACGAAATAATTGATATTGTTACTTGAGGAAACAATACCGACTCATTCTTATTTCAAAAATAGATAAGATAAACTTTTGTTACTAGTAATCAGACTTTGACAAAATCAAAATATCGGATCACGGAATAAAGGTTTTCATCCCTTTCCCCATTTCCCCAAAACGAAACCTCGATCCTACTCTGGAGCCCAATCTCTATTGAAAGCATGAGTGGTTTGTATTTCACTAATGAGCTACGCTAATCAGGTTTTCATGTATTTCCATAAAGTAATAGAATATTAATAATAGCATCCAAGTTTTTCAACATAGAATAAACATATAAGACCACTAGAGACCGAAAGGGCGGAATGGGTGGTTAACACCTTTTCAATTCATAATATAGTTCCCGAACCCTATATAATTCTGGTTTTGTAGACAAATGTGTAAAGAAGTAGCCTTTTTCCTTACGCAACTCTTTTGTCCATTTTCTTGTAAAATGTACTGGCGACTCTAAATGAACCTTCCTGCATCTAGAATGGGATAGATGGACCCACGATATGAATTATCACTATATATAAGCAAATGGAATAACGGAAACACTTTCGATGTTTCAAATCTCCAAACTAAAGGTTGAAACCCGGGGGTTACATTTACGGATTTTCACAATATCATACTCAGAGACTGAAAGGGCACATTGGGTGCCTAACACCTTCCCATTTCGTAGCTTAATCTCCAAACCTTTAAATCAACTGGTTTCGCATTAATTTTGTTTAAGTGGCTGTTTAATTTATAAATGTTCTTCTTTTACACAAACTTTTGTTTGTTTAGTAAAACAAACAGACAACTTTTATTTTCTTTACAAACCATCACTTTTTTCTCATAATAAAATGAACCATTTTTCAAATGAATTAAAAAACCTGGGACATCGCCGCCATGGGGGCTGGTTTAAAAAACAAGGGTTCTCACAGAAGGCAACATTTAACAATATTTAATAAACCTTCACCACATCCTAACAACTAAATGAAGACATTAGTTGCACCAAAGTTGTTTTATTAAGCAACCTAATAGGAGAAGTAGGTTGAAATAAATGAGTTTGCAAGTTCCAAGGGTCAAAATAAATTTGTATCCGCTAACCAGAACCAACTCTCCATTTAATCCCTTTTTGAATTAAATTTTTGACCCAAATTAAACTTCTATTAGAGTACCTCCTTTTCAACACACAACTCAAAAGAGAAGTTAGATTTTTGACAAGCGACCAAGCCTGTTTCACTAACATCGAATGGTTGAATTCAGACCCCGGTCTAAATCTGAGACCACCTTCAGATTTGCTTCTGCAAAGGTCAATCCATTTAAACCAGTGCATCTTTTTTATCTTTGCTGATGAACCTACCAAAAATTTGAAACCATAGAATTCAATTCAAGTTAGAACATATCGACTTGGGAAACTTGAGCAAGCTCGTGTAATAAGATGGAAGAGCTTGGATTACTGATTTAAAAAGAACTTATTTTTCCCCCTTTGAAAATAAACTTCCATTCCACCCTTGTAGCTTCAACTTTATTTTTCATTAGAGTAAAACAACTTTCTTATTTCTTCCCACCATTATGGAAGGCCGAGGTATTTCTCATGGTTTCAATTAGCATGATGCCTATAAAACTTACAATAGTTTGCCTTAAGCCTATTGACATATTTCGTTGCAAAACAAAGCTAATTTTTGAAAATTAGTTTTTTGGTCGAAGCCAATTCATTCACTTTTATAACCTCTCGAAGGGGCCTTTACTTCCTTGATATCCCCACTTATAAAAATTAAATTTTCATCTACAAATAAGAGATGTGATACTATTGGACTATGACGTCAAACTTCAATTCCTTTAACTAAACCCATCATTCACTGCATTTCTAATAATAGAATTAATCCCTTATATCCATAAAATGAAAAAGTAATGAGAGAGCAGATCTCTTTATATAATACCCTGATTAGGTTCGAAAATAGCAGAAGGTGTATTGTTCACTAGTATTGAATACCACACAAAACTAATATATTATATTACCGCGCCTCTTATGCTGTATACTATGGATTGTCTCAAACACTACAAAGCTAAGTTTTTCCTTGTAAGCTAAGGTTAGATATTTTAAGTCCACATGGGAGTAGCTTAGGTAGGAGCCAATTTTCTAAGGAAGCAGGGTTCTCAGAGGAGCCATATTTTATATTCATCCTACATTAGGTATCGTCAAAGGCAGACAAGGGAGTCCAAAAGAAACGATACAAAGCTGATCCTAAAGCCAAAACCAATTATCCCAACAAAAACTATGTGTCCTTAACAATTTGTCGACTTGTTATAAACGCGCTCTGAGACTCATCTATAATCAATGATAATACTACTTTCTTTTAGCCACACGGCATAAGATCTCTGGCGTAAATATATTTCCTCTTGCTTCAATAACTCTGCTAAGTCAACCTCTAAAGATTTGATAATAGGGATAGAATCAACGCTAATCACTCATTTTTGCACTTCAACGAGCTTCGCCTGTTTTTTATGAATTTCTTTTTTAAGAAAATTAACCTGATTTTTTATGCTGCCACACCATAAGGCATATTAAAAGACTTAATAGCATAAACCATTTGAAGCACATGATTACGGACATCACCCCAAGTCCAATTACTTGCAACTGTATGCCTACATCCCTATCTTCAACCAAATCTGCTCAAAATGGAACATAGATCTCCTTTTTGCACCATCTCCGAAAGCTGGATAACAATAAATTAACAACTGTCTATTACTGGAAAAACCATATTACTTAATTGAACAAATTTGCATTCGGACATAAGCCATGCCACTTACTATTGGAATAGCCTTTCACGAATGATAGTTCCACCCTCCCTTACTCCATACCAAATAAAAGAATCACCCATAGCCCCCATATCACAAAGACTCTAGTTTAACAATTCATTTCTAAAATCATGCATAAGATAATTATGCTGTAAAGAAACCTCTTGTTTTTTTGAATCCTTAGTATAATCTCGTTAAAATCCCATATACATAACCACGGGACTTCTGACATAATAAATAATATGCGTAAAAGAGTCCAAGATTGTGCGAATCAATTTATCTCCAATCACTTTTACAGTTTTTTTGATAAACTTGGATTAGTGCCTAGAAATTCAATCGATTTAGAGAAGAATGTTAAATAATCAGATATACCGAGACTTTAAATAAATTACAAGATATTCTAGAAACAACAAGAACAAAAACAACAACAACAATATAGCAGTACCATCTCAAATTAGGAGTTATGTTTCCTTTTCGATCCACTCTTGTGCATTTATTAAGTTTACGTCACCGTTTTCTTTGAATTTTGTAAAAGTTAAATAAGAATGACTGAACTTTTAGGAAAGGCAAACTAATGAAACCTTAACTATATGAGATTTCCTCCATGTCACAACTTCTCTTTTTGAGTTTCTAATTAAATTAGATGAACAGAGTAGGAATTATTGATTATGACAAAACGAATGTGTGGAGAATTTATAAATAATCATGGTGCATTGTTAACCAAACAATGATATGCCTAGGGGTGTGTAGAGAATCGATTTGAGGAAAAATGTATTTCGAACACACCCATACCAAATTGGAGACACAAACCGGAATGTGTAAAAACGAAAACAACCTGATATATTATAAAGTCACAGCCAACAATATAAATTAAAAATATTCAAAAAAATTGAACAAATTAAATCGTGCACTCATATTCAATAGATTTTCTTGAATTTTTAAAAAATAATTTTATGGTCACAATATATCTTATTTTAATGATCTTACTTAGTAGGATTCAAATATATAAATTTTATTAAAATTCAATTTTTAAATTTAAAGAGATGGCATTTTAAATTTATTAAAATTTGAATGTGAGAGAAATTAATATGGAAGAGTTAAAAGAGTATGGAGTGAGTGTGGTGTATTAGATTGTGTGTGTTTAAGGTGGATATGAGTCATACTTTTGATTTGACACTTTAATTTGAGTGGGGAACACATTTAAAGGTCTAGGTTGTATGTGAGTTTAAGAGAAGAGTTTTGAGTCAGTGATAGTGTAGGCTTTTAAAAGGGAATTTTTTTGAATTTCTTTCCCTTATAATAGATAATGTTAATTATTTACCCCATACCTGTTGGTAAGATATTATTTATACACACACATATAGAGAAAGAGAGATGGGTGGCATATGCGTAGGATATTTCCTTTTGTGAGTCAATGTGGTTTGTCCTAAGACAATTGGGCGTGCTTTCTCAAAACAGACTTCTAGATCTACCAGTTTAGAGCAACCATATAACTAGAGGTAACCAATCCCATTTAAAGATGTTAGTTTTTCCAGCGACATGCAATTTTCTGCCTCTATAATCCAACCTGCATTAATTGATAAACCATTAAGGTCAAGATCGAAGCCTATGACATTCACTTATATTGAGGCATTCTAGTCCCATTAGGTTATTGATGTAATTCGGTATTCTACAAAATAGGTTTCTGCTTAAGCCCATGTATTGTAATATGGGTAGGTTACCAAAATTTTGGGGAAATGAATCATCAGTTAGATTGCACTCACTCAGACTTAATACTCTCAAAAAGCATGGTAAAGAATCCAATAAAGTCTCTAGACCTTTCCATGGTGTTGGTACTATTGACCAAATAATCCGTGGCCACCATTTGACATCCCCATTATTTCTCATCTCATTGGGCAACTTACCAATATTGCAACCTAAGATTACTAAAGTCCTTAGAGATCTTAGCTTGCCAATGTTTCTTGGAAGCTTCCTCAGACTTTTATAATCTTGTAGATCAAGTAAATCAAGAATCTCAAGGTTTTCGATTGATTCATAAACCTCAACCAAACTCACACAACCTCTAAAAATCAATCTCTCAAAGTTTAGGAGGCCTAAGAAGTTTGGAGTTCTCTGAAGCCATTTAGAATAACTCAAATCAAGGATCTTGAATGATTCAATTGCATGTGAAAAAAGGACTATTAGTTCTATATATACGTAAATCATCACAAAAATTGAGGAAAGAAGAAAACTATATAAATATCACACCGGGGTTTACTTCCATACTTGTTCTAATCTACTATGATGCGAGGCAACAACCATCAAGTTCTCTGATGAAAATTCAACTGGGATAGATTCTAAAGAAATCCGTGCTAAGACAACCATTCCAAATATTTAGGGAAATTGTGATAGCTTCTAGTAAATTATACATGACTGAGCTTGAGTATCCTTAGCTTTGTCATATTTTTAAATGCATTGGTTCTCAAGTATACGTCGTTTGGATTTGTGCTTACTAATTGCCCTGAGACGAAGCTAAACCAACATACGTGCTTTTTTGCCCTGACATGCTTCAACATTATTGATTTATCATGAAATTCCTTATAAAGGTGCTTTTTTGCATGACTAATCGCTTCCTCTAACATACGTGTGTCAAGGGCAACGACTTCCACTATTTTTGTACTATAGTAAAGGATGAACATGAAAGGAAAAAAATGATCTGTTACTTGTACATGCAAACTAAGAAATACATACATGATAAACTTGATTTCATTTTTTTAATACAGTAAATGCGTCCCAATGATACCATAATCTACTACGTTCTCCAGCCTTTTGTGATTCTTGGTGACTAATTTCTCGACCTATGTATTGAATTAGTCGATGCATTCCCAACACATTACCATGGTCAATTTTTAAGAGACAGTGATCAATTATATTTTGAATTCCAATTTTTGCATGAAGGTCACATTTCTGTAGTATATTGATGGCACAATCCTTATCTGTTCTAACAAAAAAGCAAGCAATATGAAGGAATAATCTTTTGTCATAGTCATCTTGTAAAAAGTCATAATTGCTTTTAAGTTTCCTGAGGATTTGACTGTGAGGTATTGCTACTAATTTTGCTAATTCATTGACCCATTCTTCTCGACTTTTCCCAAACAAAGAAGAACCTATAACCTTAAGAGCTAGAGGAAGACCTTCACAAATTTTTATAGCCCTTTTTGTGTGCATTTTTGTAACTTTGGATAGGATTATCTTCTGTAAAGGCATGCAAACTGAAGAGCATGATTGATTCATCTTTTGTCAATTTGTCTACTTTACACATCTGACGAGGTTTTAGCAACCTCTCATGCCTAGTAGTTTTGATGACTTTACTACCTGGAAAAAGCCAATCTTGTATTCCAAATATGGTGTATATTTGATCTGCTTGTTCCACATCATCAAGAACAAGAAGCACTATTTTAGAACATACAAGATTTTTTATCTTAGTGAGTCCTTCATCAACAATATGTATCTTTCTACACTGCTTCTTAAAAATATCTGATATAAGATGTCTTTGTAATTAAAGTAAACCATTAGGTTGTTCTGATACTTCCCTAATGTTTGCAAGAAATCTACTACCATCAAAACTATTGGAGTTTTGATTATAAACAAATTTTGTGATGGTAGTCTTCCTAATGCCACTCATCGCACAAATCGCACCTACCCTATCATCAGTTGACTCATCCTGCAACCACAGATTTATACTTTTGGCTCGAGAATCTATTCCAATTTTGTATGGAGCAACATTCAAAGTTGCATGCCTCAATTTATCTCCAATCACTTTTATTTTCTTCTGGATAAACTTGGCTTCATACCTACAACTTGCGATTAAATTGGATAAGAAATCTCAACAGTAACATATCATGACTTGAATTAAAATAAAAAAATCCAGTTAAAACAATAATAAAAGGTACTTAATAATAATAACAGGGTACTTAGTAATACAATTTCCTAGACTTCTAAGATCAAATGTCTATGGACATGGATGGAATGAATGTTTGCTTTGTAGCCCATTACTTTTTAATTTTTTTTTTGTTATATATGTACTAACAACGTGCGTTGCATGTGGTTTTAATATTTTGACAAAGGTAATTAAGCCTATTAGTAAATACATACTAAGAATTGGGTAATTTAGTAATGAAGTGTAAAATAATATTTTTAATGAGTACATACTAAGAATTGGGTAAATTAGAAATGAAGTGTAAAATAATATTATGTCCAAAACAAAATCTTAATAACTATAAAAGAAATCAACAAAAACCTAGTATCAAGTGGAAAATCAAATTAATAATTATTAGAAAATCACAGCATCGCGTAATTTAGAACTGAATGGAGCGCGTGCTTGGTGAAAGTTTGCCTCTATACCTCTAAACCTTATGTTTATAGTGACTGGCCAGCATGCACTCACACTTGCACTCAATGTCATGAAGGTATTTTAGGGGTTTAATTTGTTTTACTAATTGCATTACAAACTATATCTCTATATATATTATTTTATAAAAGCGGTTGCTAAATCCAGGTGGTTTGAAAAAAAGGGGAGGGGGTGGCATGGGGGAGGCTCATACTCTGCAATTCTATGAATACTAACAAACAAAATATGAGTTATGAAAATATGAGAAACTTTATCTTAAATTAAAAGAATTACGAGCCATAATATAATATGTGGAATTTTATGTTAGATGAATTTTTTTCCCTATTGTTTTTGATCTTGTAAAAACAGAGGGTTTGGACAATAACAAATATGGCAAGTATATGCAAAAAGAATATATGAGGACTTATGTACTCGTCAACTTGGTTTCGCAAGTCCAGTCCAATCAAACTATCAACTTCTGTAAGTGTTGATTGCGACCTTTTTATCTTTTCCATCAATTTTGTTTTCACTTCGTGATCCATTTATGCGTCGCATTGTTTTTTGTATTTAGCAAATGCTTCTTCCATTCTCCCTGTTTGCTCCAAAACACATGATGGATCCGCATTGTGGAACATAAGTAGAACTAGATGTCTAAAGTTTCTCCTTTGTTTAAGAGTCATCACAAGTTCATCAAGGCACCACGTGGAAGATGCGTAGTCCTTCGATATCATAATGATCAAAATCTTTGATTAATAGATTGGTTTTTCTAATTCTAACTTGAGATATTCACCCTTCTTGATCTCATCGACGTCTTTAAACATGCGAAATCCTTGTTGGACTAAAGCTGTATAGAGGTGATCGGTAAAAGTATTTCTGGTGTCTTCACCTCTAAAGCTCAAAAAAATGTCCTAACAAGTGGAAGAGCAGGGTACTTGGGCACTTGTAATGGCCATTGTATTATTTGCAGAAAGCTAACTTTGGGGAATGCATGATTGAACGCCCAAGCATAATTTAAAGCATTTATATTGGAGTGGATGACAAATATTGGTTGTCAAAAAAATGGTGAAGCGATTAGGATAATAAAAGTCAGTGAAAAGATTTTCATAACAAACCAAAAATAAGAAAAAGAAAATGATTAAAATGGAAGACATGGACAATAGGTGAAGATTATTCTGTTGACTTTATTTAATGGAAGATTGGATGGTACATGTTTGTAGGCTGTTTGATATCTTCCTTAAATAATGTCATTCTTTACTTTCTTTGGCTCTTCAAAACATAATATAGTTAGAGACTTGCTACTTTCTGGCTTGCAACATGCATCCTTATCTCATAATAGGTCAAAGCTAGCATTTCCTGATTAAAATAAGTCCACCTATGCAATTATCTGCTACTATAATAGACATTAATCAGGAAAATTTACAAGTATAAAGCAAATGCGTATGTACAAAAGATAGGGGGAGATATCGCTTAAAGGAAGTTGCCAATTAAGTTGGAATCATATTATGAAAACCATGTTGATGGGCGACTTTCTCAAAATCCCTGAGGGACCTTTTTTTTTCCAGGATGTTAACATGAATCAACTATTTTTATATTTATAGTACTCCTTCGTTCTAATTTAAAGGTCTACTAATGCTTTTAACTAGGATGTCCCAAATTAAAAGTCTACTTTCCTTTTTTAAAACATAATCAACCTACTAAAATTCGAGATAAGAAACAAAATATATATCGCAATCTGTTATATATAAGTATAACATTTTGCTATTGATGCGCACATTAGGTTTAGATTGCATGATAACAACTTCTTTTACTCCTCTTTGATTTCTGTCTTTCTGTTGTTATTGTAAAACTATACGCGTACACGTATTCCAAATTGATATTTGTGATTGCTTCCTGGTGATGTTTATTTCCTTTGTATTGTTGGATTGTGGGAGTTGTGACCAACTTCTAAATCTTGTCTTAATGTCTGATAATGAATCATCACGTTTCTGTGACAAACCATTTCATGATTGATAAACGCTTAATATTGTCATTCATACGCTCATTTTTCGGAGTTGTTTGACGCGTTTATTTCATACGCTCATTTATAGAGAGCTTGTAATAGTTTTTTCTAGAGAGAAATTGAGTTCACTTTGAAAATTCTTGTCTCTACATTTATTATGGAGTAAATTTCTTTGCTAAAGCTAAAAGATGAAATTTGCAATGCATTAATTATGTAAGTTCAATTCTCATTCCATTGTTAGTATTGTTAAATACTTTTTGAATCCTTCATCTTCTCCATTTTTTTAAACATTCATAAGCTAGTAAGATAATTTTCATATGATGATTTGACTTTGTATGCTTTGTATACATAGATCTCAAGCATTAATGAGAAAATGATACACTTGTGTATTTCTTACTAGTCTATGTCCATTCTTTCTTTAAATGAGATACTTTTCATTGCCAAGCATGATTAGTCTTTGATATTCATGGAAACACCATAAATTTGAGATTTTAATCTTTTAATACTTTAATGATATGTTGAGTGCTTTCTACACTTTATGTGATTTTAAGACTCATCATCTTCTTAGTTAAAGTACTGCCAAAGAGGATCTTTTAAATTTATGACATAAACAACTTCATTAATCATTTTAAGGATTCAATTTGTATTTATCAAATAAGTCTATATAGGACGGTTTGACCTCCACATAGACCTCCCAATCTTAGACAAATGAAATGTTATGATTTATCGAGCTAAACTCCTTGTAGTTGGCCATTTTCATAATCAAGTCATTTGCCTAGGGGAAACTAACAATGAGTTCTTAAATGCCTAGTTTAAATTTATGCCTTTTCTTTTTATGTATTTTAAGTTTGAATCTTGGTTGATAATATATGAGAATGGGTTGCACTTGTTTCACACCCTTTGTCATAAGATAAAAATGAGAGATACACTTGTGTTGATATTTGCTTATACCCTTTCTTTATATGGCATATATATGGGAATGGGTTGCTTTTGCTCCACACCCTTTTGCTTAGAAATGGGTAAAATATTCAACACTTAAGAATTGCATTGAGAACTTTGAATGAGATTGATTTTACTTAACTTTGCAAAACAAATGAATTCTATAATGTCTTAGCCTTTTCTCATCTATTATTACATCATTTTAATTTTTATTGCAAGACTTTAAAACCAACAACTAAAATCAACCAATCAAATTCTCTTAAACAAAGCCATGGACTCGTAATCACCACATCGTCTTTTCGACTATCCTTGTGGTTCGACACTTGGACTTACCAAGTATTATAACTTGACAATCTGCACTTGGGTACCCAAGCACGGAAGTATTTTCGGCGCGTCAATGATCGATCATGGGCATAACCATGATTGATCATGACTAGGCGAGGACACCAACTACTTACGACTTTCAGCCTAATTTTAAGGATTGTTGTCTTTAAATATTTTTTCTTGTATTATTTTATTAGTTTTTATTCATTTTTGGCTAGTTTTTAGTCTTAGGATTTGATCTAGAGAGGGGGGAGGATTTCTTACACACAAGTTGTAGAAAGAAGGGATAGCTAAAAGTGTAACTTTTCTTTATTTCTCTTATAAGTTCTTGATTTTGTAAGAATGATTTCTTATTCTATAGTAGTTGTTCTTGCATTTATTATGGAGTAGTCTTTTACTAAAGTTATGGTGGTAAATCGCGATATAATTTTTAGTGATTAATGGCTCAATCCATGTTTAAAGTTTGATAAATATTTGTGAACCCTTTTTTTCATCAAGTCCTCTTTTCTTTCAAGAATTTTTCGGTATTTTCATATTAAGTGAAGACTTTATATGTTTTGTATATTTAGTTCTTGGTTGTTAATGAGTATACAATATATCTTTATGGTTTTAGAAAGCTTGTAGTATCTTTCCTCCATCCATGGAGCTTTTGCCTCTTCGTAGAAATTATAAATAGTTTTTAAAACTCCAAAGATGAGTTATAAATTTGTTTAGCTCATCTTTGACTCATTTGTTGATATATTGAGTGCTTCTTATACTATATGTGATACTTAGACCCTTTATTGTATTTCTCAAATGATAATCGGTAAACTAACGAATTTATCTCATAAACTTCATTCCGTTTCATTGTTATGATTCATCTTCTAATTTTCATTCTTTAAATCTTTAGATTTCATACATTTGATTTTTGTTAAATCTTTTTATGAATGAGTTTGTTATATCTATCTCGGATTAGCTTCATCGGGAATGGGTTGCTTTGCTACGCACCCGTAGCTAAAAAGTAGAAATGATAACTTCGTCTTTGGTAAAATGTTGTTTGTCTCTTTCTTGATATAACTTCGATCTGGGAATGAGTCGCTTAGCCCGTACCCTTTGCTATTGAGAGATACACTAACATTCCTCATATCTCGAGAAACTTTATGTTGAAATCTTTGTATGAGCTAGCTATCACCATTTCTTAACTCACAACTAACCTCCACTTACCTTAGTTTTTTCTTATTTCTTTTCATAACTGATTTACAATTCCCTTGTTTCACAACCAACCCTTTTTACTAAAAACTAGAAAACCGTAAAATCTAAAATCTATTTTATTCCTTTTCGACTATCCCTGTGGATCGATACTTGGACTTCCGAGATTATATTACAACTTTATGCGCCCACACTTGGGCTAACACAACGTGATAGTTTATCTGCGTCAAATCTCTCATTTATTGATTCTGCAACTTTGGAAAATATCAGGTCTTTATCATAATTAATTTGATATGGAATTGTACTCTTTGAGGAGATTATATCACAATATATTATAGTCTATGTAAAAGACATAATATTTTTGAATTGAATTCCTAAGTCAAAACTCATCAGTCCAGATTTTGAAAACTTGGCTTTATTCAGATGATAATACTTTACTTTTTTTGGTTTTGAAAGGATATTTTATCAATGTTTTGAAAAGACTAAGTCTATTCACCAAAAAAAAGAAAAAGAAAAGACTAAGTCTAAAAACAATAGAGTATTGATATTTTAACGATAAGTTCATCCAACTAGAAAGTGGATAGAACAACAAATATAATAAGTCTGCAATGCAGATAATCTAAACACGTAAGCAGATATATAATTTAGTTCAAGGAGAAATTTTGTTACCTTTTTGGCGATATTAATATTAAGAAAGAAAATAAAGTGCGCCAGAGAAATCTCCGGTGAATACTTGTTTTTCTTCTTCACATATTCCCGATAATTCAATTCTAAAATATAACACTCCGGGTGTCAAGACTAGACTCGGACATTCTCCGAAAATCAAATAATATGATAAATGATATTTCGAAACATTTTAGAAATCAGGAATTTAGAGAGAGTAATAGAATGTTTAGAACAAAAGTCGTTTTTGTTTATCTCATGAGGGTGCAGACTTATTTATAGTACTAGGAGGATTTGTCGTGCGATAAACCACAACAGTGGGAAGGTTGTCGTGCAACAAACCACTGTTTGTTGTACAATTAACAAACTGCTGAAATGATGGTTTTAACATAGTGTTGTGTTAAAAAGTCATTGGTCTGTAGTTAATGGATTTGTTGTACTACAAATTGTCGTGCGACACTCACTCACGGTGAAATGGTTTGTTGTACTACAAACTCGACGGTACTAGTATGTTTTTTATTGGATTGGTGAGTTCTGAATTCGATGTGAACTTTTGAGAGTATTAGGGTTCTTATGAGAGTCTTGAATTAAGGTGTCTACACTATATATGATTCTAACATAATCATTTTTTTGATGAATAAAACTTGTTCTCTTTACATAAGCAGTTCAATCTTATATAAAACATGTGGGCTGAGCTAGAGGAGAAGAAAAAGGAGGGGATGAGGGCTAGATTTAAAGCAATGATGTGAAGCTTGCCAATAGTACTTGGTAAACCCCTTTAAATTTATGCAAACAAGTAGGTTTTACGAATAAAACTTGTTTAGTTATCAATAGATTGATTTTAAAAAAATGTGATTAGCTTCTTAAAAAATAAAGCGCACTCTTAATTTGGAGGAGAGTACAAGGAATATTATGATGAGTATTAGTAAAAAAAAAAAGTACAAGCTGAGGGAGGACAAAATGCACACTACAAGATCATTGTATATTAGGGACAAGAGTTTTGGGAAGGCACATAAAGGCATACCACCTCTTTATTATTGGGCATATCATATGTTCACAACCATTACAAAAGATTCAAAAAATTATAGCTCTCCGGTATAGTTATCCTTGATGTGTTTCACTCAAATTCCATCTCCAAGCTTCCTATCAATATAAGAAAATATTAAAGATTAAAATTCGAAGAAAAGTTGCACCAATATACGTACATACAAGAATTAATGTAGGTAATGAAGGGGATCACCACATCTACCCGTATAAGTTGGTGATTCAACTTAAACCTGACAAAGCAAGACACGGGACAATAAGATGACACAAATCAATATGAAATTAAAAGTTAATGGGTAAAACCTTTACATTTTCAAGTCATATTGGTGCTAATACGACAAGATAACAAGCTAGATAAGTTAATATTTGTTAACACAATAATACATGTTATGACCTATTAATAATATATATGAATGCACATATTTCTATGTTGCATAATTTTATTATAGATGTATACTTACGTTTCTTAGTATAGTTGGTATGTAACTTATAATATTATATATTCACATTCATATGTTAATTTTGTATGTGTATATATGTGTACAATTTTATAAAAGGTGTGTCTACCTTTTAATATATGCATTTATGTGTTCATATTCGGCTCGAAACAATTCGTTTCATTTAATAAGAGGGTAATAACGGGTCGTGTTGGGTTTGAATATGATATTTTCACCATATTAAAAAGTGACTCCTTTAAACCCGAACTGATAGCACCCAAAACACGTTAAACATGAACACAACTCGAGCCGGCCCATTGGCCATGTCTTATTTTACCCTTAATCTTTAGGCGGGAAATAATAAAATTTAGATTTTAGAGTGTTAATTAAATATAATTTCATCATATATATAATCTTTCTTTCCCTTTTTCTTTTGAAAATTTAATGCTTATCTCTGTAACTGGGAAATTAATTAAATATAATTTTATCATCTAAATAATAATTGTTGAAATTTTTTTTTAAAAAAAAAAAATTTAATGCTTATCTCTATATATAACTGCAAAAATTGAAAGGAGGGTAAAAGGCGCAAACCGCTTTCATCTTTTCGGGAACCAAAGATCTTCGTCGGGATTTTTCTCAAAGTATCGTTTGACAAAGTACTTTGTAGGAG
Organism: Lonicera japonica; assembly: GCA_021464415.1. Classification (NCBI taxonomy): domain Eukaryota; kingdom Viridiplantae; phylum Streptophyta; class Magnoliopsida; order Dipsacales; family Caprifoliaceae; genus Lonicera; species Lonicera japonica. Next base: position 36,142,442 of record CM038471.1, on the reverse strand, counting down.
AATTGTGATGTGACTCCTTCATGTTTGTGGCACTTCCGTTCGCTTCTTCTGCGTCACGATACACAATTTTGAAGCCGTCCTTTATCTCATATTCATCCTTGATATCAAACGTATAAATACTTTCATGTCCAGCCTCTAACTGATTCCCAAACCTCCATCTGCTCAACCATCCCACATTTTCATTATCTGGAAAGCAGTTAGGGCTCGTTATATTGGTCTGAACCTCAGACGTCCTTCTTCTCCAGATTTCTGTTTTCTCAGACATACTACACCACACATTCAAGCATTGGGTTCTATGATGAGTAGGAAGCGGTCTCACAGTATGACCTACCGATATGATCCCTCGATTCTGATAATGTTTAGATGAAAACATTTGGTATGCACTAGCCTCAAGATATATGCTAAATTTACTGTTGGAGTACATTCCCTGTGAATCATAATGTTGGATATATGAATCATAATGTTAATTATTCATCCCACTCTGCATGTAACATGTCATTTATATATCTACATCTATCCATCCATACATACATACATACATATATATGTGTGTATATCTATAAATTTACATATAGATAGATTGGTCAATTTCTAAAAGAAAATTTTAAAAGGGTAATGTTATATATTTGAGATCCTTAGTGCAACGCCTACAATATTTAATGTTAGTATAGTTGATATGCAAGCATATTCGAAAAAGAGAAACAATTTATGAAATTCAAGAGAAATAGTGCATGGATAAAGAAAATTGAAAAATGATTAAAAACTCTATTAATTGCCACGAAATGTTGAAAAACTAGATGACTAATTTAGTTAAGAGCTATATTAATTTTTAGATTTTTCCGGAGAATAAAATTCTCTAGGTGTTGTGTAATAAATTATCCCATGAAAAATAATGAAAGATGGCACATATATACTACGATTAATTTAAATAAAGATAAGCACAAAAGAGTAATAACATTTTCAAGTAGGTAGTACATAGAAGAATTCAAAAAATAATTTTTTAGTAGCTAAAAATCCCAAAATATTTCAAAAACAACTTTTGTTGGATAATTTAATTAAAAATATTGTATATATAAAGAGAAAGGAGCACCTGTAGATAGTATTTCCATGTGTCATCTTTCTTGAAATAGTGTTTCCATGCATCTTCTTGTCCAACTATTTTATAGCAACCATTTAACCAAAGGTCAACCCTCTCATTTAGAGACATTATAACTTTTTCCAATGATCTGCAACTTGTCACGTCTATGCAACCCGAATTCATCATTAAACCATTAAGATCAAGTGATTGGAGCCTATGACATTGATACATATTGAGGGATTTTATCCCGCTAAGGCTTTTGATGCAATTTGGTAGTCTACGAAATTGGTTCTTGCTCAAGTCCAAGTCAGATAATGAGGGTAGTTTACCGAAATTCTCGGGGAACGAATCATCGGATAAATTGCTACTGCGCATACTTAAACTTTTCAAAGAGTATGGTAAACAAGCCCATAAAGTCTCTGGACATTTGCTCGGTGTTGGCACCGTTGACCGAAAAATTTGTTGTAACAATTTCACCTCTGCATTATTTGTCTGTAATGGGTTTATGTTAATCCCATCAGCTTTAATCACTTCTAATGACTTCATATTTTTCATCTCACTTGGGAACTCACCAATATTGCATCCTAAGATTACTAGAATCCTTAGAGATACTAGCTTGCCAATGTTTCTTGGAAGCTTCCTTAGAGTTTTGCAATCTTGTAGATCCAGTAAATCAAGCATCTCGGCGTATTCGATGGATTCACAAACCTCAACTAAACTCACACAACCTTTAAGGATCAATCTCTCAAGGTTGGGAAGGCCTATGAAGTTAGGGGTTCTTGCAAGCCATTCCGAAAAACTCAAATCAAGGATCTTCAATGATTCAAGAAACTGTAAAGGAAAAAAAGAAAGGATTATGAATTCTATATCCATAAGTCGTAACCATAAATTGATGAAAGAAGAAAGGTAAATGAATGCCATACCGGGGTTTTCATCCAAACGTGTTTTAATCTACTATGACGTAAGTCAAGCGCAACCAAGTTCTCCAATGTAAATTCGGAAGGGATAGATTTTAATGGAAACCCGTGCCAAGATAGCCATACTAAACTTTTAGGGAAATTCTCATAGCTTCCTATAAGTTGTACATTATTAAGCTTGAGGAGCCTTAGTTTTGTCATATTTTTAAATGCATTGGTTCTTAAATATACCCCATTTGGACTTGTTAAAGTTGTGCTTACTGATTGTCCAAAGATAAAGCCTAAAAGACGCCGCTTAAGTGAGCTGGCATGCTTTAACAAAATTGATTTGTCATGAAATTCCTCATACCGGCGTTTTTTTGAATTGGTACAACCTTCCTCATACATACTCATGTCAAAGGTAAGGCCTTCAATTGTGTTGGTACCCTATTATAAGAAGAATGTGAACACATGACCCAAAAAAAAAAGGATTAGTTACTGGAATAAATGCAAATTAACTAAGAAATACAAACACATGAGATGATTTTTACCGTTTCATTTTGCAATACACCAAAAGCATCCCTATGGTGCCATAGTCTACTTCGCTCTCCTGCCTTGTGTGATTCTTGGCGTACAATTTCTCTTCCTATTTCTTGAATTAATCTATGCATCCTTAGCACATTATGACTATCCCCCCTTTCCTAAGAGACAACGATCAATGAGATTTTGAATTCCAATTTTTGCGTGAAGGTCACATTTCTCTAGTATCATGATTGCATAATCCTTATTGGTTCCATTGAAGAAGCAAGCAACATGGAGAAATAATCCTTTGTCGTAGTCATCTTGTAAGGTGTCATAACTGATTTTAAGTTTCTTGAGGATTTGATTATGAGGTATTGTTTCCAGTTTTGCTAATTCACTGCCCCATTCATCTTTACTTTTCCCGGACAAAAAGGACCCCATAACCTTAAGAGCTAAAGGAAGCCCTTCACAAATTTTCATTGCCCTTTCCATGTGCTCTTTATAATTTTTTAGAGGAAAATTTTCTCCAAATGCATGCAAATTGAAGAGCTCCATTGATTCACCTTTATCCAATTTATCAACCCTGAAAATCTCATGAGGTTTTAATAACCTCTCATGCCTAGTAGTTATAATGACTTTACTTCCTGGAAAAAGCCAATCACGCATTCCGAGTATAGCATTTATTTGATCCTCTTGTTCTACATCATCAAGAATGAGAAGCACCTTTTTTTTACGGACGATATTTCTAATCTTGGTTAGCCCTTCATCAACATTATGTATTTTTCTTTGTTGCCTTTTGGAAATATCGAATATAAGTTGCGTTTGTAAGCCAAGTAAACCATTAGGTTGTTTTGACACTTCATTGATGTTTTCTAAAAAGCTACTACCATCAAAACTACCATAGTTTTTATTGTACACATATTTTGCGATTGTCGTCTTTCCAATGCCTCCCATCCCACAAATAGCACGTACTCCAGCATCAGTTGACCCATCTTGCAACCAATTATTTATATGTTTGACTCGAGAATATATTCCAATAAAAAATGGTGCAATGTCCAAGGGTGTGCGACTCAATTTGTCTTCAATGACTTTTATAATTTTGTGGATAAACTTGGATTCATGCCTACAAATCAACCAAATTGGATAAAAATGTAAATAATCAGACATACTAAATAACATGAAAAATCTTGTAGAAACAACAAGAACGAAAACAACAACAATAATACAAATTTATTATTCGCTATTAAGAGTACATATTAGTGCCAACAATTGTGATCAACTTGAAATAAATGCAAAATCTTGCTCAATTAGTAATGAAAATAATAATAATCCATACCAATGTGCTGGCCATAATAATACTGTAGAGATAATATAGGGGTATTTAGTTGTAATTTTCATATTAGATTCCTTAATTAACCTGAAAGATGTACCAATCGATCATATTCCTTAGGGTTAGCTTACCTATGCTAATTGCATAATCACAAATAACCAAAATAGCTATAAAAATTCATTTACCATAGTTGTTTTTTCTTTATTAGAATTGAATTAGTGTATTAGCTATCATATTAATTGTCTAGTTGACTTTATTTAAATATATTTTAGTTGTACTTTATCAGCCCTTTATCAATAAGACTAAATGGCTTATTTAGAGGCTTCATTCTAAAAACAAGCAAAAGAGAGAGAGACAGAGAGAGAGAGAGAGAGACATAGAGAGAGAGATTCAAAATGTAAATTTCACATTTAGATTCCTGAGTTTTGTTTGGGATATTCAATTCGGACGAAAATATCAATGGCCTTTGTGGTTTTCTCTAAAGTTAATAAGACAAGGAGATTGTTAATTTAATATGCGGAATGCTATAGTAGTAACTAAATGGAAATTTTGCCATTTATTTGGGAATTCGGATCTAGTCTTCTAGGGAAAAACTAGGCAGCAACAAATATTGGAATTATATATGAAAAGAAAGACGAGGAGCCTACGTACCGATCAACTTGGTTCCTCAAGTCCAGTCCAATCAAATCAGCAACTTCTATAAGTGCTGATCTCCACCCATTTATCCTTTCCCTCAATAATCTTTTCCTCTCGAAATCTGTTTCCTCTTCAAGTTGCCCTTCATATCTAGCAAATGCTTCTGCTGTCCTCCCTGTTTGCTTCCGAACTTCAGATGGATCTATGTGATAGAACACTGGTAAAACTATATGGTTAGAGTTCCTCCTCCGTTCGAGGATGATCACCAGTTCATCAAGGCACCACATGGAAGACGCGTAGTTCTCCGATATGACAATGATCGAAATCTTTGACTCAGGGATCACTTTTTCTAATTCTGACTTGAGATATTCCCCTTTCTCCATCTCATCATCGTCTCTAAAGGTGCGAAATCTTTGTTGGTCTAAAGCTGTATAGAGATGATCCGTAAAAGTTTTTCGAGTGTCTTCGCCTCTAAAGCTCAGAAACACATCGTAACATGTGGAAGAAGAGGCTTCATCGGATCTTAAAACAGCCATTATATTATTCGGAGAAAGATAGCTTTGGGCAATGAAATGAAGGAGCACCCAAGCGTAAGTTAAAAGCAATTATATTGGAGAGGATGTTAGATATTGGTTGTATATAAGGAGGAGGATGAATTGGGATAATCAGAGTTAATGGAGTCTCCCAGGAAAATGCTTACCTTACAGCCATGAGTGCTTCCGGGTAATTTCCTAAATGTAATTATTGTTTTTAGCCTCTTACTTAAATATTGACTTACCTTACAGCCATCAAATTTATTAAATTACATACGATAAAGATAGAGGTACTTTGATAACCACGTCTATATTAGTTACCACAGTAAAATAATGAAAAGATCGATTAAGAGCATGGGCGAGACCGAAGCATTTTCTAAATAAGAAGGCTCCGTTTGATAATATGAAAAATAAAAATAAATAATTTAAATAAGAAGATAGAAAAATAAGTTGAGTAATGTAGTGATACTAACTCTTGTTTTTTTTAGTTCTTCCATGAAAAAAAAATTCTTTGAATAGTGGTGAAATTTGTTTTCTATAAAATATAAAGAACGATAAATGACATATCTATATCTATATCAATACTATATATGAAAATACGAATAACTTAAGTGTTTTTCTCTTTTTTGTGAAAACAAATATGCCAGTTGATCTTATACAAAAGATTTTAAGATTTACATTAAATACAACAATATAAGTCCATATATTTTTTATATTAGTATTAGTATTCTAAATAAATTCATACTCTACTCTATTTTGTTAAAATAATTAAATTAAAATTTTAAGCTAGATTTACATTAAATAAAATAGTATAAGACTATAAGTGTATAACTCAATATATTTTTATATTAATATTCCAAGTAAATTTAAACTCTACTTTATTTTACTAAAGTAAAACTATTTAATAGATGGTATTAAAATTATAAGGCTTTTAGGTCGGTAAAGAAAATCAAATGATCGAATTTTACACTTGATACTATGTTTTGTTTATTTGTTATTATCTTTACTTCATACTAATTATGCAATTCTTAATTATATATATATATATATATATATTAATGGATATAATAATATTTGTCAAACACCAAAATCACGTGCAACATACATGCACAAAAACTAGACTAATTAAGGCAAACTCGTGTAGAATTTTGAGACAACCAATTAAAACCTTACCTATAGATTTGTATTCCTTAGTAATGGAGGCATTACTAAGGAATACAAAGAGCAATAACAAAGATAAAAACTTGCAGATAGGGTATTGAGATTTAAGTTTTTTATGTGTAAGACTGCAATTTCTTGTACCCCTGTCGTAAGAGAATTAATTGTTTAACCTTGGAGTTGTTTTATGCACATTCTTAGGCTCCAAACCTGTTGATACAAACTTGCAGCAGATCTCTCTCTCTCTTAAGAAAAGCTTTTGTTCATTAAGTGTTCGTTTGATTCGATTTTTGATTCATTCTTAAAATTCTAAATTATTGAATTCACATTAAAAAAAATTATAGTTTATATCAAAAACTCAAATCATCAATTGATCAGACTCAAATTTCTCCTTTGCAATTACTAGTTTGAGTCCTACCAATTAACTAACAAAACCTTGGAACACTCGAATACTATAAATAGTATATTCCCCTCTTTTGCTTGTAGTGGTTAATTTGTTTCAGAGGGCACACATTTTTTTTACTGACAGCATCTTTTATGGAGATTCTTTAACAATTGTTGGCAGACAGAGAGGTGTTATTATAAGATGGGGGAAGGGGGAATTTTCTATTTGACAGCCACTTTATTTGACTGTATCTTTTATGAAGATTGTTTAACAATTGTTGGCAGACAGAGAGATGTTATTATAAGCATGGAAATGAAGATGGAGGAAGGAGGAGTTTTCTATTGTCTTGTTAATTATTGGTGCTTGTTTACCACTAATTGAATTGATAAGTGGCAGAGAGAATAATTGCTGAAGTCTTGAAAGAGTTTAAATTTTTATATTTTTTAGCGAGAATTTATTACATATAAACTCGTAGATTTGTCGTTTAGATCGCGTCTACCTTCGTTAAGGTGCGAAGTGTAATTTTCTTGTACTAAGGTTAGGAATGTTAAAGTCAATCTAAAAATACATTGAATGAACCGAATCAATCCGATCTACCCTTAAAATTCCAAATAAAAAAAAAATCAAAACTAAATACTTTGGTTCGGGTTTGGGGATAGTTAGTCCAAAACTGAACCAAATTGAATCGAACCAAATTATGTGCCAGAAAATGAAATATGTTAATTATACCGTAAGAGCATACGTTAAGCATATTATAATATAAAAAAGAGTTATCTTTTATTAATTGCATCTTGTGATCCTCTTAAAAAAAAGTCATTAATGTGTGTCCTTATAACTGAGTTAATTATATGATGATAAAAAAAAATTATCACATATATGATGGTAAGATAATTCATCATTTTATTTAATGTATTTTATTCTTTTAAATATACAAATAAAATAGTCCCAAAATAAAGAACATGGTTTTTATATGTTTTCTCTTTATTTTTGGAAAATCATGACTTTAATTTGAATCTTGACCAATCTTACATTAATACTAGTACTATTCCATTGTTATATTAAATTGATTTAAAAACAAAGAAAAAAAAAACATATGTCAAAACTCAAAACCAAATAAAACCGAACCGAAATCAAACCAAAGTTTTTATTCAAGTTTGGATTTAGAAGATTTAGAAATCGAAACGAAACCGAATTGAAGCTGAATTTTTGTTTTTGGTTTGAATTTTGGGTACCTTAATTTCTACCCTGACCGAAACCAAAAACACTCCTACTATGGTACAATTACTATTTGTCGAAAACAAAAAAAAAATTAGATGCTCGGTGAACTAATGAGTGGCAATTCATAAATAGCACGTAATTATTGGTGTTCACTGTTACTTTTAGAAATGGAGGGATTGGGAGGGAATGCCAATCCCCTCTATTCCTTTATTTTGTTTCCTTTCACTATTGGGAGGATTGGGAGAGAAAGTAAAAAATTTTAATGATTTTTTCACGTTATTCCAAATTTAATCTTAATTTGTTAATAATATATTAAATCACATTCTTTTCCTTTCCTTTCTTCTTTCTATCCAAACAAAATTTATTTTCATTCCATTCTTTTCCATCTTTAGCTATCCAAATAACAATAAAATGAAACTCATTCGTTTCCATTTTATTCCAATATTCCTTCCCTCTTTATTAACTATTTCCTTTTCATTCCTCCCCTTCAATCCAAATGGACTGAATCAATATATTTGGTGGGTCATGATAAGTGCTGGGGGATTATTGTATTATGCTGTTGCAGAAAAAATTCTCAACATCTTTATATTGAAAGCACTTTTCAACCGACAGAAAATAAAACACATGTGCCTTTCAAAAAAAATAAAAAAAAATAAATAAATAAAACACGTGAAGATGCAGAATATTTTGTTTTTCATTGTATTTTCTCTCTTTTGTTTGGTTTTTTTTTTTTTTAGTTCTTTTCAATTTACTACACTACAATAAATGATTCGTGACTGTCAAAACTAGTTATAAAGGCCATTAATTTGTACCTACTTTTTGGTAGTGGTAATTAATTTGCAAAAAATTAATTTGTAACTATTAAGAGTATCTTCAATGGGCATATGTAAAACATGATACATAGGATTTGTGTAAAATTTACGTATTGTGTATAATTTTTGGTGCTTCAATGGTATTGTCTAAAATATTCCACATCATCTTTTGTGTAAAATGAGTGTATATTTTAGACATCCACGTCATCATTTTTTCTCTCCAACTTTTTACAAAAACTTCAAAATAGTATAATTAAAAATTTTAAATATATTTTGTAATAAAACTTGCATATTTGAATTCTACTCATCAAGATCTTTTAATTAATACCCACTTTAACTATTTAATTAGAAATAAAAATATTTAAAAAAAATGTTGAATACTCCGTATTATATATCCCATGTGCATCCATATAATTGGTGCATCATAATTTTACACAAGATTATAAGTATGAACCATTGGAGCAAAAAAGAGAATGTGTATAATTTATATATAAAATAACTTTTTATTAACCAAATGTCAATTATTTATTAATTCACATATTTTTACACATTGTTATTAAAGATGCTCTAAACACTGCTATCAAAATTAGCCTTTGTGTTTGCCTCCGAGTGATATGGAATAATCATAAATGATTGTCTTGTGACTGATTTGTCACTTACCACAAGTATCATTATTTTCACTGACTGCGGTCACTATAGAGAACATTGTCAAATTTTGTGATAGTTTGTCATCATTTTAGGCAGTGACTAACTAGCCCATTACGAAAAAAAATAATCGTTTTCGACAATGACAAATAGTGAAATTATCTAGGGAAAAAAGGGGATTTTAAAATACGAAAATCCAACTTTCTTTAACGTAATAAAAAAATTATTTAATTACAATCTAAGTTACCAGCAATCAAACTTACCAAGCTACGCCATCCAAAATATATACCAAGCTAACAACTGTAGCACAACAAATCCAAAAAACAAAAAAACAAAAGAAAAACAGAACAGTGACATAATAATGAGAATACAATAAATTCAAGCGTGCTGCAAAGGGGCACATTCCGATACAAAAGTGATGGCTAAAAAACAGTCGAATTGTACGTAGATAGATGACATGGTTAAGGTTATGATTCTAGTGAAGTTGGTCTTCCCTGCTCCTCAAATTGGCAGCCCTTTGAGGTAGTTAATTTACTTAATTACTGTGATGAAGAAAATTCGTGTGAATTATGGAATGTCCAGCACTCTATAACTTTTATAATTTGAATAGTTATGAACTAGTTACTGAGATCGATAGAACAAACTAAATAGAATATATTAGTGTAATCATGATACATATCCAAAAATATTGATCCAACAAGATAGAACGAAGTAAATAGAATTCCCAGGAGCTTCACAAACTTCGCTTTAGTTCATATAATCTCTCTTTTTGTTCGATTGAGAAGTCTGTGTATTAGACATGTAACTTCAAACGTCTCATAGTCTGATAAGAACATGAAAAAGAATAAAAAAATAATTAATTTGGGTGAAAAGATGAAAAATAAATTTAGAAATATGGTGAGATGCTCTCCATCGATCTCATACTCATTTTTGTAAATATATGCCATCTATCCTCTTTTAGTTTTTGTAAAAAAAAAATTCTCCACCATCACTCAAAAAAAAAAAAAAAAAAATTTGCTAAAACCCTAGAAGCAAGAGTTAATCTTACAACATCCCCTCAACTTATTTTTCAAATTATTGTATATATAAAAATATTTGATGAAATCAAATTATTCTATATATAAAAATATTTGATGTCTTACATGACACAAACATCGACATTACAATGTCCAAATCAAATCATAAAATAAAAAATCTGAGGTAGACCTAGAGAGAGAAGTTGTGATGAAATAAACAAGGGTTTTGAAATAAAACAAAAACAGGAAGAAGAAAGTGGCAAAGCGCTCTCTGTATTGTGTGATTCATGTGGAAAAGATAGCGGGTTAATCAATTTTACCTATTTTAACTTAATTTTAAAATATTATCAAAGTAGTCCCTCTAGTTATTAAGTTTACACAAGACCCCTGCCCCTCCTCGCTCAAGCGTGTTTACGCCCCTGACTCCACACCAAAACATGAATACATACTCACCTAGTATTAATGAATTATTGGAGGATCTCCGATCCTCTTTCGCTAGCTTGTTAGTCCTATTTTTTTATTTTAAAGTAACTTCTTTCATCGACAAGGAAAAGAGAATAGCGAGCATTCTCAAACCCTTTTGTTCCGTAACACTTGATAACACTTCGATCCTCTTTTCTTTTCAATTAGATAACACTTGATACCTTCCTCCTAAACTTTCCAACCATGTTAGTATTATAACTGTGCTGTACAAAGCTATATGGTAAGTCATTTATTTTGACTATTGAAAAACTCAAAATTTTGATTATTAGATAATCAGTAATCCATATATAAATTTGGATTTGCAATCGGACAGGATCCTTTAATTGAAAATATTTAAATTTAGTCAATTAAACAAAACAGAAGGCGTACGAAAACAAAAAATGGAGGAACCCTAACGTTCAAGTATGATAGCTCGCAAGTATTCATATGGACACTCTAAAGAAATGGCTATAAATTAGAAGAGTCTAAAATCTTAATTATAGGTAGGGTATGATATATAACTTTGTGTGGATTTTCTTAACATATATAGGTTCGTAGAGGAATATTATGTAACTATGTCGTAACTCGTATCAAAGGCATTATTAATCAATAAGAAAGTACTTTAAATTTCAGTTACACAATTTTTTCTGTCTTATGTATTTGTTTTTAAAACTCAAAAACCATTGTCCCGTTATTATATTGATGAACGAGAAGAAGAATATATATCTATACACTTACTATATTATAAAACGGAGAAGTGAACCATGTTACGAAACGTCCGTGGCAATATTAATTAAGGTTAATTACTCTAAATTCCCTTCATGTGATCTTGAAAATATCCGTAAGCTATTGTGCTCTATATTCCCTTCATGTCTTCTTTTTCAGTTTGTGTTCATCATTTAATAAAATACTTGCAATGCATCTTAATTGGAAAAAATGAGACATTAATTTATTACAACTGCGTTTCTTTCTTCCTTACTTTTTATATATCTCACCTCTTCATTTATTCTCTCTAATGTTAAAAAAATAAATTTTTAGATAGTCTCTCGAATTATAGTCTAGCTCACCCTGTTTTAAATGTCTCCACACTAATATTTTTATATTATAAATAATTCTTAATTTTTTAAGAAATTGAAATTTATTTTTTGTTTTAAAAATTTAAAAGTTACTTAGGAAACTTTATATGAGATTATTTTCTATTTAAACTCTTTTAGATAATTCCAAGAATGCTATTTCATAATGCACAATTTGCTTCTATGTTATTTTTATGCAGTCATTATTTTATTATATTCAACTTTTACGTTATAAATTTATCACATTATAAAATTAGAGTTTTGAAAATTTCACACGAATAATTATTGAAATTAATACTAGCTATACAATAAGTATGTATGCTAAACGCCTAAACTATAATAAAATCGAATTATCATGAATCTAGTTATGTACTGAAGGAAAATACGAGAGTTTAACAATGTGGGTTTAATATATGAATTTATATTTTTGGGTCGATTTAGATAACTTTTTTAGATGTGTTAGGCATTTTTTTAATTAATTAGTTATTAACAGTAAATTTATTAAAAAAAAGTATTTAAAAAATAAAAACAACCACCTTAAAAAAATGGATCAATTAGAAGGTGGAAAATCAAACCACCCGCCTTCAATTAGTAGGTGAGAGTTACAACGATTAATTTGAGTATCGTTTTATATAACTCAGAAAAACAATTTCCTTTCATTTTATCAGACATACGTACATCATCATCAAGACTCGTTGGTTCGGCAAACTCTGCAACAAAATTAGCTTGCGAAGATTGAGATAAAAAACCGTCCGAGATAGCCTGGTGATAGGCATCCAAGGTAGCCTTGTGATAGGCTCCCGAGGCAGCCTGGTAATAGGACAGATTCGGAACTGACGGCAAATCCACTTCAGTCGGAAGAGTCCCATTTTCTATAAGATTCGTGGTAGTTGAATGGATATCCTGTACACCATCTTCCGACATAAGGAGCCTTAAAAAACTTTCGGGAACAGGTTCTAGAAGATTCACGGTAGTCGGAATAACATCAGGCACGTTATTTTCTGCCAACGAAGGAAATCTCGAGGAACCTCCAGGAGGAGCAAAGGAGCATAACGGGTTAACACAGGAAGACCCTCCTTCTAATCGAGCCTTTAATGCCGTCACCCGTGCCCGTAACTCTTCCACCTTCTGTTCAAGAGAAGCAAGGAGAGTAGTACAGCCTTTAGTGGGATTCTCGATTCTCGCCGTGGCTTCAAGAAGACATGAACTGAGAGTCTCAAGATGCTGGTCTTCCGGGATATATTGCAAAAAAGATGCAACGTTCCATACCCCAAAAATAGTGAAGATTGTGTGATAATCCTGACGATCAATCATATTTGAAATTTTTTTAGCATATTCGCAAGATAGAGGTCATCTCTTGTGGCTATAAGCACAAGCCACACATGGAGGACCTATAAAACGGTGAGTGTTCGACATTATTTTGGTTTACTTTTGTAAGAGAAACTGTATTACAAAAGAGAAAAATGGCGTTGGAAGATGAAGAGGGAGAAGGGATAAGAGTATGGATTTCGAGTTCGGAAAAGAAGGGAAAGCTGTCTGGAAAGGAGAAAGGGAGAGGAGCCTCCAACAGGAAGGATCTCGAAAAAAATTAAAAAAAATAGCTGAAAAGGGGCCGACAAAAAAAAAGGTGCCAAATATATATATATGTATATATACATATGAAGACAATTGGAAAAGGCCCGAGTAGAATCAAATTATTTATGATCAAAGTCTGGTTAGCTTTACACATTAATGTTCCAAGCCCATAAACTTACGGTCAAGGGTTAACAAAGCCCTACACATCAGTTATCCGAGCTCTCCCCATGATTATCTTCCTCGACAAGTACCCGCTTTTACGCCTTAGTTTTGAGCCGCACCATTTATCCAGCAAAGACATTTATCCTTCATATTCAGCTTTTAACATAAAAATAAAGGATAGGGGGCAATTGATGGGTTTAAATACTAATTTTACCATTGGCCTACAAAGGTAATTCAACATTTTTTTTTCGGTAAAATCCCATTTTTACCTTCGGTAAAATCTCATTTTTACCCTCACACCTACCACACCTAACACATCTCACCTACCTCACCTATCTCCACCAAAAATTACCTTTTTGCCCTTCATTTTTACCAAATTTACCTTTTTGCCATTTTTCATTTACTTATAAATACCTCCAACCATTCATTCATTAAACAGACAACAAGAACATATCTTCCTTCTCTCCCAAGATCCATCCATCTCTTCCAAGAGATATAAAGCCATTGGCAATACATATAAAAGTCAATTTTCGAAGGTCTTATACTCTCTTTTTTCATACCCTAAAAAATACCAGCGACTTTTATACACTTTCTCTCATACACAATTTATTATTTATTCTGTTGAAATATTTGTAATCCTAATTCTATACTTATGAATAGAATTAAAGAAATTATAGAGAGAGATTGGTAGCTTTCTGTAATCCTAATTCTATACTTATAAATAGAATTAAGGAAATTATAGAGAAAGAAGTTGGTAGCTTGTATTATCATCCAAATTGATCGCCTTTGAGTTAATACAAAGCAAGCACACACAAAAGGAGGAAGTACTACCGGAATAGGATAAGTGCTACTGGGGGAACCTACCTTAAAAAAATGTCATGTGTTCATCATTGCACCGCATTTATTTTTTATTTACCGATATTCGCTTATTGATTGGTTAATTATCTATTTCTAGATTTTGACACCATCAGACACGTTCTCACTGCACATGTGCCAAGCCAGTGTTAGGTACTCCAAAAAATACATTACCTTCACGTATACGCAATGAAAATGTACCTATCCCATATGCGCCAAATGAATGGATGAAACCAAGAAAGAGACACCCATATTTAATGAGTGGGACACATCCACCATTATAAATTAGGCAAAGGGGCCGGAAGTCATAACATTGGCCCCATAGTTTTATTTGAGCAATATTTTTTTCATATTTTTTTAAGCCCAAACATGTAAAGAACCACAAAACAAAGCAACTGAAGAAACCAAACAAAGAACAGACGAATAAGAGCTCAGGAGGATTAATTCCTCGAACTCCACGGATGATATCCAACTAGGAAAATTAGAATGCCACACTTTTGAACATGATGATCTAAACGCAAAATTTGCAAGAGTATGAGCTAGTTTATTGCATTCCCTCGGAACAAAACCCACCTAATCCGAGACAGTAGCCAAGAGCCGTCTTATATCGTCCAAAATGCACTTACTTCGAAAAAAAAATCTCTCCCAAGAATTAGCCATAGCTAAACACCACTCCGAGATAATTCCATTATATCTCAAGTGACGAATAACCGATATCTTTGGCCACTGTTACACCCTCTGCCACTACCCATGCTTCAGAAACCATTACATCAGAATGTAGTAGTTGATATCGCATGCCCATCCAAATCACGCACAAGGAAATCTAAGCCAGCACTGTCCCAAGACAAAAAATGTGCAGCGTCTGAATTTATATTCACCGAACCTGCTTCAGGCCTGGACACAACCCTAGAATCCAAAACGAACCCAACTAAGAAGAAGAGGATGAATCAAGTCAATTAAACCCCACCCCCACTTTATAAGCACATCGAACAGAAAAATTACCCGTATTTGTGTAATTCCATGATTGAGCCTAGAATTTGCATTCTATATAGTGTTTTAGATGCTCAATTGCATATGTTTACTTCTAAAAACTAATAATTACATGTGAATTTAATTTAAGCTTTTGATATCGGATTTGCATAGTATATGTTTAGTACTGAGCTATTTTATAGGCCACAAATAATTAAGTAGCGGAAAGTTGATGATAGAAAGAAGTCCTAGAGAAGAAAAGGATGAAACGAGTTCTAGGAAGAAAATTCACAGCGAATTCAAAAAGAAAAGATGAGCAAAAAGCCACAAACAATACCCAAACCACAAGCACAAAGTGCGAATCAAACTCCTAGAGGTCTATTAGATGTTAAAGCATCTTAGAAGACAAATCGAAACAACAAGAAATGGAAAAAATACAGGAATAGGTTGATGGAAGTTGAGATGTGGCTCAGGATCGATCCCCACTACTAGGATCGATCTAGCTTTTAATTAGCCTAGAAGTTTAATTACAATTTCAGTTCAACCTACACCCTAAAGACACGACTTGACGCATCATCTAAGGTCTAGTTATAAGGTACTTAAAGCTAAGTGAAAGAGATTTTAGGTTAGATAGCATTACACAGTAGAGAGCTATTGAAAACATTGACGTCGGACTGATCGAGTACTAGGACTTGACCGCGTTGCGATTGGCTGTAATATCTCATGTTATTTTAGCATAGTTATGCCAAATAATATAATCCTCCATAGGACGCGACTCTAATGGAATATAAAGGATGTTCTCTTTTTCTAAAGGCAACATTTGATTAACTTCACCATATCCTAACCACCAAACGAAGACAAATATTATTTGCGCCACAATTGTGTTATTAAGCAACCTAACAAGAGAAATAGGCTGAAATAAATGAGTTTGCGGGATCCAAGAGTCAAAATAAATTTGTATGCGATAACCGAAACCAACTCTCCATCTAATCCCTTTTCGAAGTAACTCTCTAACCCAAATCAAACTTATGTAACCGTACAACGAGTTTACCCATTCTTTGCATGCAAGAAATCATAACTATTATAGTATCTCCTTTTTAGCACACAACTCAAAAGAGAAGTTAGATTTTTGACAAACGACCAAGCCTGTTTTGGCAATATCGAATTATTGAATTCATAAACCGGTCTGAATTTGAGACCACCTTCAGATTTGCTTCCACAAAGATCAATCCATTTAAACCAGCGCTGCTTCTTTATCTTTGCTGGTGAACCCACCAAAAATTTAAAGCCAAAGAATTCAATTTAGAACATATCGATTTGGGAAGCTTGAACAAGCTTATGTAATAGGATGGCAGAGCTTGGATTAATGATTTAAGAAGAACTTATTTTCCCCCTTTGAAAATAAACTTCCTTTCCACCCTTGTAGCTTCGACCTTATCTTTGATTAGAGTAAAAGAACTTTCTTATTTTTTCCCACCATTGTGGAAAGCCGAGGTATTTCTCATGGTTTTCAATTAGTAAAACTCACAATAGTTTGCCTTAAGCCTGTTGACATATTCCGTTGCAAAACAAAGCTAATTTTTGAAAATTAATTTTTTGGCCAAAGCCAATTCATTCACTTTTAGAACCTGTCGAAGGGCCTTTACTTACTTTATATTGCTGGATGAAAATGGAGTCTCTACTGATGTAGATTTAGTAGAGCTGCATTTACTCAGAAGTATAACTGTTGACCTTTAAGGTCTTAATCTTATTTTAATAATAACAATAAATCAATCATGTGTAATTTAACATGTTCTTGATATAAGATTATAGATTTCTTATTTGGAAAATCAAGAATAGCATGATTGCTCAAAAGAAGTTTGACAAGGATCATTCAATCAATATCCGATCAAGTCAACGAAGCATTGGACTAAAACCGATCTATCCAAATCAAGATCATTCCTCTACAAGCGTTGGTCAAGTCAAAGAAGACCATTCTCATCACTCACAAGCTAGCAATGCATTTCATGAAGCACAAAAGATCAAGGATCATATGCTAAAGCTTCAAAGGAAAAGCTTCAAGTGAAGAATCAATTTGAAGAAACAAATCGAAGCATTCGAAGACTCACCTATTCGGCAATTGAGTGTTTGCTTAGGATTAGTGTATAGTTTCTTAATTTATTGATTATATAGCTCAAACATAAACTTGCATATGATAAACGCATAATATTGTCATGTTTAAGCTCTTTCCCGGAGTCGCTTGACGCGTTTGTTGCTTTAATTCTACCTAATTATCCACTTATCTCGAGATTAGTGCCTTAGTGAGTGTTCTATCTAACAAGGCCCAAGTTGGTGTATATTTTGTAGTATTCCATGTGTTTGTAGGATTGGGATACAATGGCATTTCATAGATTGATCGAGTGTAAGCTTGGAGGCTTGCAAAGTGCTGAGTGAAATTTTTCCAGACCCATGATCGATCATGGCTTGCAAAAATTTCTGGCAGAAGACTTCCATGATCGATCATGGGCAAAGCCATGATCGATCATGGCCCCGCGAGTGCACCAACTATCTTTTGCTTTTAGCCTTATTTTGGGAAAACTTGTTCCTAGATATTTTCCCTTGGATTATTTATTGATTAAAGGACTCTTTTAGCTATCTTTTAGTCTAGGGGATCAAGATATATTATTTTTTAGTTTTTATCTAGTTTTTGGAGACTTACAAGTTCTAGAGAGAGGTGAGAGCTCATTGTTGATTGTTCTTCATTTCTCCATTGTAAGTGCTTAATTTGTAAGAATGATTTCTTCTTTTATAATATTTGTTCTTTCATTTATTATGGAGTAGTCTATTACTAAGGTTATGGAGGTGAATCGCGATATAATTTTCAGTGATTAATGGCTCAATCCATGTTTAAAGTTTGATAAATATTTGTGAATCCTTTTTCTTCATCATATCTTCCATTATTTCAAGCTTTCTAGGTATTTTCATATTAAGTAAAGACTTTATATGCCTTGTACATTGAGTTCTTGGTTGTTAATGAACATACAACATATTTATATGGTTCTAGAAAGCTTGTAGCCTTTTTTCCCCATTCATGGAGTTTTTGTCCTTTTTGTAGAGATTATAAATAGTTCATAAAACTCCATAGACGGATTATAAATTTGTTTAGCTTATCTTTGATTCATTTATTGATATATTGAGTGCTTCTTACACTTTATGTGATACTTAGACTCTTTATTTTCTACCATAAGTGATAAATGATGAGATGACAAATTTATCCCATAAACTTCATTCCGTTTCATTGTTAGGATTCACTTTCTAATTTTCATTCTTTAAATCATGAGATTTCATACACTTGCTTTATGTTAAATCTTTTTATGATGAGTTTGTCATATCTATCTCGGATTAGCTTCATCGGGAATGGGTTGCCTTGCTTCACACCCGTAGCTAAGAGGTAGGAATGATAACCTCATTTTTGGTGGAATGTCGTTTGTATCTTTCTTGATATAGCTTCAATTCGGGAATGAGTCGCCTAGCGTCGCACCCTTTGCTAATGAGAGATACACCAACATTCCCCATGTCTTGAGAAACCTTGTGTTGAAATCTTTGTATGAGCTAGTGAACACTGTCTCTTCAATCGTAACTAACCTCCATTTACCTTAGTGCTTTCTTATTAATTTTCAAACCGTTTTACATTTTCGTTGTTTCACAACAAATCCAAGTTACAAAATCAGAAAATCATTTAATCTGTAATCCATTCCATTCCTTTTCGACTATCCCTGTGGTTCGACACTCGGACTTCCGAGACTATACTATAACTTGGCGTGCCTGCACTTGGGCTCTATCAAAGCGCGTTTATTTTGCGTCGCCGAGTTTTTGGCGCCGTTGCCGAGGATAAGGCAAAAGGAGGATCTCGGGTTTTGTATAAAACCATTCTCTGTGACTATCTCTCCATTTAATTAATTTATTTTTCTCCCTTATTCTTGTTTGATTTTGTAGATTTCCCAAAGACCGATTCGAATCGTTTTCCAAGCCCATGCAAGGGTGATTGTTTGTGGATATTCGAATTAGCCCTCCCACATCTCCAAGAATGGCAAACCAAGGTAGAGCAGCAGATCACGAGAGCGATAATGAAGGGGAAGGTGCCAACAATATTCCTCCTGTTAGGACCATGAGGGACTACCTTCAACCGCCTCGGGCAACTTTGAATTCATGCATTGTACTTCCCACCGGCCAAGCCGGTGCGTTCTCGTTCAAACCGGGTATGCTTCAACATATCCCTTCCTTTCATGGTATGGAGTCGGAAAACCCATACTTGCATTTGAAAGACTTTGACGAAGTCTGCTCCACATTTCATGAGGCAAATATTAACGAGGATGTCATGCGTTTAAAATTCTTCCCTTTCTCCCTTAAAGATAAAGGAAAAATTTGGCTAAATGCTCAAAGACCGCAATCAATTCGGTCATGGCAAGAGCTTCAAGCGGAGTTTCTAAAAAAATTCTTTCCCGTTCATAGAACCAATACTTTAAGAAGGGCGATATCCAATTTTTCGCCAAAAGAAAATGAAACTTTCTATAAGTGTTGGGAAAGATATAAAGAGCTTTTAAATGCATGCCCTCACCATGGTCACGAAACGTGGAGCCTTGTTAGTTTTTTCTATGAATCTCTCACCCTCGATATGCGTACATTTGTTGAGACCATGTGTAATGGTCAATTCTTGAGTAAGAATCCCGATGAGGCTTTATTGTATTTTTATAAACTAGCGGAAGGTGCTCAAAATTGGAACACCTATTCCGAAGAACCCAAAGCCAAAAATCAAGGAAGGGGTGGGTTGTACCAAATGTCCAATGAGGATGACATGGGTGCGAGGCTATTCCAATTGTCTAAGAAAGTAGAGGCAATGGAAGCAAGTAAGCTTAAAGAGGTCAATGTAGTATCCTCGAGCCAATTATGTGTCATTTGTAAAAATTCAAGACACACTACCGAGGATTGCCCTACCATTCCCACTTTTCGGGAAGTCCTCAAAAATCCCGCCCAAGTCAATGCTTTACACCAGTACAACCAAAACCATAATCAAAACGATCCCTATTCTCAAAGGTAGAATGAGGGATGGAAGAATCACCCCAATTTCAGTTGGGGAGGAAATCAAAGTCAGAACCACAACCAATATCATCATAACCAAAGGCAACAACAACCTCAAAACTCTTTTGTTCCACCTCAGAATCAAAATCCCAACCAAAACTTGGAAGCGTTGTTGAGATCATTTGTGGACAAAACGGATCGTGATGTGGGTGAGTTAAAAACTCAAATGTCTAAACTCACCACCTCTCTAGCTACCCAAGAGAAGGGAAAATTCCCCTCTCAACCTTTAGTTAACCCTAGAGGTCAAGTTCAAGCCGTAGAGGGAGGAGAGTCTAGCACCAAGATAGAAGAACTCAAATCTATCACAATCCTAAGGAGTGGGAAGGAGGTAGACAAAACTATTGTTCCTAAAACCCCCAAGGTGGCGGACATAGTTGAGCCCCCGAATGTTGAGGAGGTTGTGAGTGAAGAAAAGAAGAAAGAGGAAGAGAAGCAAGGAAATGAGGATTTAAAAAAAATCAAAAATGGGATCAAAGTCCCATTCCCGGAGAGATTGAACCAACCATCCAAATCTAACACTAAGATTTTGGATGTCTTTAGGCAAATGAAAATCAACATTCTATTGCTCGACGTGGTCAAGCAAATACCTTCATATGCTAAGTTCCTCAAGGACTTATGTACTACCAAACGAAGGTTGAATGTCAAGAAAAAGGCCTTCATGGCGGAGCAAGTGAGCTCCATCATGCAAGGCACGAGAACCCCCAAGTTCAAAGACCCCGGTTGTCCCACAATTTCCTGTGTCATAGTAAATTGTAGGATCAAAAATGCGTTGTTAGATTTGGGAGCAAGTGTGAATGTGCTCCCATATTCGGTATATCAACAATTGGGGTTAGGTGAGTTAAAACCCACGAGGGTTACTATTCAATTGGCGGACCGATCCGTTAAAATCCCAAGAGGGATAATCGAGGATGTACTTGTCCAAGTAGACAAGTTTTATTTTCCGGTTGATTTCATCATCCTCGACATGCAACCAGTGTCAAATCTCGCTAACGAGATTCCGGTTATCCTCGGACGACCATTTCTTGCCACTTCTAATGCTATAATAAATTGCAAGAATGGAATCGTGAAGTTAACATTTGGAAACATGATTCTAGAGCTAAACGTGTTCTCTTTGAGTAATAAAAAAAGATGACGATGATGAAGAGGAAAGCGAACACGTGAACATGATAGAGTCATGTATCCAAGACCACTTTATGGCAAACTTCGAATCGGGGTCAACGGAAGGTTATCTAATCACTTTCGATGAACCTGAGGATTATATGCAAGTGTTCTCCTTGTGTGACAAACAGGTTGAATGCTTGGAGAAAGAGGAAAAAACATTATCGTCCACCAAAAAGCTTTAAGGACAAATGCATCTCAAGCTATTGCCTAGCAATTTGAAGTATGCCTTCTTAGGAGCTTCAGACACTTACCCCGTCATCATTTCGTCCGATCTCTTGGATGACCAAGAGGTAAGGTTGGTTAATTTGCTTGGTAAATATAAAAAAGCTTTTTGTTGGACTCTTGCCGACCTCCAAGAAAGCCCATTGATTTGTACACATAAAATTCACTTGGAGGATGAGGCGAAAACATCAAGGCAATTTCAACGCTGGTTGAATCCTAACATGCAAGAAGTGGTTAGGAACGAGGTGTTGAAATTATTGGATGCAAAGATCATCTATCCAATCTCGGATAGTAAATGGGTTAGTCCAACTCAAGTGGTACCGAAAAGATCGGGTCTTACGGTAGTCAAGAACGAATCAAACGAGTTGATTCCGCAAAGAGTCACCACCGGGTGGCGAATGTGTATTGACTACCATAAACTCAATGAGGCAACTCGTAAAGATCATTTCCCCCTCCCCTTCTTGGATCAAACTCTAGAAAGGGTAGCGGGCCATGAATATTACTCTTTCCTCGATGGTTTTTCTGGGTACAATCAAATTGAGATTTCCCTAGATGATCAAGAAAAGACCACCTTTACATGTCCCTTTGGCACCTTCGCATATCGAAGAATGCCTTTTGGCCTATGTAATGCACCTGCCACTTTCCAACGGTGTATGCTAAGTATTTTTAGCGATATGGTGGAAAGAACTTTGGAAGTCTTTATGGATGACTTTAACGTCTATGGTAAGTCATTCAACAATTGTTTAACTAACCTGGAACAAGTTTTAGGAAGATGCGTAGAAAAACAATTGGTGTTGAATTGGGAGAAGTGCCATTTTATGGTTACCAAAGGAATCGTATTGGGGCACATCATTTCGTCAGAAGGAATTGAAGTGGATAAGGCAAAAATCAAATTGATTGCCAAACTTCCTACGCCCAAGAATGTCAAAGATGTCCGATCATTTCTAGGACATGCCGGGTTTTATAGGAGGTTTATCAAGAACTTCAGTTCCATTTCCAAGCCGATGTGTAATCTACTTCTCAAGGATGCACCCTTTGAGTGGGATGCCAAGTGCGTGGAAGCCTTCGTCTCTCTGAAGCATATGCTAACTACTGCGCCGATTATGCAGACACCGGACTGGAGCTTGCCATTCGAGCTCATGTGCGACGCAAGTGACTATGCAGTGGGAGCGGTTCTTGGTCAACGGAAAGACAAGAAATCGGGTGTAATATACTATGCAAGTAGGACCTTGAATGATGCGTAAATGAATTACATCACGACAGAGAAAGAGCTTCTAGCAATTGTTTTTACCCTGGACAAGTTTCAATCCTATTTGATAGGATCGCCAATTGTGATTTTCACGGATCACGCGGCATTGAAGTACCTGTTCACAAAGAAAGATGCCAAGCCGCGGCTTTTGAGGTGGATACTCCTATTGCAAGAATTTCATTTGAGTATCAAGGACAAAAAGGGAGTCGAGAACGTGGTGGCCGATCATCTGTCTCGTCTCACTTTTACGAACAACATTGAAGAAAGCCCGATCCTAGACTCGTTCCCGGATGACCAATTGTTGGCGATCTCGACACTCCCATGGTATACAGACATTGTGAACTATCTTGTAACTGACAAGATACCGAAATCATGGGGTGCACAAGATAAAAGAAGTTCTTGAGTGAAGTGAGGCGATTCTACTTGGATGAACCGTACCTATTTAAATATTGTGCGGATCAAATTATCCAACGGTGCATCCCAAATCAAGAAGTGGAGAGAGTTCTGTCTTCCTGCCATTTTGAAGCTTGCGGAGGACACTTCTCGTCAAAGAAGACAACCGCTAAGATTTTGCAAAGCGGACTATACTGGCCATCGCTCTTCAAGGACGCACAATGTTTTTCCAAGGCATGCCAAAGATGCCAGATGCTTGGAGGGATCTCCAAGAGGAACATGATGCCACTCAATCCAATCCTGATGATTGAAATCTTCGATTGCTGGGGCATTGACTTCATGGGACCATTTCCATCCTCCTACGGTAACCTTTACATTCTAGTTGTTGTAGACTATGTTTCAAAGTGGGTGGAAGCCCAAGCGTGCAAGAAAAACGATCACAAAGTGGTGATCCGATTCTTGAAAGAACATATTCTTGCACGTTTTGGCACTCCTAAGGAAATAATAAGCGATGGCGGTACTCACTTTTACAATAGACCATTTCATTCATTAATGCAAAAGTATGGTGTAAACCACAAAGTATCACTCGCTTATCACCCTCAGACTAACGGTCAAGTCGAGCTAGCAAATAGGGAAATCAAACAGATTCTAGAGAAAACGGTAAACCCAAACCGCAAAGAATGGTCTTTAAGATTGACCGATGCACTTTGGGCTTACCATACTGTGTACAAAACAACTCTAGATATGTCTCCCTACCGCATGGTGTACGAAAAACCATGTCATTTGCCAGTAGAGTTGGAACACAAATCATACTGGGCAACTAAGATGGTTAACTGTGATTTCGAAAAAGCCGGGCTTGACCGTAAGTTGCAAATAGATGAAATCGAGGAATTGAGAAGAGTTGCATACGATAATGCGAAGATAAGCAAGGAACGTGCCAAAATTTTTCATGATAAATCCATTTTAAGGAAATAATTCAAACTTGGGCACAAAGTTCTTGTTTATGATACTCGTCTACATCTCTTCCCGGGAAAATTGAAGTCTCGTTGGACCGGCCCATACATTGTCTGTCATGTATTTCCTTTTGGGGCTGTGAATGTCGAGGATCCTAAAACTGGCTATGTTTTCAAAGTGAATGGACAACGTCTAAAGCCATTTTTGGAATTCCCAAGTCGAGAGGAGTCCATCCCTCTCGAAGACCCGACTTATGCCTAACAAGCATAGGTCGATTTTGTAAATAATGTTTTTTGTAGTATTTTTTTTGAGTTTCAGGAATTTGTTTCAGAAGTTCGGGCGAACTCGAATCTAAGCGGACCAAGTTAAGGGGAGTGAAAAGGTGTTTCGAGTGAAGAAATTTCATGGGAGAATTTTTGTTTAAGGCATAATCGATCATGGTTATACCCATGATCGATTATGGGATCAAGTTGAGGAGGCAGTGTACTTTCATGATCGATCATGGGCAAAGCCATGATCGATCATGGTCCCATTTAAAACAGAGCAGCCGTTTTATTCTTGCCCAAATCGTGCCCCATCTTCTTCTTAACTCCAAATTCTCTCCATCTCCCTTTTCCAAACCTTCAATCATCATCAAATCAAGCCCTCCCCTAGCCTTTCCACCTCCACAATCATCCAATTTCACCCCCAAATTCCACACCCATCTATCATCAACCACTTTCTCTCTCTTAAACCCCCCCCCCCAATTTCGAGCCCTAATCCCCCAAATTTTGAAGTTTCTCTCTATTTCTCCCTTTTCCCCACATCAATGGCTTCCATTGCTCCAGTTAACAAGCCAGAAGAGCTTCAAGCTGCGCGGGGTGGGTACCGCGGATTCCGTAGCCGTCAAGAGTATGATTGGTGGAGCTATGCTTTTAGAAACCGGGCTGTGATTATTGGTGCTTTAGATGATTTTCCGTAAATGGGAGCATTCGAGCGACACGAGGGGTGGGTGCAATATTTGCGACAAACAGGTAATCAATGCAATCTCACTTTATGCCGTGAATTTGTTGCAAGCTTGGTGCGTGTGCCCAATGCTGCTTATGCATATGTTGCCCACGTGCGTGGTAGAACTGTACCGCTTAACCTCGAGGTAGTTAGTCGAGTGACGGGGTTTCCGGAAATGCCGGATGGTAGCTATGAACTCCCGCATTCAGCCCGAATTGTGTATCCCACAGATGACGAGTTGGCCACATTCTTGGCCGGTCGTCCAATGACTTGGATTGGCACGCAATTTGATAGGAACAATTTAGCACCACAATTTAGGACCCTGTGGCTTGTTGTAGCCAATGCAATAGACCCCACCTCGTACATTCAACATTTATATCCTTATCATGCATATGTGCTCTACGTCATCGCCCGTAATAGGCCATGTTGCCTAGTTCGCTACATTATGCGTAAGATCATGAAAGTCTATGACACGGTGGCCCATAATGAAACGATTAAATTTGGTGTGCTTCTGACCCGCATTTGCTTGGAAGCGGGTGTCCAAGAAAGGGGCGCCGATGTCAGAAAAATTCAGCTTGCCCCGATAAACAGGTCCACCCAAGCTAGAGCCATCGGCCAACTGAGAAACAGGCCAAGTTTTTCTGCTGCACCTCTTCCAGTTGAGTCCGAGGAAAAACACCAGAAGAGGCAGGAACCGACGCTCCGGGTCCTTCGGGGAGAAGAAGAAGAGCAAGTACGGGCCTGTGGACGATAATATGGAGTTTTTGAGAGAGCAATTTGAGCAAATGAATGCCACAATGCACGCGGGGTTTGATGCTCTCAACACTAGGGTGGACGATATGCTGGTCCGCCAAGATCATATGGAGGCGGAGATTGCCTCTAGGGTGGAAATTCATATGGCGGCTCAGCAGGAGTTCATACGCCGTCAATTCAAGGAGTTCTACAGTCGATTTCCACCGCCCCCACCTCCTGATATGTGATGACGATGTGATAGCCTGAAAACTCTTTAATTAACTATATTTATGCTTAGTTTTTCTTTATTTCTTTTGGGTTGTATTAGAATTTAGACTTGATGTTAACATTAGAACTTGGTTTTAATGGTTGAATGTTATGGTTTTTGCTTTTGCATTCTAATTCTAACCCGATTTGTGTATAGTTGTTGTTTATCTCTTATTTTTGTATCATGGAAAGCAAAGCCAAAGTAGCGACCATGCATTTTCTTTTTCTTTCTCCATTGAGGACAATGTGTGTTTCAAGTTGAGGGGGGTACGCTATTTATGTTGTGTTTATTTTTGTTTTGGCTTGCTATTGTCTATTTCCATGAGTAGAAGAGATGTGTTTCCAATTTTTGAGAAGTTTGAAAATTGATGATTGATTGAGTTTTTGTTCAAATGAAGACTATTATTTCATTAGCTTTTGGCATGAATTCTTTGATCTAGATAGGAATTTGAATGATAATCTAAATTGCCTTGCTCCACTTAGTCTCATATCCCGTTATATTCTCCTATTCCACATGCTAGATCGCTTCGGTTGTTTCCAATTCGGTAATAACACTTAGATTTTTTTTCATTCAGAGACGAGGAATTTTTGTCCAAAAATAATGGAAGCTCTTTCGAAAAGATCCTCCAATGAGAGGTCAAAAGCATAGCACTTTGATAACTTGGATGACTTTTATCATAATATTGACTTAAAGCTTCACTTGACTAAATCTTAAGTCTCTTTGTCTAATATTATGGATGGGTATAGGTTGCCATATGGGAAAGGGTGAATAGCTTCCTTTGAGCTCCAATGAATGAACAGAATTTTGAGAAAATTTCATAAGTGAGACCGCTGCCCCCCATAGAGATGAAAACCGCCCTGAACTAATTTAGCGAAATTTTCAAGTAAAAGATAAAGAAAGTGCTTAGAATCGGTAAATTTTGGAGCTTTTGTTTTTGAAAACGTTCTCTCTTCCTTCTCAAATGATTATGACTCTTTGTGTTTATATTGAATTGTTTGAATTGAAGGATAGTATGTGAGCATTGGAGAATATGGGATTGTGTTCTAAAGGAGATAGGTGAATTAGATGATCATTCAAAAGTCCGTCATTCTGGAAAATTGATAGTAATGCCTCTTGCTTTGCAAATTGAAACTTTAATCTTCATTCTCATCATTCATCATGATCAAACTTCTAATGTTTGTAGGTATCATTTCTGAAAACCTTCACGAGATGCAACTCGTCTTCTTTGGGAACTTAGAAGTTAACAACTTTTTGTATAGCGTAGTGCTTTTGTAGTTATTATATTTTTGTCTTGCTAAGGGACTAGCAAGAGATAAGTTGAGGGGAGTTAATAAACGCATAATATTGTCATGTTTAAGCTCTTTCCCGGAGTCGCTTGACGCGTTTGTTGCTTTAATTCTGTCTAATTATCCACTTATCTCGAGATTAGTGCCTTAGTGAGTGTTCTATCTAACATGGCCCAAGTTGGTGTATATTTTGTAGTATTCCATGTGTTTGTAGGATTGGGATACAATGGCATTTCATAGATTGATCGAGTGTAAGCTTGGAGGCTTGCAAAGTGCAGAGTGAAATTTTTCCAGACCCATGATCGATCATGGCTTGCAAAAATTTCTGGCAGAAGACTTCCATGATCGATCATGGGCAAAGCCATGATCGATCATGGCCCCGCGAGTGCACCAACTATCTTTTGCTTTTAGCCTTATTTTGGGAAAACTTGTTCCTACATATTTTCCCTTGGATTATTTATTGATTAAAGGACTCTTTTAGCTATCTTTTAGTCTAGGGGATCAAGATATATTATTTTTTTGTTTTTATCTAGTTTTGGGAGACTTACAAGTTCTAGAGAGAGGTGAGAGCTCATTGTTGATTGTTCTTCATTTCTCCATTGTAAGTGCTTAATTTGTAAGAATGATTTCTTCTTCTATAATATTTGTTCTTTCATTTATTATGGAGTAGTCTATTACTAAGGTTATGGAGGTGAATCGCGATATAATTTTCAGTGATTAATGGCTCAATCCATGTTTAAAGTTTGATAAATATTTGTGAATCCTTTTTCTTCATCATATCTTCCGTTATTTCAAGCTTTCTAGGTATTTTCATATTAAGTAAAGACTTTATATGCCTTGTATATTGAGTTCTTGGTTGTTAATGAACATACAACATATTTATATGGTTCTAGAAAGCTTGTAGCCTTTTTCCCCCATGCATGGAGTTTTTGTCCTTTTTGTAGAGATTATAAATAGTTCATAAAACTCCATAGACGGATTATAAATTTGTTTAGCTTATCTTTGATTCATTTATTAATATATTGAGTGCTTCTTACACTTTATGTGATACTTAGACTCTTTATTTTCTACCATAAGTGATAAATGATGAGATGACAAATTTATCCCATAAACTTCATTCCGTTTCATTGTTAGGATTCACTTTCTAATTTTCATTCTTTAAATCGTGAGATTTCATACACTTGCTTTATGTTAAATCTTTTTATGATGAGTTTGTCATATCTATCTCGGATTAGCTTCATCGGGAATGGGTTGCCCTGCTTCACACCCGTAGCTAAGAGGTAGGAATGATAACCTCATTTTTGGTGGAATGTCGTTTGTATCTTTCTTGATATAGCTTCAATCCGGGAATGAGTCGCCTAGCGTCGCACCCTTTGCTAATGAGAGATACACCAACATTCCCCATGTCTCGAGAAACCTTGTGTTGAAATCTTTGTATGAGCTAGTGAACACCGTCTCTTAAATCGTAACTAACCTCCATTTACCTTAGTGTTTTCTTATTAATTTTCAAACCGTTTTACATTTTCGTTGTTTCACAACAAATCCAAGTTACAAAATCAGAAAACCATTTAATCCGTAATCCATTCCATTCCTTTTCGACTATCCCTGTGGTTCGACACTCGGACTTCCGAGACTATACTATAACTTGGCGTGCCTGCACTTGGGCTCTATCAAAGCGCGTTTATTTTGCGTCGCCAGCATCATTGTTAGATTGATCAAAACAAAGTTTGAATCAAAATCATTTCAAAACATCATTCTTATAAAAAAATCGATTTTGAAATAAATTCATAATTGATTCATATGAATGAATTTTGATACAAAAACATATTTGGGAGTCTTAAAAACTTATTTGGAACACTCCCCAAGCCAGTGCAATGGAACAGGCTACATTATTGTTGAGGGAGCAGACTTCATCATGGAGTCAACTCCATGGTGACCAAGGAAGTCGACTCCCTTGAGAAAAACTAGCCGTTGGAACTTTGTTAAATGTGCAATTTTGTCCCATAAATTATTAAATCCACCTCAAACGGCTATATCACTTTTGGGACTATATATATGACTTCCAACACTCATTCTAAACACCTTGAATTAGTGGAAATTCTCAGGAAACTAATCGAGCGTGGACTATGGTTTGGTAAACCAAAACCGTGTGGACAAAAAGCCTTGGACTTCAAATCGGTTCAATCTTTCTTACTCAATCTCTTTATTTACTTGCTACATTATTACTTGCTTTGAGATTGTTTAATTATTTGCTATTGTGTTTAATCGTTTACTTGCTTTGAGATTGTTTGATTATTTGCTCTTGTGTTTAATCGTTTATTTCTTACATTCCTTGATATATTGGTTTAGTAAATTTGTTTTACTTAAACATTTTTAGAGAAGTTTTTTAATTCCGCATTAAAGTCTTTAAACCCTATTCACCCCCCCCCCTCTAGGGCTGAAATCCGACCAAAAATTGGTATCAGAGGTTGTACTCTTGTTTTTGATTTCACAATCTCAGAGTCCTCGATCATGTATTATTATCAAGGAACCGGCCTTTCCGAAGGTACTTCTACTTATAGACCGCCATTTTTTTATGGCAAGAATTATAGTTATTGGAAAAATTGCATGAGCACATTTCTTCAAGCTAGCGATTTTGAACAATGGAAGGTTACATTTGTTGGACCTTATGAGATCACAAAAACCGACGAGAAGGGAAATGTTATTCCCAAGTCGATATCCAAATACAATGAGCATGATATTAGAAAAATCCAATACAACGCCAATGCTTTAAACTCTCTACATTGTGCATTAACTATAGATGAATACAATAAAATCTCTAGTTTCAAAACCGCAAAAGAGATTTGGGACAAGCTTGAGGTTACCTATGAAGAAACCTCTCAAGTCAAGGAGGACAATACTAATATTCTTGTCCATGATTATGAATTGTTTAAAATGGAGCCTAATGAATCACTTGCTTCCATGTATAGTCGATTTTCTATTCTCACTAACGCTTTGGACCTTCTTGGCAAGGTTTACTCTAATGAAGAGAAAATTCAAAAGATTCTTAGGACTCTTCCTAAGAAATGGCGACCTAAAGTGACAGCCATACAAGAAGCTAAGAATCTCAAGACCTTGAGCATGGATGAGCTATTGGGTTCTCTCAAAACCCATGAGAAGGAGTTGGCAAGAGAAGAAGGATAAGAGAGAGCAAATCCAATGAAAATTTTTTCTTAAAGCAAAACGAAGGAAAAGATGGAAAAAGCTCAACTAAAGGAGATGGAGACATGGCACTTCTCTCTAGGAAATTTGAGAAATTCCTAGCAAAGAAGAAGTACTCCCAAGGGAAGATCGACAACAATCCCTCATCCTCAAAGAATTTCAATGATAGATCAACTCATCCTAAAGTTGACAATGAGGAAAGAAAATGCTTTCATTGTCAAAAACTGGGACATTACAAGACGAATTGTCCGGTTAGAAAAGAAAAGAAAAGAAAGAAGAAAGTAAAGAGGGAAGAGCTATACAAAAGATTGCAGCATGCTCTCAAAGAACATTCAAGTGAATCAGATGAAGATGAATCCGATATTGAGTCGAATGATGAGGAGATGGCACACCTTTTCCTTATGGCAAAAGAT
Source organism: Lonicera japonica (assembly GCA_021464415.1). Classification (NCBI taxonomy): domain Eukaryota; kingdom Viridiplantae; phylum Streptophyta; class Magnoliopsida; order Dipsacales; family Caprifoliaceae; genus Lonicera; species Lonicera japonica. Next base: position 36,111,133 of record CM038471.1, on the reverse strand, counting down.
GAGAAGGCATACAAATTATTGCCTCATAGATGAAGCACTCTTGGAGCTACCATTTTCTCTCCATGGCCTTGGCCCTTTTTGATGTTGCCATAGGGGGAGAAAATGTGTGTTGGTGGTAATCAATGTTGGTAAGACTATTAAATGCTTTATGTCTTTAACATTGATAATTGTTTTCTTTTGAAAACTTCATTTGAGATAAAAAATGTTTTATCAGTTTTTAAAACTATCTCAAATATATGCAATGATTTTTTTTTCAAATCATTTATTTTATCTATGCATAAATTGAGGGGGAGCATATTTCAATTATTCATATGCTATTTATGCTTGTTATTGAAAACGCATATTAATTTATTGTCATCATCAAAAAGGGGGAGATTGTTGACCTTGAAGGTCTTAATCTTATTTTGATAATAACAATAAATCAATCATGTGTAATTTAACATGTTTTTGATATAAGATTATAGATTTCTTATTTGGAAAATCAAGAATAGCATGATTGCTCAAAGGAAGTTTGACAAGGATCATTCAATCAATATCCGATCAAGTTAACGAAGCATTGGACTAAAACCGATCTATCCAAATCAAGATCATTCTTCTACAAGCGTTGGTCAAGTCAAAGAAGATCATTCTCATCACTCACAAGCTAGCAATGCATTTCATGAAGTACAAAAGATCAAGGATCATATGCTAAAGCTTCAAGAGAAAAGCTTCAAGTGAAGAATCAATTTGAAGAAACAAATCGAAGCATTCGAAGACTCACCTATTCGGTAATTGAGTGTTTGCTTAGGATTAATGTAAAGTTTCTTAATTGATTGATTATATAGCTCAAACATAAACTTGCATCATTGTTAGATTGATCAAAACCAAGTTTGAATCAAAATCATTTCAAAACATCATTCTTATCAAAAAATCGGTTTTGAAATAAATTCATAATTAATTCATATGAATGAATTTTGATGAAAAAAAAAATTTAGGAGTCTTAGAAACTTATTTGGAACACTCCCCAAGCATTAGAATCAATTTTGGAGTCATATTGCAAAAGTTGAAAAATTTACACAAAACCTCCCCAAACCAGTGCAATGGAGCAAGCTACATTATTGTTGAGGGAGAAGGCTCCATCATGGAGTCGACTCCATGGTGACCAAGGGAGTCGACTCCCTTGAGAAAAACTAGCCGTTGGAACTTTGTTAAATGTGCAATTTTGTCCCATAAATTATTAAATCCACCTCAAACGGCTATATCACTTTTGGGACTATATATATGACTTCCAACACTCTTTCTAAACACCTTGAATTATTCATATACTATATTCTTCATCTATTTTCATTATTCAAAGATTCAAGAAATTATTTTTGATCAATCATTCTTATTGAGTTATAAATCTTGATCAATCAAGTAACTCTACTGTGGCTTCAATTGTGTTCTTTAAACACTTGAGAGTTATTGTTAATTGGTGTGAATCACCAAACAATTTAGTATTCAATTGTGAGAGGTAAATCTCATAGGGAAAACAAGATGGTAAATTCTTGTTTAGAAATTGTGAAAGGTAAATTTCACAAGGTTAGCAAGAGAGAGGTTCTTGTGTGAATATTGTGGTCAAGCAATATTTGTAAAGAGTGTGTGAGAGGATACACTTGTAGTGGTTTGATCTTCACCCGAAAGGAGATTATTATTAGTGAAAATTCTCGGGGAACTAACCGAGCGCGGACTATGGTTTGGTAAACCAAAACCATGTGAACAAAAAGCCTTGGACTTCAAATCGGTTCAATCTTTCTTACTCAATCTCTTTATTTACTTGCTACATTTTTACTTACATTGAGATTGTTTGATTATTTGCTCTTGTGTTTAATCGTTTATTTCTTACATTCCTTGATATATTGGTTTAGTAAATTTGTATTACTTAAACATTTTTAGAAAGGTTTTTTAATTCCGCATTAAAGTCTTTAAACCCTATTCACCCCCCCCCCTCTAGGGTTGAAATCCGACCAACAATAACAATATAGATGCAAGATTAACACACCAAATCAACACATAAAAGAAGGACTCATTGTATTCTTGAGACACCCACTGTTTCTCTCTCTAGAGATTGATTTTTCTAGGCTTCTCTTCCCCACACAAAAGGAATACTCTAGATATATATGTCTTTAAACAAGTCTTCTAAAAGTAGACACAAAATAAGGCTTCCCAGAGAAGCTACAAAAACAAATAACTAGACATAGACATAATTTAAATAAAACAGAAAATTACAATATTTAATAAAGTATTAACTTTTAACACTCCCCCTTATGCTTTGTTCTTAAACTCCCATTAGTTCTATGAAGTAGACAAACTTTTCTTTCGGAATTGCCTTTGTAAAAATGTCCCCGACTTGCTCTTCAGTTCTGCAATACTTGAGTTGCACTCGCTATCTTCAACCGCTTCCATTATAAAATTATGATTGATATTGATATGCTTTGTTCGATCATGGTAGACTGCATTTTTGGACATTGGAATGGCTGATTTGTTGTCACAAAAGAGAGTGGTAGCTTTCATTTTGCTTTATACTAATATCATCCAAAATTATCCTTAGCCAAATAACATGAGAGGTAGCAAACGCAGCTGTAATATATTTAGCTTCTGCAGATGATAACGCCATTGTTGCTTGTTTTTTAGATGCCCATGAAAATATTCCAGAGCCTAAAGAAAACGCGTAACCCAAAGTACTTTTCGAGTCATCAACACATCTACCGCAATCACTATCACAAAATCCAAATAATTTCATCTATTTGTTTCTCTCAAACATTATACCAAAGTTAAGAGTCCCTTGAAGATATATCAAAACTCTTTTTGTTGCTCTATAGTGAACTTGACTTGGTTTGTGCAAAAATCGAGACAACAAACTAGTAGTATACATGATATCCGGCCTTGAAGCCATGAGATATAATAAATTTCCAACTAAACATCTATACAAAGACACAAAGTGGCATTAACTTCTCTATTTCCATATTTTTTTCATCAATTTTGCATTCACCACCAAAGGTGTTGCAACCGATTTCCATCCGTGCATTCTAAATTTCTTAAGAATGCTTTCACAATACTTCTTTTGACAAATGAAGACCCCATTTCCATCTTGAATAATTTTGATACCCAAAATATAATGTAGCAACCCCAAATCACTCATTTCATACTTTCTCATGATTTCCTTCTTAAATTCAAGAATCATTTTCTCATTATTTCCTGTAAATATCAAATCATAACATATACGGAAATAAATAGAATAGCATTCGTACCTCGAGTCCTGATGTACAATGTTGGCTTACTTGGTCTTTTTTTGAATCCTTGCTCATTGAAGAAAGCATCAATTTGGCTATACCATGCTCGAGGTGCTTACTTTAACCCATACAAAGCTTTCTTCATTTTTTATACCTTGTCTTCCCCATATTTCTTTACAAAATCTTATGGTTACTCAACATAAATCTCTTCATCTAAAACTCCGTTCAAGAACGCTGATTTGTCGTTAAGTTGATACAAGTACCAACCTTTTTGAGAAGACAATGATATTAGAGCTCTAATGGTGTCAAGCCTCGCCATAGGTGAAAATGTTTCATGAAAATCAACATCGGGTTGTTGTGAATACCCTTTTGCTACAAGCCTTGCTTTGTTTAGATTGATTATTCCATCCGGATTATGCTTCACTTGTATATCCATTTCACCCCTACCACTTCTTTGTTGCTTGGCTTATCAACCAATTCCCATGTCTTGTTCTTCTCAATCATATTAATTTCTTCTTCCATTGGTTTCTTCCATACATCTTTTTTGATGGCTTCTTCAAAACTTTCAGGTTCCACCATGCAAAAAATTGAAACTTGCATAAACATCATTAATGCTTCTCATTTTCCTTAGAGTTGAACTTGGAGATGATAAATTCGAGCTTGATGCGGTGCTTGGACTTAATGATGGATCTTCAACATTTTCATGTTCATTGAAGAACTACTCAAATCATCTTTAACAATAACAGGCTGTTCTTGAACACTTTTACTTTGATAATCCCACGCAGCCTTTTCATTGAAAATAACATCTCTTGAGATAAACAACTTGTTCCTTTTCAAGCTATACAGCCGATAGCCTTTTGATTACAAACTATACCCAACAAAAATACATTTTTCACTAACTTCATCCAACTTATGTCTTTTTTCTTTGGGAACTTGAGCATAGCAAATACAACCAAATACTTTCAAGTGCTTCACTATTGGCTTTCTCCCTCTCCAAGCTTTAAACGGAGTTTTACCATTCACCGCCTTTTGTCGAACTTTTATTAATCAAGTAGATTGTCGTGTATACCACCTCGGCCCAAAAATTATTTGACAGCCCCTTCTCATGAAGCATTAACTTTTCCATTTCCTCGATGGTTCTATTATTTCTTTCTGCCACTCTATTTTGTTGAGGAGTGTAACCAATTGTAGGCTGCTTTTCCAAGACAATATTTTCGCAAAAGTTTTCAAATTCATTTGAATTGTACTCACCTCCTCGTTCACTTCTCAACTTCTTCACTAGTTTTCCCCTTAGATGTTCAACTAGATTTTTCCACTTCTTGAAGATTGATAATACTTCAGATTTTTGTCTCATGAAATAGACCCACGTTGTCTTTGAATAATCGTCAATGAAGATAATGTAGTACTTGTTATGCCATGTGAAGGATTTGCCATTGGTCCACACACATCAGTGTGAACAAGCTTAAGTGGGGCTTTAGCTCTTCATGCCTTCTCGGTTGGAAAATATTCTCAATGTTGTTTGCTTAGAACACACACTTCACACAGATTCTTCTTCTTTTCAATTTTTGGCAGCCCACAGACCATCTATTTATATTGTAAACTTCTCAAACTTTGAAAATGCAAGTGCCCGTATCTTATATGCCAAAGCCATGACGGGTCATCAACTTCAATCTTCAATGCTACTTCTCTCCCATATTTAAAAATGAGAGGAAAGTTTCTATTTTTCTCCATCTTAATATTGGTAATCACTTGGCTTCCCCCATTCTTGTCAAAAACCTTGCAAGAGTTGTTTTGGAATTGCACTTTGTACCCATGTTCTACAAGTTGCCCAACACTTAACAAATTTTCAAGTCCGTAACTAGTAACAGATCTTGAATGTACTTAGTTCCTTTCTTGGTCAGGATAGAAATTGTCCCTTTTCCTTTTGCATGAACTAAAGTACCATTTCCCATTATCACTTGAGAAGTAGTGAAGGAAACGACATTCACAAAAACACGCTCATTACCGGTCATGTGATTGCTACAACCATTTTCATCAATAAAGTTTGCTTATTGATCGTTATTGACTCGACATTCCTTCTTCACATTCCCAAACTTATGACAATTGTGACATTGAGGTTTTCCATTGAACCAACAATATTTTGTAGCATGACTACTTTATTGCAAACATTACACCTTTGTTGTGAAGTTGAGGCTGTTTGCCTTTGTTCGAAATTGTTTCTTCCTCTTCTTCTTGCATTCCCAAATCTTCCTCGACCATTTCCTCTTTATTACCTTCCACCTCTAGATCATTCTCCTTTGTTTTGTTCGAAGTTAAAAGGTTTATTTTGAGTATTTGAAGGGCCAACATTTAGCTTAGATTGAAAAACACTTTCCATGGACTTTTCATTGTGCCTAATCAATCTTTGCTCATGTATTTTCAATGAACCCAATAGCTCTCGAACACTCATGGTCGTATATCCTTAGATTGCTCAATAGCCGTAACAAATGGGATTGAACTTCTTAAGCAAACTAATTAGATTTTTTTCAACAACTTTCTAATTAGAACTATTTTCCCAAGGGTTTTAATTTGGCTTACAATTTTATATGCAAACTTTTATACAAAAATGGTATATCAATCAGATAAAATTAAAAAATATACAACACTGTCTTACTCTACTAATGGATTTGGAATATATATAAATGCCCGTATCACATAAGCACTTCTATTTTCACCATGGAGCACCAACCTTTGAATGGATCAGATTTTGACCGGATTACTCTATATATAATCCGATTAGTCAAGAAGAAAAATTCAATTTGATCTGATCCAATAATTGATGGATTGTTAATAATCAAATCCAAATCCAATTTTATTAGCTGAATAGATCTTCAATCCGACAATTCAATTCTAACGTTTTAAGAATTTTTTTTTCATGTTTTAACCATAAAATATAAATAGTTAATAGTTAATAAAAATTCCATTAACAATCATAGTTTATATTTCTATTTTGTGTAAAATTTGTAATTTTTTTGATATCTAGCGGTCTTTAAAATTTAGATTTGTGTAAAATAAATTTAGAGATGTAAATTTACACAATGTGTAAAAAAATTTGATATGCAGTGGTCTTTACACTACCACATCAGCTTTCTCCTCAATTTTTTTTAATTAAAACGTTAAATACGATAACTTTAAATTCAAATTATGAATTTTAATAAAAATTATATATTTGAAATCTACTCATCAAGGTCTATAAATAAATAACTAATTATAAGATTATGCATGTACATAAAATTGAAAATAAAATATTAAAAAATTGCATAAAAATGACATATAACATGAGTTTATATCTTATTGGCTTTTCTCAATTCTACATAGGAGTTTACAAAACTACTATTGGAGCATATTTTTTTTAGGCTTCAAGTTTTGTGTAAAAGGGAATTCACACATAAGATTAAAATTCAACTTTTATGCAGCTAGTGGAGATACTTAAAGAGTCTTAACATCAGTTTGAATGCCTTCAACGACAATCATATCAACTTAGTTATATATTCAACATATGTAGTAAATATAAAATATATATTATATGATATACTATTAAATTGGATTGTATTGGATTTGATTATTAACTGGTTGGATATGCCTAATTAAATTCATATTCGTTTTGTTAAATTATGGAGTTGGATAGAATTGTAATAAGTTTATCGGAATAATATTGTAAATACATATCTAATAAAATAAGTCGATTCAAATCTATATTTTATCACTATATGTCATCGAGATCAACCATTCTGGAAACAAGGAATCCTAGATTTCTAACTCAGCGATGGAAATAGCAAACTTAGCTATTTCATGAGCTACTGTATTTCCCAACCGGAGAGAAAAATTAACAAAAAATCATTTTATGTACTCTCAAACCTAATAGACTCAACAATAGAATCCAACTCATTTAATATAACTTCATTCGAATTTATTAAATTAACTGCCATTGGAGCATCGCTTTCAAGCTCCACCAAAAATAAATTCCGAGAAGACGCTTAAAGAATAGCTAAGGCCTTTGTAGTATAAAAAAAATAAAAAAAAAGAACAAAACAAACAAAAAAAGACCAACAAAATCTTTTAGCCATAGTTACGAAAATAAGGCATCATTGTGTGGATCCACTATTCTAAGGAAAAAGACAAATTAGACCCCGAACTTTGGGTCTAGATTTAATTCTTTTCTTGATATTCTAAAAGCGTCAATGTATCCCCTAACGTTACATAAATGGTTTAATTTCTCTCCTGGCTTGAACTTCACCACAATTATGTCCAAATATTTTACATTTAACCCCTAAAACATTAAAAGCCAGTAAACCCCTTTAATTAATATTTTTTGACATTTAACTCCATTTTTGTTAACCTTCATCACCACCAGATTTGGTCAACTTCATCACCCCCTTAGGCCATCCATCCCCCATCCCCATAACACTGTTAGTAACAGAAGCTTTTGTGTAAAATCTGCAGAAAATAAGGAACTGATCTTATTAATTGAACAAAGCAAGTTGGCTTTTTAAATAGCCATACAAAGAAACAGAAAAGTTTGAACTAGCTAAGAAATAGACCAAACAAACAGATCTTCCCTAAACAATAGGGATTATTAACAAAGCAATAGTTATTTGCATAAACAAACTCTAACCACTTAACATCCTCCCTTAAACTGAATGCTCGTTGCAATCAGTTTACATCTGGCATTAGACACACACCTAACAGACTTCAGAACTTTAAAAATGCATCAAGCTTTAGAGGTTTAGTCATCACATCTGCTACTTGCTCTTGAGTATTGCAATGAGTCATTTTCACCACTTCATCCTTTGTGAGATCACGAAGGAAATGAAACCGAACATCTATGTGTTTGCTGCGGCCGTGCATTACTGGATTCTTGGACAGCTTGATTGCTGAGTTGCTATCACAATAAATAGCTGTAGCTTTGCCTTGAGTGTGCCTTAGATTCCTTTAACATCCTTCTCAACCATAGTGCTTGACAAGCACAAGAAGCTGCAGCAATGAATTCAGCCTCAGTAGTGGATAAAGTAACTACTAGCTGCTTCTTTGACGACCAAGACACTGCTCCAGAGCCAAATGAAAAAACATACCCCGAGGTGCTCTTCCTATCATTTAGATCCCCTACATAATCGCTATCGGTGTAGGCAATCAATTCCTCGCTTCCTCCCTTCTTATAGAAAACTCCAAAATTAGTTGTGCCTTTTAAATACCTTAAGACCCTCTTTGCCGCTTGCAAGTGAAGTTCAGTAGGACATTCCATATATCGACTGAGAAGACTTACCACAAACATCAAATCTGGTCGAGTAGCCGTTAAATACATAAGACTTCCGATAATTTGCTTATAAAAAGTACCGCTTACTTTCACTCCTTCCTCATCTTTCGAAAGCTTAAAACTAGGAACAATTAGGTTGTGAACTGGATTGCTTTTATCCATTCCAAACCTCTCCAATACTTCTGATGCATATTTCTTCTGACTAATGCATACTCCATTAGGTCTTTGTAGTACTTCCAAACCAAGAAAATATCTCATCTTCCCAAGATCAGTCATGTCAAACTCACGCATCATGGATCTCTTAAATTCAGCAAACATAGACTCATCATTGCCGGTAAATATAAGATCGTCAACATAAAGACTTACAATAAGAATTTTACCTCCTTTTTCTGTTTTGATGAACATAGTAGGTTCATAATTACACCTTTCAAAACCTTCCTTCACAAAGTAAGACTCTATACGACTATACCAAGCTCGTGGGGCTTGCTTAAGTCAATATAGGGCCTTTTTGAGTTTGTACACTTTTTGTTCTTCACCTTTATGTTCATATCCACGAGGTTGTTCCACGAATACCTCTTCATTGAGTTCACCATGTAAAAAGGCGGACTTCACATCTAACTGATAAATAGTCCATTCCTTTTTAGCTGCCAGCGTAATCACCAAACGAATTGTATCCAAACGTGCTACAGGTGCAAATACTTCAGTATAATCAATTTTGTATTGTTGAGCATATCCTTTTGCTACTAACCGTGCTTTGTATTTTTCTACTTCCCCTCTCTCATTGAGTTTAGTTTTATAAACCCATTTTACTCCAATCTTCTTTCCTCTGGAAGGCAAATCAGTTAATTCCCAAGTGCTATTTTTTTCAATTGACTATATTTCTGAATCCATAGCTTTTCTCCACTTTTCACTCTTCACAGCATCCTCAAAAATAATTGGATCAGCAGCTGCAAACATAGCTAAGTTAGCAACATCTTCTTCTTCTGATAAGCCTTCTCCACTTTCGTAGTCTCTCATCCATACTGGTACTCTCCTATTTCGTCCTTCGTTTGAGGTAAGTGAATTATCTTCAGTTACGCCATCTGAAGAAGAGTTCTCCACTTCTGTACCATCATTAAAATCAGCCGCCTCGTTTTCATCTTCATTCCCATTTTCTGCCCCATTTCCATCAACTATGGCAACTTCATCTTCACTATCACCCCATTCTAAATCAGCTATGATTGATTCTTCATGGCTTGTGTCCCAATTCCAGTTCTGATCTTCTTTGAATATAACATCTCTACTCACTATAATCTTCCGAGAAACCGGATCGTACAACCTGTATGCTTTTGACTCCTCACTGACCCCAAGTAAAACACAACTTAAGCTCTTGTCATCTAGTTTTGTTCTTTTGCTATCAGGCACGTGAGCATGACATACACATCCGAAAACCCGAAAGTACTCCACGGATGGTTGAACGCCACTCCATGCTTCTTCTGGGGTCTTACTCCTCACAGTAAGAGTTGGACTTCGATTCAAAACATGTACAGTCCAGTTGACTGCTTCAGGCCAAAAGGTTTTTGGAATTTTCTTCTCAGAGAGCATGCTACGAACCATATTCATGATGGTTCGATTTTTCCTTTCCGCAACTCCGTTTTGCTGTGGCGTGTACGCAGCTGTCAACTGTCTACGGATGCCGTTTTCATTACAAAAATCGATGAACTCTTGTGAAGTAAACTCACCGCCATGATCAGTATGTAAACATTTTATGTATGACCCAGTTTCTTTCTCAACGCGATTCTTATAAATTTTAAAAGTAGCAAAGGCTTCAGATTTCTCGACCAAGAAATAGATCCAAGTTTTACGACTAAAATCATCAATGAAGCTAATCAAATACCTTTTCTTGCTATTTGAGATGGGTTTGATTGGCCCACAAATATCAGCGTGTACTAGTTGAAGGATTTGAGAAGCCCTCCACATGCTCTGCTTTGGGAATGAATCTCTTTGTTGTTTCCCCACTAAACAATCTTTACATAGTTTTAAAGGAGCCTTTAGTTGTTGCGGGAGACCAGTCACCATCTTCTTCTGCTGAAGGGTCTTCATACCTTTAAAACTCAAATGTCCATATCTACAGTGCCAAAGATGAGTTGAGTCTTCCGTGGTTGTGTTGAAACAAGTAGATGCTTGTGACTGACATGTAGCCGGTAAAATGAACATTCTGTTTGATGACATTTTAGTTTCCACAATAAGACCTCTCGTGGGATGATAAATCTTGCACTTTCCACCTTGAATCAAGATTGCAAGTCCCTTCTCTTGTAGCTGCCCAATGCTTAGCAGGTTATTCTTCAACTCAGGTATATAAAACACTGCGGTGATAACTTGAGTAATTTCATTCACTTGCAATCTTATATTTCCTTTTCCCATCACGCGCATGCTTGAGTTGTTTCCCAACCTTACAGTTTCCTTAAACGTTTCATCAAGGTCGGAGAAGAAAATCTTTTTGGCACACATATGATTACTACAACCGGAATCGAGAAACCACATATCTTCTTTACTGGCCTTATTGGCATCTACATAAGACATCAACAACATCTCCTCTTCAACCTCCGCATAGTTAGCCTCCTTTTTCTTGCTTGGACACTCAGATTGAAAATGTCCAAGTTGATGGCAGTTGTAGCACTCTATGGTAGACTTGTCAAAGCTACGTTGGCCTCTTCCTCTTCCTCTAAAACCTCCGTGACCTCGACCTCCTCCTCCATATCGGTCTTCATAGGTAACCTTCAAGGCTTGTTCTTCGATAACATGGCCATTCATACATTGCTCATGCACAAGAAGGCTACTTTGTAACTCATCAATAGACAAAGCATCTATATCATTAGACTCCTCAATCGAACATACAACATAATCAAATTTGGGAGTCATAGATCTTAAAATCTTTTCAATGACCGTAGTATCAGTCATTTTTTCACCATGGATTCTTATTTTGTTGACGATGCTGAGAGTCCGAGCAAAATACTCGTCCACTTATTCTCCTGCCTTCATGTGAAGAATTTCGAACTCTTTTCGAAGGGCTTGCAGCTGTGCACGCTTGACTCTTGTTGTGCCTTGATATTTCTTCTTCATAGAATCCTATATGCTCTTTGTTGTGTCCTTGTTTAAGATAGTCTTCAGAATCGATCGATCGATTGCCTGAAAGAGATAATTTTTAGCTTTTAAGTCCTTCAACTTCTGATCGTCAATCACCTTTTTCTGTGCATCAGTGAGTTCAACACCTTCTGCTGCTGCAGGAACTCCATTCTCCACCAAGCTCCAATATTCCTTTGAACACAAGAAGTTTTCCATAAGCATCGACCAATGGTCGTAGTGCCCATCAAACTTTGGAATTGCTGGTTGCACGAAACCACTCTCTGACAACATATTCTCACCATTACACTCTAAGAAGACTGCTGCTTCTCAAGCTTTGATCAGGCCTAGTGATATTGCTCTAATACCATATGTTAGTAACATAAGCTTTTGTGTAAAATCTGCAGAAAATAAGGAACTGATCTTATTAATTGAACAAAGCAAGTTGGCTTTTTAAATAGCCATACAAAGAAACAGAAAAGTTTGAACTAGCTAAGAAATAGACCAAACAAACAGATCTTCCCTAAACAATAGGGATTATTAACAAAGCAATAGTTATCTGCATAAACAAACTCTAACCACTTAACAACCACTGCATCCACCCCATCTTCCAAAAATCCACCATTGATATATTTATACACGCAGGGTTTCAATTGTAGATGAAATCCACATGAATTGAGTGAATAGGGCGTGAGTACCACCAAAAACCTGTATCTCCTTATTTTAAGATAATACGTATTCTTGTTCCCAACAAAATGAAACCCGATTAAAAAGATAAAGGCATCTTCTACCACCTCCAACAACTTTCACCACTGCCAACACCACTGCCATCTCCACCTCTTTCTCTCTCTAAACTAACTCACCCCACCACCACCCCAGTCTCCCCTCTCCACCACTAGCGGCTTCAACCTCCATTTGTCCCTCTAAACCATCTCCTTCGCTTTCTCCACAGTCCACCTTCAGTTGGCTTTATTTATCTCCCTCTCTCTATCAACGAAAAATATAAGAAGAAATGCAAATAAATCGTCCTCATATTCGGCCCCCTCCCCACCAACACTTCATTCTCTCTCCTCCCCATCCCTTTAAATATATTTATATATATACCCAAAATTCTCATATAATATTTGAGCTTCAAAACCCCTTCGGTTTTAATAAAGAGAAAAAAGCATTTGCTAACCTGTGAGATTTACCTCTCACAATTACTAAACAAGAATTTACCTTCATGTTATCCTATAAGATTTACCTCTCATAATTTGAATATAGATTGTTTGGTGATGCACACCAATGAATAAAAACTCTCAAGTGTTTGATAGATACAATTTGAAGCTCACACTAGAGTTATTTGTTTGATCAAGATTTATAACTCAATGAAGAATGATTGATCAAAAATAAATTACTTGAATTTTTTAATATTGAAGATAGATGAAGTATGTACGTAAGAATGATCAAAGGTTGTTTCAAATGTGTCTTAGAAGTCATATATATAGTCCCAAAAATGATATAGCAGTTTTTGAGGTTTGGTAGAAGTTTGGTACCAAAAATGGTAAAAAATCAGAAATCCAACAGCTATATTCTGAAGCATTAGTCGACTAAGAAAAGCTCATCAGTCGACTGATGGACCCTTAGTCTACTGATGGTCTCTGTCCATCAAACCAAAATTCTAATTTTAAACTTTTGCATATAGGCTTCAAAATCAATTCTAATGCTTTGGGGACCTCAAATATATATTCCTAAGACACCTATTTTTCAGGAAAACTCAAAATATGATCGTTTGAAATTAATATAAATTTATTTCAAAGTCAGTTTTTGTAAGAATGATGTTTTGAAATGATTTTGATTCAAACTTGATTTTTATCGATCTACGAATGTAGTAATAATGTATATGAGCTATAATAATCATCAAATAAGAAACTTTACAAATAGTCCTAAGCACTCACTCAAATGTCGAATTGACGAATCTTTGAATACTTCGATTTGTTTATTCAATTTAATCTTCACTTGAAGCTTTTGCCTTGAAACTTTTGATCCTTGGTCTCCATGAATTTGCATTGATGAGATTTGATCTTTTTTGCTAGTCCAATGCTTTGATGACTTGATTGGATATTGATTGAATGATCCTTGCCATGCTTCTTTTGAACAACCATGCTTTTCTTAATTTTTCAAGTAAATGAATTATAAACTTATATCAAGAGACATGTTAAATTACACTTGATTGATTTATTGTTATTATCAAAATAAGATTAAGACCTTTAGGTCAACAGAGGATGATCTTGGCCTTCATTTTAGACATGTATATATATATATTTCTTTCCCTCAGTTGAGCCCTAACATATCTGCAGACAACACACACGCATACACAAATTTTTTTCTCTTCTTCTTCGAGCCCTAATCTCTCTTTCTCTCTCTCTCTCTCTCTCTCTCTCTCTCTCTCGTTTCTCATTTTCCTTCTATAAAAAATTGAAGAACTTAAGCTCTTAGAGATTTGATGTGTTTTTATTCTAGAGGTTAGTGTGTATTTGTATTGAATATTTTTTCTCTTACCTTCAGAGAGTAGTTTAGGTATTTTTGATTTGTTTTAAGTTGAAACGCTTGAGTTTGTTGATTCTTTATTATTCTGAGCCTGCTATATTTTTGGATCTGTTGTGCTGTGCTTCTGGCTGTGTGTATTCAACATTTTGGGAGTGATTCGGGGCATTTTTAACTAAGTTTTTGTTGAAAGAACATTTGGGGTTTTAGGTGTTTGACTGCATTTGCTATCTGTTCTATTTCGAATCTGTTGTACGTTTTCGAAGGATTTTCATTGTCAAATCAGGTTCTATTTCTATAATCATTGCATGGTTAATTTTCAATAGATCTGGTACTATTTCTCTAGAACTATTCTTTATGTTTTTATTCTTAAAATTTGTTATATCTTGGCATACGAATTTTGTTATTCTTTTTAATTGATTGATACATAATCTCTTGCTTTGTTATTACTGCATAAAACTTTCTTGAATCTTCTTTAATTACTGCGAAAAATCAGATTATGTTTGGTTATTAATTGCTGCAAAAAGGTGTGTATATATATAAATTGTTTTCTGGCTGAATTTTTAGGCTTTTCTTTGTGCTGGAAATTTTGTGTAAAATCTATCATATTGTTGTGCATAAATCATTTTTTATAATCTGATTGTAATCTGTTTTGAAACTCAATCTTGATTTAATTGGTGTGAACATCTACTTGTATTAATTTTTGTGCCTAAGGAATATTAGTTGCAAATATATTGTAATTCGGTGTCTCATTTTTAGAGATTGTTTAGATATTTTTTTATTATCATCTGTTTGGATATCCTTGCTTGTGAAAATCTGTTTGTTCACTTGTGAAAATCTGGTTGTGACAGCCCTTACGGATTTCAGTTTATATGTAAATTCTTGATTTGTTTTCTGAAAATTGTTTTTGAAACTAAAACATTACAAATCTGGAACTTTTGGAATATACTATTGGTTGAGCTTATTTGTGATTACTTGATTCTTCTTGTAAGGTTATCTCGGAGATCCTCTATTGTTGGTTAAGTTTTGTTGAGTCGGCTTGGTAAGGGAACTGTGTACCCTTGGGATTGTACGAGTGTGTGCATTGGGGTCCTTGTAATTCCTTTTGTCCGTGATAATCTTGTAAAAACTTGTTAAATAGTGGATTTTGTTCTGAAGTATGGTGCCTCTGTGGATGTTTCTCTCACTTGAGAGTTTACCATGTAAAAAACCCTTGTGTTGTGATTGATTGGTTAATTTTATGTTTTAGTTCATTAATTGTATCAATATCACAAAGATTTTCAAGAATCTTGAAAAATTAACTAAGTATTTCATAAAATTCAGTTTTGACACTTTTGAAAAGTAAACTTTTAGTTTATTATTATTTTTGGATTGTCAATTGTGGGAATTTCAAAAACAATAAAATATCGATATTTTAACGATAACTTTATCCAACTAGAAACTGGGCAGAACAACAAATATAATAAGTCTACCATGCAGATAATCTAAACACGTAAGCCGATATATAATTTAGTGCAAGGAGAAATTTTGTTACCTTTTTGGCGATATCAATATTAAGAAAGAAAATGAAGTGCGGCAGAGAAATCTCCGATGAATACTTGTTTTTCTTCTTCAGATATTCTCGATAATTCAATTCTGCAATACAACACTCCGGGTGTCGAGACTAGACTCGAACATTCTCCGAAAATCAAATAATATGATGAACAATCTTTCGGAACATTTTAGAAATTAGGAATTTAGATAGAGTAATAGAATGTTTAGAAAAAAAATCAATTTTTTTATGTCATGGGGGTGCAGACTTATTTATACTACTAGGAGGATTTGTTATGCGAGAAACCACAACAATGGGAGGGTTGTTGTGCAGCAAACCACTGTTTGTCATGCAATTAACAAAATGTTGAAGTGATGGTTTTGACACAATGTTGTGTTAGAAAGTTATTGGTCTCTATTTAATGGGTTTGTCGTACTTTAAATTGTCTTGCAACAAACACTCACATTGAAATGGTTTGTTGTACTACAAACTCTACGGTACTAGTATGTTCTATAGTACTAGTATGTTTTCTGTTGTATTGGTGAGTTATGAATTCGATGTGAACTCTTGAGAGTATTAGGGTTCTTACGGGTATCTACACTATATATGATTCTAACATAATCATTTTTGATGAATAAAACTTGTTCTCTTTACATAAGCAGTTCAATCTTATATAAAACATGTGGACTGAGCTAGGGGAGAAAAAGGAGGGGATGAGGGCAAGACTTGAAGTAATGATATGGAGCTTGCCAATAGTACTTGGTAAACCCCTTTAAATTTATGCGAACAAGTAGGTCTTATGAATAAAACTTGTTTAGTTATCAATAAATTGATTTAAAAAAAATATGATTAGCTTCTTAAAAAATAAAGTGCACTCTTAATTTGGAGGGGAGTACGATGAATATTATCATGTGAAAGTGCATACAACAATGTGGTGGTGTTGTTTTTTTTAAGAAACAAAATAGTATTACTAAACAAGAAATAAGTACAAGCTGAGGGAGGACAAGATGCACACTACAAGAATATTGTACATTAGGGAGAAGAGTTTTGGGTAGGCGCGTAAAGGCATCCCATGGCCACCTCTTTATTATTGGGCATATCATATATCCACTACCATTACATAAGATTCAAACATTCATTAACACTTACAAGAAACAAATTACTTACAAAACCCCATTCAAAAAATTATAGCCATCTAGTATAGTTATCCTTGATGTCTTTCACTCAAATTCCATCTCCAAGCTTCCTATCAATATAAGAAAATATTAAAGATTAAAATTCGAAGAAAAGTTGCATCAATATACGTACATACAAGAATTATTGTAGGTACTGAAGGGGATCACCACACTTACCTGTATAAGTTGGTGATTCTACTCAGACCTGACAAAGCAAGACACGAGACAATAAGATGACACGAATCGATAAGAAACTACAAGTTAATGGGTAAAGCCTTAATAATTTCAAGTCATATTGGTGCTAACACGACAAGATAATAGACCAGGTAAGTTAATATTTGTTCACACAATAATGCCTGTTATGACCTATTAATAATATATATATATATATATATAAATGCACATATTTGTATGTTGCACAATTTTATTATATATGTATACTTACGTTTCTTAGTATAGTTGGTATGTAATTTATAATATTATATATTCACATTCATATGTTAATTTTGTATACGTATATATGTGTATAATTTTATAAAAGGTGTGTCTAGCTTTGAATATATGCATTTATGTGTTCGTATTCGACTCGAAACAAATATTTTCATGTAATAAGAGGGTAATAACGGGTCGTGTTGGGTTTGAATATGATATTTTCACCTTATTAAAATGTCACTTGTTTAGACCCGAACTCATAGCAACGAAAACACGATACACATGAACACAACTCGAGCCAACCCATTGGACATGTCTAATTAGGGGGGAATAAATAAAATTGAGATTTTAGAGTTTTAATTAATTAAATATAATTTCACCATATATAAATCTTTCTTTCCGTTTTTTCTTTTGAAAATTTAATGCTTATCTTTGTAACTGGGAAATTAATTAAATATAATTTCATCATCTAAATAATAATTTTTTATTGGTTTTTTTTAAAATTTAATACTTATCTCTATATATAACTGCAAAATTGAAAGGACGGTAAAAGGCGCAAACCTAATAGTTAATCTTTTTGGGAACCAAAGATCTTCGTCGGGATATTTTTCAAATTGTCCGCTGAAAAATAACATTGCAGGAAAATTGTGATGTGACTCCTCCATGGTTGAGGCACTTCCGTTCGCTTCTTCTGCGTCACGATACACAATTTTGAAGCCCTCCTTTACTTCATATTCATCCTTAATATCAAACGTAACACTACTTTCATGTCCAGCCTCCAACTGATTTCCAATCCTCCATCTGCTCAACAATCCCACATTTTCCTTATGTGGAAAGTGGTTAGGGGCGCTTATGCAGTTCAGATCATATCTCTCAAATATCGATCTATTGAATTTTGCTTCATCAGACATACTACACCACACATTCAAGCATTGGGTTCTAGGAGGAGTAAAAAGAAGCGAAAGCGCATAAGAATATCCTGATTGTAAATTTTCATACCCTGGAAACATTGGCTCTTTCATAGCCTTAAGACATATGTTAAATTTACCGTGCTCGAATGTTCCCTGGGCCACATGAATCATAATGTTAGTTATTGATCCCACACCTACATATAACATATTATTTATATATCTATATTTATATCTATACGTATACATCTATATACATACATATAAAAGCATGAATAGGTTAAGTGTTTCTTCCTTTTTTTTCCCTGAAAAAAAAATAACCCTATTATGAATTTAAAATATTTATTTAAATTAATATTAAGACCTTATTACTATTTAAAATTGCAATTCTTATTAGGAATAGAATACCTCTTTATTAACAATTTAAGTCTTACTGGATTTACTTTCATACGAAGATATATTTTAATTCTAAATTTATTTACACCAAAAAACTCCTCTTCATTATTGGCATATGTAAATTTTTGTTTAAAATTAACATAGATCCCGTAGATTGGTCAATTCCAAAAGCAAAATTTAAAAGAGTAACGTTATATATTTGAGACCCTTATAAAGATTCCAAATATTATTAATATTATACACACTAATACATTAGGAGAATCCATATTGGAAGAACAATGTTTACAAATGAATTAAGCATAAAGTTGTACCTATATGAAGCATTATTTTAGATTCTGAATGTATACATTAATTTATTTAATGTTCGTATAGTTCATATTCAAGCATATTGAAAAATTAATAAAACAATTTATGAAATTCAAGAGAAATAGAGCGAGTATTTTACTAACATACAAGTTACATAGTTGGGTTGTATTTGTTTTTTCATATACATGGTACATAATTGGGTTGTATTTGAATTTTCCAGAGAAAAAAATTCTTTAGGTGTTGTGTAATAAAATTTTCCATAGAAAATAAGGAAAGATGGAGAATATATGCTAAGATTAATTTAAATAAAGATAAGCAAAGAAGAATAATAACATTTTCAAGTAGGTAGTATATAGAAGAATTAAAAAAAAAAATCGTAGCTAAAAATCCCAAAATATTTCAAAAATAACTTTTGTTAGATAATTTAAGTAAAAATATTGTATATATCAAGAGAAAGGGGCACCTCGTTCCATTTGTCATCTTTCTTGAAATAGTCTTTCCATGTGTCTTCTTGTCCAACCAATTTATAGCAACCATTTAACCAGAGGTCAACCGTCTCATTTAGAGACATTACTTTTTCCAGTGATCTGCAACTTGTCACGTTTATGTAACCTGCTTTCATCATTAAACCATTAAGATCAAGTGATTGGAGCCTATGACATTGATACATACTGAGAGATTTTAGCCCGCTAAAGCTTCTGATGCAATTTGGTAGTCTACGAAATTGGTTCTTGCTCAAGTCCAAGTCAGATAATGAGGGTAGGTTACCGAAATTCTCGGGGAACGAATCATCAGATAAATTACTTCCGGACAAACTTAAGTTTTTCAAAGAGTATGGTAAACAAGCCCATAAAGTCTCTGGACATTTCCTCAGTGTTGGGACCATTGACCGAAAAATTTGTTGTAACAATTTCACCTCCACATTACTTGTTTGTAATGGGTTAATGTTAATCCCATCAACCTTAATCACTTCTAATGACTTCATATTTTTCATCTCACTTGGGAACTCACCAATATTGCATCCTGAGATTACTAGAATCCTCAGAGATAATAGCTTGCCAATGTTTCTTGGAAGCTTCCTTAGAGTTTTGCAATCTTGTAGATGCAGTAAATCAAGCATTTCGGCATATTCGATGGATTCACAAACCTCAACTAAACTCACACAGCCTTTAAGGATCAATCTCTCAAGGTTTGGAAGGCCTAAGAAGTTGGGGGTTCTTGCAAGCCATTCAGAAAAACTTAAATCAAGGATTTTCAATGATTTAATAAACTGTAAGGGAAAAAAGAAAGGATTATTAATTCTAAATCCATAAGTCGTAACCGTAAATTGACGAAAGAAGAAAGGTAAATGAATGTCATACCGGGGTTTTCATCCAAACGTCTTTTAATCTACTGTGACGTAAGTCAAGAGCAACCAAGTTCTCCAATGTAAATTCGGAAGGGACATATTTTAATGGAAACTCGTGCCAAGATAGCCACACTAAACTTTTAGGGAAATTCTCATAGCTTCCTATAAGTTGTACATGATTAAGCTTGAGTAGCCTTAGTTTTGTCATACTTTTAAATGCATTGGTTCTTAAATATACCCCATTTGGACTTGTTAAAGTTGTGCTTATTGATTGTCCAGAGACAAAGCCTAAAAGACGCCGCTTAAGTGAGCTCGCATGCTTTAACAAAATTGATTTACCATGAAATTCTTCATACCGGCGCTTTTTTGCAGTATTACCAACTTCCTCAACCATACGCATGTCAAGGGTAAGGCCTTCAATTGTGTTGGTACCCTATTAAAAGAATAATATGAAAATGACAAAAAAAAAAGGATCAATTGTTAGAATACATGCAAATTAACTAAGAAACATGTATACATGAGATGATTTTTACCGTTTCATTTTGAAGTACCCTAAAAGCATCCCCATGTTGCCATAGTCTACTACGCTCTCCTGCCTCGTGTGATTCTTGGCGTACAATTTCTCGCCCCATGTCTTGAATTAATTTATGCATCCTCAGCACTTTATGACTGTCCTTTTCTAAGAGACCACGATCAATGAGATTTTGAATTCCAATTTTTGCGTGAAGGTAACATTTCTCTAGTATTATGATCGCGTAATCCTTATTGGTTCCATTGAAGAAGCAAGCAACATGGAGGAATAATCTTCTGTCGTAGTCATCTTGTAAACTGTCATAACTGATTTTAAGTTTCTTGAGAATTTGATTGTGAGGTATTTCTTCCAGTTTTGCTAGTTCGCTGACCCATTCATATTCACTTTTTCCGGACAAAGAAGACCCTATGACCACAAGAGCTAACGGAAGTCCTTCACAAATTTGCACTGCCCTTCTCGTGTGCTCTATGTAACTTTTGGGAGGAAACTCTTCTCCAAAGGCATGCAAACTAAAGAGCTTAATTGAGTCATCTTTACCCCAATTCTCAACCCTAAAAATCTGATGAGGTTTTAGCAACCTCGCATGCCTAGTAGTTATAATGACTTTACTTCCTGGAAAAATCCAATCTTGCATTGCGAGAAGTGCATACATTTGATCCATTTGTTCCACATCATCAAGAATGAGAAGCACCTTTTTTTTACGAACAACATTTCTAATCTTGGCTAACCCTTCATTGACATTATGTATTTTTCTTTGTTGCCTTCTAGAAATATCAAGTAGAAGTTGTGTTTGTAAGCCAAGTAAACCATTAGGTTGTTTTGACACTTCGTTGATGTTTTCTAAAAAGCTACTACCGTCAAAACTACCAAAGTTTTGATTATAGACATATTTTGCGATGGTCGTCTTTCCAATGCCTCCCATCCCACAAATAGCACGCACTTCAACATTAGTTGACCCATCTTGCAACCACTGATTTATATCTTTGACTCGAGAATATATTCCAATTAAAAAAGGTGCAACGTCCAAGGCAATGCGACTCAATTTGTCTTCAATGACTTTTATAATTTTGCGGATAAACTTAGATTCATGCCTACGTACAAATCAATCGAATTGGATAAGAATATAAATAATTATACATACCGAGACTTTAAATAACATGAAAAATCTTGTAGAAACAACGAGAATGACAACAATAATACAAATGTATTATCCCCAATTAAGAGTTTGATTTCTTTTTGTTCTATTATGTCCGTTGATTAGAGAGACATTTAGTATTTGTTTTAAATTTGTAAAAGTCAAACATGAATGACGGAAATTTTAGGGAAGGCCAACAATCAGATTCCTTAATTAGCCTAAAAAATATACCAATGGATCAGATTCCCTAGGATTTGCTTAGCTATGCTAATCGCATAATCACACCAAAATAGCTATAAAAAATCATTTACCCATTGTTGTTCTTTCCTTATTAGACTTTTAGTGTATTAGCTATCATATTAATTGTATGGTTGACTTTTCATAAATATGTTTTAGGTATACCTTTGAGATATATAAAAATAATATTCAGCCATTTATCAATTCAAATTAAGGATCAACGGTGGAAAATTATAATATTCGTTAACACTAATAAATGGCTTATTTAGGCTTCATTCTAAAAAGAAGCAAAAGAGAGAGATTCAAAATGTAAATTTCACATTTAGATTCGGGAGTTTAGTTTGGGATATTCAATTCGGATAAAAATTATGAATGACCTTTATGGTTTTCTCTTAATAAGACAAGGGGATTGTTAATTTTATATGCGGAATGCTAGAGTAGTGACTAAATGGAAATATTTTGCCATTTTTTTTGGGAGTTCGGATCTAGTCTTCTGGGGAAAAAACTAGGCAGCAACAAATATTGAAATTACTTATGAAAAGAAAAATGAGCCTACGTACTGATCAGCTTGGTTTCTCAAGTCTAGCCCAATTAAATCAGCAACTTCTTGAAGTGCTGATCTCCACCCATTTATCTTTTCCCTCAATTTTCTTTTTCCCTCGGAATCCGTTTCTTCTTCGAATTGCTCTTCGTGTCTAGCAAATGCTACTGCTGTCCTCCCTGTTTGCTTCCGAACTTCGGATGGATCTATGTGATAGAACACTGGTAAAACAATATGGTTAGAGTTCCTCCTTCGTTCGAGGATCATCACGAGTTCATCAAGGCACCACGAGGAAGACGCGAAGTTCTCCGATATGACAATGATTGAACTCTTAGACTGAGGGATCGCTTTTTCTAATTCTAACTTGAGATATTCGCCCTTATCCATCTCATTGTCGTCTCTAAAGGTGCGAAATCCTTGTTGGTCTAAAGCTGTATAGAGATGATCCGTGAAAGTTTTTCGAGTGTCTTCGCCTCTAAAGCTCAGAAACACATCGTAACACGTGGAAGAAGAGGCTTCAGCGGATCTTACAACAGCCATTATATTATTCAGAGAAAGATAGCTTTGGGCAATGAAATGAAGGAGCACCCAAGCGTAAGTTAAAAGCAATTATATTGGAGAGGATGTTAGATATTGGTTGTATATAAGGAGGAGGAATTGGGATAATCAGGGTAAATGGAGTCTCCCATGAAAATGCAAAGAGTATAAAAAGGAAAAGAGAAAGTGGTATACTTTGGAAAATGGGTGAAGAAAAGAAGGGGAAACTTGCAAACCGGCCTTGATTGCTTCCGGGTAATTTCCTAAACGTTTATTTAAGCAAATATGCTTTGCTAGTCTAATGTAATTATTATTATTATTGTAATTATTATTTTTAGCCTCTTACTTTAATATTGACTTACCTTACAGTACAATAATAAAAAGATTGATTAAGTGCATGGGCGAGAAGGAAGCAATTTTCAAACACTAAAGTTTTGTTTGACAACAATGTTAAAAATAAATGTAATTAATTTTGATAAGATGATGAAAAATAAGTTGAGAAATGTGTTGATATTAACTCTTGTTTTTTATTTCTTCAATGAAAAAAAATTCTTTGGACAGTGGTCAAGAATTTTTTTTCTATAAAACATAAAGAACAATAAATGACATATACACACAAAAATGAATATGAGTTGGAGAGTATATCCAGAGCCGGCCAGAGGGGGAGGCAGCCTAGGCATTTGCCTAGGGCCCCTCTCTGGCATAGGGCACCAAAAAAAAAAAATTCAAGGATTTATATGTAAACATTTATATTTAAGGGTACCAAATTATAGAAAATAAAGGTTCAAGAGCTCTTTAGAAAATAAAAATTATACATTGAAATTAAATAGAGATCGGGAGAAAGTGAGACTCTCAGCTTTAACAAAGTGAGAAGGTATTCCTCGATCAGATATCCCAATCTCGCCATTCACATCCCTATAATGCTTTTCTTGAAGCATGCGACGCTATAGTTAGTAAGTTGTGAAGCACATGTACTTCATTTTTTTCTGGGTACCCATTTGGACATGGCTCGAGTACGGGTACGGGTACGGGTACGGGTACGGGTGGGACACGGCTAAAACGGGTGTGGGTACGGGTACGGCTGGGATGAAAAAATAAAAATTAAGGGGTCAATTTACAATATGCAATGAACTTTGTCAAACTATGTTCTTATTTTGTTTTAAAAATCTACATAATAAAATTACAGTTACTAGGTACAATATTGCACATGCATCACATTCTAGTATCCTTTTTTTCTTTTATTCAATTCAAGTTTAGTACCACCGGTGTTAAGATTGTTTTGTTGAAGGAGAAGGCAATGATATGGGGCCCCAATTTTTGTCGATATTAATTTTCGCTTGGGGCCTCAACATTCCTAGAGCCGGCCCTGAGTATATCACCACATATTTCAATTTATTTTCCATATTCTCACTCAAATTAATTGTTTTATTGTCATTTTTCATGCTAACATAAAACAGAGCCAAAAAGTACAAGAAGATGTATTAAGTAACTAGGTAGTTCAAGACTTGAAGCAACAACTGAAATTGCGAACTGCAAAGGTTGGACTTCATAGTTGTTGAACTTTCTTGAACTCAATCGCAGATAGGGTATTGAGATTTAAGATTTTCACGTGTAAGACTGCAATTTCTTGTACCCCTGTCGTAAGGGAATTAATTGTTTAACCTTGGAGTTGTTATATCATCAGATTATCTTAACCATGCTCTAAATTTAGTTTTATGCACATTCTTAGGCTCCAAACCTATTGATACAAACTTGCAGCAGGTCTCCAAATCTGCTGCCAAGATTAAAGAAGGAGTATGTGCATGTTATATATACACTCTCTCTCTCTCTCTCTCTCTCTCTCTCTCTCTCTCTCGTAAGAGAAGCCTTAATTCAGTAAGTGATCGTTTGATTTGATTTTTGGTTCATTTTTTAAATTCTAAATTATTGAATTCACATTAAAAATAAATTATAGTTCATATCAAAAACTTGAATCATCAATTGATCAGACTCAAATTTCTCCTTTGCAATTACTAGTTTGAATCCTACCAATTAACTAACAAAACCTTGGAACACTCGAATACTAGAAATAGTATATTCCCCTCTTTTGCTTGTAGTGGTTAACTTGTTTCAGAGGGCACACATTTTTTTACTGACAGCATCTTTTATGGAGATTCTTTAACAATTGTTGGCAGACAGAGAGATGTTATTATAAGCATGGAAATGAAGATCGAGGAAGGAGGAATTTTCTATTGTCTTGTTAATTATTGGCGCGTGTTTACCACTAATTGAATTGATAACTAGCAGAGAGAATAATTGCTGAAGTCTTGAAAGAGTTTATTTTTTAATATTTTTAGCGAGAGTTTTTTATAAACCCGTAGATTTCTCATTTAGATCGCGTTTACCTGCGTTAAGGGTGCAAAGGTGTAATTTTTTTGTACTACGGTTAGGGATGTTAAAGTCAATTTGAAAATAAACTAAATGGATGGAATTGATCCAATCAATCCTTAAAATTCGGAATCAAAAAAAATCAAAACCGAAAAATAAAAAAAATAAAAAATAGTTTGGTTTGGGTTTCAGGAAAGTTAGTCCAAAATTGAACCGAACTGAACCAAATTACATTTAAGAAAATGAAATATGTTAATTATAAGGTAAGAGACACGTTAAGTATAATATGATATAAAAAAGAGTTACTTCTTATTAATTGCATGTGTAATCCTCTTAAAAAATTAGTCATTGATGTGTACTCTTAGTATTGAGTTAATTGCATGATGATGAAAAAAAATTCACATATATGATGGTAGATAATTCATCATTTTATTTATTGTGTTTTATCCTTGTAAATATATATATATATATATATATATATAATAGTGATTAAATAGAGAACATGATTTCTACATGTTTGCTGCTTATTTTTGGAAAACCGTGACTTTAATTTGAATCTTGACCAATCTTACATTAATACTAGTATTCCATAGTTATATTAAATTAATTTAAAAAATAAAAACATATGTCAAAGCCCAAAACCTAATAGAACAGAACCAAAACCGAACTGAAATATTTGATTCAAGTTTAGATTTAGAAGATTTAGAAATTGAAACCAAACCGAACTGAAACCAAAATTTTATATTTGGTTTGAGTTTTGGATACCTTAGTTTCTACCCCGACCAAAATAAAAAACACTCCTACAATAGTATAATTACCATTTGTCGAAAACGGACAATAAAATTAGATGCTCGGTTAACTAACGAGTGGTAATTCATAAATACCACGTAATTATCGGTGTTCACTATCACTTTTAGCTTCCTTTTATTAGATCAATATATTTGGTGGGTCATGATAAGTGCTGGGAGATTTTTGTATTCTGCTGTTGCAGAAAAAATTCTCAACATCTTTATATTGAAAGCACTTTTCAACGGACAAAAAATAAAACACATGTCAAGATGCAAAATATATATATTTAGTTTTTCATTGTATTTTCTATCTCTTTTGTTTGGTTTTTTGTTTTAGTTAATCTTTTTAGCTTACTACACTAAAATAAATGATTAGTGACTGTCAAAATTAGTTTTTTTTTTTTTTTTTTTTTGAAATAGATCGAGACTTCCATTAAAGCAAATCAGCATACAAAAGATCTGAAATAAACGAGGGAGGGGTCAAATCCCACGACTCCCGACCAGACATAGAAAGAGCAGCTCTAGCTAACTCGTGAGCTACTACATTCGCTGATCTACGCTCAAAAATAACGCTACAATAAGGGATATCCCTCATATATGCCTTACAGTCTTCGAGGATTAAACCAGTGACCGAAGCATCGGATTCGTTATTATTCAGTGTTAACACGAGATGTTTCGAGTCTGATTCAATCACCACCCGCTCCAACTCTTGGCCTTTTATCCAACTTAATGCTTCTCTAACCGCAATCGCTTCCGCAAATAAAGGCGAGCCATGACTCACACTACTACCATTCATTGCAGCAAGAAAAATACCATCTGCATTGCGAAGAACACAACCAAAGCTTATACGCTCCTCTAGCCGAGACACCCCTGCATCTACGTTACATTTGAAATAACTTGGAGGAGGTTTTTGCCATTTAACTTGCACCTGATTTTTTTCAATTACAGTAGTTAAATTACTGTCATTGGAGGCTATAAACCAGTCTTTTCGAATATTTGGAGAGTACAAGTTTACCCACTTGTATTGAATCCTGGTATTAATCCTTGCAAACCCTTCACTGCAGGCATGACTGCAACAGAAAAAACAGAATAGTGACATAATAACGAGAATATAATAAATTCAAGCGTGCTGCTGAGGGGCAGATTCCGATACAAAAGTGATGGCTAAATTAACAACAGTCGAATTCTACGTAGATGACATGGTTAAGGTTATGATTCTAGTGAAGTTGGTCTTGCTGCTCCTCAAATTGGCAGCCTTTTGAGGTAGTTAATTTTCTTAATTATTGCGATGAAGAAAATTGGTATGAATTATGGAATGTCCAGCACTTAGGGCTAGCCTTGGGGCAGGGCGGGCCACTGCCCATAGTCTAAATGTGACAAGGGGCACTAATTTTTGTATATATGTATATATATAATTAAATATATATATATATATGTGTGTGTGTGTGTGTGATATAAAAATATTAAATAAAAAAAAAAACATCTTTCCAAAAACAATTATTTAATAAGGTAAGTTTCTAAGAATACTTCCTAGAGTTTATAAATGAGGAAGATACATCTAGACTTGCGCTTTTCAATAAATTGTAAGATGTACTTAAATCTCTTGATCTAGATACTAATAATGTGAGGGGACAGGGCTATGATAACAGTTCTAATATGAATGGTAAATATCAAGGTCTTTAAAAAGGATTGCTTGACATAAATCCTAGAGCATTTTACATGCCGTGTGATTCCCATTACCTTAATTTAACAATAATTTCAGCTAACTTTAAAATCGTTGTCTACTACACGTTGGAAAAACCATATTGCATCTGTCAAAGCAATAAAATCTCAAACTTTCCAAATAAGAAATGGTTTGTTTAAATTAGATGAAATTAGTGAAGATGCGAAATTAAGCAGGGATGTTGGAAGTTTAGTATCAGGAGAACTTTCTAGTTTTGAATTTATTTTAACCTTACTAATTTGGTATGATGTTCTGGACAAGATTAACCTAGTTAGTAAAAAAATATAATTGAAAATATGCGTATTAATATTGTTGTGAAACAATTGAATGGACTTGTTTTATATTTTGAAAAATATAGGGAAAATGGATTTACTTGCCTTGATTAGTGCTAAAGAAATTACTAATAACATGGGAATTGAGCTTGTATTTCCTAAAAAGCGTTTAACTTGTAGAAAGAGGCATTTTTTTTATGAAATTTCAAATACTGATAGGGAAAAAAATCAATGGAAGAGTCCTTTAGAACTGATTACTTTCTTGTTGTAGTGGATATAGCTATTTCTCAATTAAAAAGTAGGTTTGAACAATTACAATTTTTTCAATATATCTTTAGATTCTTCTTTGATGCAGCAAAGTTCGTTTCATTAGATGATGATGAATTAAAAAGATTTTGCATCAATCTTGAAAATGCAAAAGTGCTTATGTTCAGAATTACAAATATTCCAATTAATGTTACTAAGTGAATCATCTGAAGCAAATGAACTATGGACATCCATTAAAATTATAGAGTTTGCAAAAGATATGGATATGCTTCCTCATATGATGCTTGCTTATAAACTATTGTTGACTTTACGTGTGACTGTAGCATCCGCAGAAAGGAGTTTCTCCAAATTAAAATTGTTTAAATTTTACTTGCGAACCACCATGAGATATGAAGATAGATTGAATGGATTAGCAATTTTATGCATTGAATATGATATCTCAAAAAATCTTGACTATGGAGATATAATTGATGATTTGCTACTAAAAATGCAAGAAAAAATCATTTTAAGTGATTATTTTGGTTGGAATTTCATTATTGCTTTTATTTTGTAGGTACGTTTTAACATGTAAACTGTTGGTGCAAAATCTAGAGCAGGTCCGTTCTCGACCACATAGTCAAATAATTGGGGTGATAGTAACTTGTGTAGAACAAGACAAGGATAAAGCAATGACAAACAACATTAAACGAGACAATGATATAGAGAGGAAGTTAGCCTCGTATGAAGATACGGGTTAGTCCTCCCCTGCGGAATAGAGCTTGGAGCTCGGTCTGCCTTGTATCGATGATGATCAAACAATTTTTACAAACTCACAAAAGTCTCTCTAGTTATTCTATCCTCACACTATTACATTAAGAGGAAGGTTGAGCCACCTAGAGTTTAATCCCTCTAACTTAGGAGCTCTAAAGCGGGCTATGGGGCTCTGTCATTCCATATATCACACTTGTAGTAAATTCTTGGTTGTTGGAATGGAATTTTCTCGTTGTTCTTTTTCGAATTTTCCTCAGAAGTAAATGCTCCATGTATATATATGATTGGGGGAAGCGTGCGATCAGAGCTCTCAGAGTAGGCCTGGGAGCCATGCTTCTGTCATCACTAACTCTGACCTTACTTCTCCATGAATTTCAGTACATTAAATGCAGTTGTTTTCCATGAATTTCGTATATCACACTTTTAGCTATCGTGCGCGTTAGCTGAAAATGGGCACGATAGTTGATGTGGACGGCCACGTGTTAGCTCGAGGTTTGCTGGATAAATTGAATTAGTAATTTACACCATCAATTGCTCCATATCCTGGACATTGCAGCTTAGAAGAGTTGATTGGCGAGAATAAAAACTCTTACTCAGCTTCGGAAGAATTTTCGAGCTCTATGTGATGAGTGACGTGTATTGGGGCTCCTAGTGGAGGTCGGATTCGTATTCACCTCGGGTTTGGTGGATGTCCTGTATATAGGAGTCTCCGACCTAGCCTGAGGACCTGCGTTTTAACCCTGAGCTCTTTGACGTGACTGTTACTGCTCAATGAGGTCATGCATGGTTATTTCGTATTCCTTGGAGAACGTGTAAGCACGTGGCGGTGGGTTTGCGAGTGGACAGTTAGCGCTTTTGAAAAGACACTTGGCTTCTCCTACGCACTTTATAAAACCCTCCTGCCTTAGAGAAAATCTTCTCTACTTTATACTTTTTCTCTCCTTGAACCTTAGGCATTTTAGAGCCCCTATAGCCTTCAATCACCACAATCTCTGTCACCCTGGCCTATAAACCCCCTTTAGAAAACTCCTTCAAAAGGTTTTCGAGCGTATATTTGGAGAACTTTATCAAGCTCATTCCTTATTTCTCACCTTTTTCTCCTTTGCATGCTTTAGCAACTTTGATGGAGCATTTCACCCGCCAGACCAAGGGTCGGGGGTCCCTTCCAACACAGAGAAGGGCTCCTCAGTGGGCGATGTGCCAAACACTATTTTTGACGTGAGGTCAATTGAGATTTTGGATAGTGAAGGAGAGTTGGCTCGTGTCTGTCTCCCCCTTGCGTATCCAATGACTTAAAGGCCATCGAGAAGTATTCAGAGTATCTTAGCTCTCTGGCTAGCTTCCGTATCCCTTCAACCTTCTCTTCCCTTGACATTCTAAACTTTAAAAAAGCGTACCAGATCCCTGATTCAGTTAGGATAAGGGATCCAACTCTAGAAGAAAGGGCCTGCTACTACAGACCTGGTGAGGTCTGCTTCTATGAGGCTGCCTTTGAACATGGGCTGAGATTCCCCCTAGACGATCATGTACGGGAGTTACTGGCAACCATGGACCTCATGTCCGCACAAGTTAGCCCTAATATGTGGTCCTTCCTGATAGGATCAGTGTTAATATTCAGGGCTATCTCCGCCGGTAGTCACAATGTCACCATCGAGGAGTTCATCTCCCTCTTCCAGCCCAAGAATAGCGGCGGAAAGAACAAGGGCATTTTTAACTACCCCACAAGGATAAGGGCTTCAAAGATCATACAAAGCCTCTCTGATAGCATCCCTAACTGGGAGAAGCAATTCCTCTTTGACTCAGGGGAGGATTTGGAGCACGATTCAAGGTGTCCCAGTATCCATGACCTCAAACGCTGGCTCTCAGAGCCACACTCTATCAGTAAGTTTCTTTTTTAGTATCAAATAGACTCGTTTATGCATTTAATGTTAAAAGTTTCTTACATCCTCTTCTTGTTTTGTATTTTACAGCTAAAGACAAAAAACTTGTTCTGGTGAAGACGTCCTGGATTGAAGACGCCAATGACTTCTTCCTTAAGCACTACGCCGATATCGTAGCTGCTAGAATATTGTGGAGGTATGGCTTAGGCCCAGGCCCACCAATACGGATCCCAATGTCCTCATCGTGGAGGACCTCCCTCATTTGGATGTGCTCTTGCCCTCTGAGCGAAACGACCTAGGGGTCCACGCTTCCAAAACTACTCAGAAGGGGAGCAGCGACCAGGTTCCTGAAGTTGGGCTCTGCAAGAGGGCAGTACAGGGGAAGTCCAACATGTCTCCCCTGGAGAGAGGGTTTTGGCTGTAGCCGCCCTTCAACAAGTGCCTGTCGTACTCAAGAAAAGTGAGTCTTCAATCTGCTTTCCTTCATTTTCTTTCTGAACCTTGATCATAACATTTGCTTCTGGCTGTTTCTGACATCCTCTCTTTCTCTTTCCATCCCTGGTCTTCAAAGTGGACACCAAGAAGGCGACTAAGAAGAGGACCGCACTGGCCAGGGGTTTTCCATCGTCGAAGAGGCCTAGGGGACCTGATAGAGTTGGGGGGTCATCTCAAAATTTTCTAAGGTTTCCCAGCCAACCCAAACGGTCATTGCCAGGCCCAACAACCCTCCGTCGGAGAACTCATAGAGTTGGGTGGAGCTCATGAACGCTCCCCTGGAAGACCCCACTCTCCTCAGTCCTGAGAAAACGACCTTAGAGAGAAAAAGGGCTTCAGAGGGTTGAGTCCCCAGTCCTACTGCCAAGAGCTCCGTAGGTACTGAAGAGCTTGGGGTAAAGGAAGAGGAGGTAGTGATAACTGGGGCCAATGATGTTCCCGAGCAAATCTTCAGACTGGCAAATTGAAGAGGGGACACCGGATCCCAGCACCTAGGGTAGCTCTGCCTTTTTCGTTCCGGGCTTCTCTTTCCCTCCCCTATCGCAAAAGATGTTAGAGCAGGCAAAGGAGCGGGGAATGAGCTCATTGGCTAGCTCGTTTAGCCTCCATATAAGTCATGTATTTGTGACTTCACTATAGGTTTCATTCTTTAAGTTATTTGAGTATAATAATTCTTTATTTTTATTTTTTATACAGGCCATGAATCTTTTTTCTCAACCCTCCACTTGGCCGAGGAAGGTTCCAACGCCGTGGTCAACTCAGCTCTTCAGGAGAAACTTATTAGGATGCAGAACGAGCTCTATATTGCCAAGAGCAACCTGGAGAGAGCTGATAATGACAAGAGGGTCATGTTGGACCAGCTGAATAATGCCCTGTCACAGAGGGAAGGTCTAAAGAGTAGGGTGAACAGCTTTAACGACATGTTCAGTTGGTTGGAGAGTGAGTACGGATCCTTATCCCAGGAGCACGAGGCCTAAAAGTAAGAGGCCTTCAACTTCAAGTCTGAGCTGATCCAGGTCAGGAAGGAGCTTTATAATGCTGGTCTTGTGTTGGAAAAGAGCCAAGAGACGGAGAATTTGGAGTGCAAGAGCAAAAAAGGTGCTCAGAAGGCATTAAAGGACGCCCAAGCTCAGTTGATGGTTAAGGAGCTCAAGTTGAGGGGGCTGAAGGAATTGACCCCAACAATGAAGTCCCAAGCCGTTGAAGAATTCTGTGCCATGGTGGGTCCCTTGCTGAGGGTCTCAGATTCCTTTGTCACCAGCTTCTACAAGTGCAAAGAGTTGGCTTTGCAGAGGCCCGAGGAGTTCGAGGATCTGGAAGTACCTTCTGAGATTGAAGTAACTCCTGAGCTAAAGGTTAAAATAACTAAGAGGAGAGGCGATGTCCTTGCTGTCCTGTAGCTGATTAGAGCTGAAGAACCTGATGTACTAACCAAGTGGGAGACCGGCAAGCCCTCCCCTTCAAGGTCTGGTGTAGGGGCTAATGATATCAGTAGTTTTTGATAAGTTTTCTTTTTGTATAGAAGTGTAGGACCTATGTAACATTTCTTTTCATCAATAAAATGAATCATTTTTGCCTTGAATGGCCTCTTGCTTGCTCTATTTTTCTTTAATTCTTGATTTTACTTTTGTGTAAGTTGTTATGTCAGATGTAACAATAAGCTTTATAGGTATTTTAATGCCCCTGCAACGTAGACAAAGTCAAACGGAATTAAGCAAGATAGATATTGTGTCTCAAGGGAGGTCTTTTAAGAAATTCGTAAGGGGTTAATGACCCGTATGATGGTAGTAATCCTTTCAAGGTTCTCGATGTGAACCTCTCTGAAAAAGTATAAGTGCGCTCCTTGCGAGCTGAATACTTACTAAACCGACCTCTTTGTGAGAGGTTTATTTTCTGCGGAGTGCAAGTGTGCTCAGTGAGTTGCGCACTTACTAAACCGACCTCTTTGTGAGAGGTTTTTTTTTTTTGTGGAGTGCAAGTGTGCTCAGTGAGCTGTGCAGTTACTAAAGCGACCTCTTTGTGAGAGGTTTTTTTTGCAGAGTGTAAGTGTGCTCAATGAGCTGCGCACTTACTAAATCGACCTTTTTATGAGAGGGTTTTTTTTTGCGGAGTGTACGTGTGCTCAGTGAGCTGCGCACTTACTAAACCGACCTCTTTATAAGAGTTTGTTTTGCGGAGTGCAAGTGTGCTCAGTGAACTTCGCACTTACTAAACCGACCTCATTGTGAGAGGTTTTTTTTTTTTACAAACAAAGTGTAAGTTACAAGTAATGAAGTGTTAAACAAAACATTCCATATACATTCTTTTGGATGAAACTATTACAAAAAGTACAAGTTGTTCTAGCTCAATGATAGTATCTCTTAAGGTGTTCTATGTTCTATGATCTCATGAGCTCCATGCCATCCACGGTCCTTACATAATAAGCACCTGGTCTGCTGACTTTGGTGACCACATAGGGGCCCTCCCACTTGGCAGTGAGCTTGCCATGTTCAGAAATTTTTGTTGCCAAGGTGACTTATCGGAGCACTAAGTCTTCTATGTTTAGGTTTTTGTGCTTGACCCTTTTATTGTAACTTTTGACCATACTCCTTTTATAGGCCTCTTTCTTGATTTGAGCTTGCTCTCTCTTTTCCTCTAGGACATCCAGGTTGGCCAATAAGTCTTCATTATTGCAAGCTGGGTCATGATGGTTTATTTTGTAAGTTAGGACTCCCATTTCTATTGGGATAACTGCTTCAGTTTCATATGTTAGGGATAAAGCGGTTTCGCCTGTTGGACCTCTGATAATAGTTCGATAAGCCCATAAACTGATGGAAAATCCTCAAACCAATTTCCCTTAGCATCATTAAGCCTTTTCTTCAACGAAGTCAGTAAGGTCCTGTTGGTGACCTCTACTTGGCCGTTGGCCTCAAGGTGGATAGGCGAGCTGTAATGATTTTTAATTCCTTACCCTTCACAG
Organism: Lonicera japonica; assembly: GCA_021464415.1. Classification (NCBI taxonomy): domain Eukaryota; kingdom Viridiplantae; phylum Streptophyta; class Magnoliopsida; order Dipsacales; family Caprifoliaceae; genus Lonicera; species Lonicera japonica. The sequence continues at coordinate 36,076,382 of CM038471.1, read as the reverse complement.
AAGTCTTTAAAAAGGTCATAGTCAAACTGTTTTCCATTATCTTTTATTAGCAACTTTGGGAGGCCAAAACGACAGATGATGTTCCTCCATACGAAATTCTGAATTTTTAAGTTGGTGATTGTTGCCAGTGCTTTAGCTTCAGCTTCAGCCCATTTGGTGAAGTAATTGATGGCCACGACTGCATACTTGGTCTGTCCTTTGCCCAGGGGAAAGGCCCCGTTATGTCTATGCCCCATTGGGAAAAAGCCTAAGGGTTGCTGACAAGAGTCATGAGCTCTACTGGGAGCTGCTGGATATTAGAGAACCGTTGGCAATTGTCATATTTCCTTACCAATTCCTTGGCATCTTGTAGGATAGTGGGCTAGAAATAGTACAGCCTGCCAACTTTGAGAGCGAGCGAGCTGCTGGATGTCCCCCACAAAAACCTTCATGAATTTCAAGCAGAGCTGCTCGGGCCTAGTGAGGGTGCAGGCAGAGAAAAAAAGGCAGGATGTATCCCCTTTTATACAGCGTTGCTGCGATGACCACATATCTGTTGGACCTGTATTTTATCCTTTTAATTATGTTTTTGTCTCCTGGAAGTGCTCCACTCGTAAGGTAGCTCAAAATTAGATCGATCTAGCATTCGCAGACCTCAACATGAGCCGCGTTTAATTCTGCAGGCTCATTTATGGCTTTTCTTTCTAGGTATTCAATGTGGATTCCGCTCAGCACATCTGAGCTCAAAGTAAGCTTGGCCAGACGGCCTGCCTTGTTGTTCTGAGCTCGTGGGACCTTGATAAAAATTAAGTTAGAATACTTCTGAGCAGCTATTTTGACTTTTTCCAGGTAAGTAGTCATACGATCTTCCTTTGATACATTATGGCCAAGTATTTGGTCGACCACCACCGTGGAGTCATTGTAGACCACCATTTGCTTCGTCCCCAATTCCCTAACTATTCTCAGACCTGAGATGATGGCTTCGTATTTGGCTTTGTTGTTGGAGGCCTTGAAGAGGAATTTCAAGGCTATCTCCAGGGTGTTAGCCTCAGGAGTGATCATCACCAAGCCAGCTCAAGAATCTTGCAGATTTGAGGCTCCATCAGTGTATAGGACCCACACGGGCACCCCTGGCAATAGATTCATCAAGGTGATTGGAGTCGAAGTGTTTGAGTTAGGGATTGATTGATTTTCAGTGACTCGTCAATCTATTCCCCCGGGTAGGTAAACTAGGCTATGAAGTTTGCTACCGCTTGTGCCTTAATTGAGGTTCGAGGCCGGTAGTTAATCACAAATTATCCGAGCTCAACCGCCCATACAGCCAGATGACTTGATTGTTTTGGTTTGTCGAGAATTCTTCATAATGGCTGATCAGTGAGCACATATATGCTGTGGGCCTGGAAATAGGGCCTTAGCTTTCGGGATGTGATGAGCAGGGCATAGGCCAGCTTTTTTAACATCAGGTAGTTTAGTTCGGCAGCTTACAGAGCTCTGGTCGCATAGTATAACGACAGTTGAGTTTTCTCCTCGTTCCTCATTAGTGCTGAGTTAATTGCTGTTCGTGATACTGCCAAATATAGGCTCAAAATTTTTCCCCTTTTTGGTGAGCTAAGGAGGGGAGGAGTTCTGAGGTAATGCTTGAGCTGCTGGAAAGCCTGCTCACTTTCTTCAGCCCACTCAAAGGCCTTCTTCAGGGTTTTGAAGAAGGGGTGGCATTTGTCGTCGCTTTGAAGATGAATCTGTTTAGGGCCGCTATTCTCCCTGCCAGACTTTGGACCTCTTTTGGCTTAGACGAAGATCTCATGTTAATGAGGCCTTGTATCTTCTTCGGATTGGCTTCAATTCCTCACTGAGTGACCGTAAACCCGAGGAATTTCCCCCATTTAACTCCAAAAGCACACTTGGCTGGGTTAAGGGGCATGTCATTGACATAAACCTCCAGGTTCTTGCCAATTTGGTCTTTAAATAGTGCGCTTATCACTCTTTGGTAGGTGGCCCCCGCATTTCCTAGGCCAAAGGGCATGGCCTTATAATAGTACGTTCCTTCATTGGTGATAAAAGATGTATTTTCTTCATTCTCTAGAACCATTCTGACCTGATTATAGCCGGAGTATGCGTCTCTGAAACTTAACATTTCGTGGCCCATTATTGCATCTACGAGCTGGTCAATCTTTGGGAGTGGGAAGCTTGTCTTTTGGGCAAGCTTTGTTGAGGTCTTTGAAGTCCACACACATCCTCCACTTTTTACTATGCTTTTTCACGAGCACCACGTTGGAGAGCCATTTCGGATAATGGACCTCCAGAATAAAACCAGCCCGGAGGAGCTTCTGGACATCCTCTTTGGCCGCCAAATTTATTTCTTCAGCAAAATTCCTTTTCTTTTGCCTTACAGGATTGAAATCTGGATCGGCGTTCAGCATGTGCACCATGACCTTTAGGTTCAACCCCTTCATATCATCGTAGGACCATGCAAATACATCAGCATTAACCCTATGGCATTAAAAGAGTTCTTGTTTGACTTTTGGGCTTAGTTGGTTATTGATTTTGAGCACCCTGTTAGGTCATATTGGGTCCAAGATCAGGCCCTCCAAGGACTTCAACGAGTTCGCCCTTGAGCTCATTTCGTTCTTTTCTGAGGTCCAGAGTGTCGATTTCTAACTTTTCAGAGCCAGTGGGCTTATCTGAACTTCCCGTTTCGGGCTCTACCATTTTGATTTTTGCACACCTGACCTCCTTCAGGGCCTCAAAGTAACAGTATCTGGCCTCTACTTGGTTTCCTCTGACCTCCCCGATCCCATGGGGGGTTGGGAACCTTATAGTAAAGCTACAGGTGGAGATGGCTGCCCTAATTTCGTTGAGAGTGCCCCTGCCTATGATGGTATTGTAATGGGGGACGGAGTCGAGGACTAAGAACTCTGCCATGGTGGTAAACTATTTTGGAGTTGTTACAAGCATGATTGAGAGTTTGATTGTGCCTAGGGACCTGTTTTTTCACCAGAAAATCCCACCAAGGTTGCCGGATGACGGGGTTAGATGCTCAATGATGAGGCCCGTGGCTCCCGTGTCAACAAAGATGCGATGGACGCTGTAATTGCCTATCATGGCCATCATGACCAGTGGGTCCTCATGAGGGAACTCTACCCCCTTTAAGTCTTCATCTGTAAAGGTGATCTCTATGGTTTTGTACTTCGTCAACTTTGCAGGCCGGATACTATAAACCTCGACCTCAGGGCTCGGTAGCCTTGCTCATCTGATGTAGGCCTTTCTTGACCTGTTACTATTTCCAGAGAAGGGGGAGCCTCCCTTGATCACAAGAATTTTGTTAGTGTGTTCCTTTCCCTTGGCTTTTGGGAAAACATCCTTCTTCCTCTCTACGTATTGCCGGAGCTGGCCTCTTTGGATGAGCTTCTCAATTTCTTCTTTCAGCTTTCAATAATCGTCTGTCTCATGATCGTGGTCTTTATGGTAACGGTAGTATTTTGTGGTATCCCTCTTCTTTTCTGAGGTCTTCATTCTTCTGGCCTCGGGAATCTGTCCTAGTTCCAGTTGGACAAAGACCTCGCCCAGAGTGGCAATCAATGGAGTGAACTGCCGACTGGTCCTGCTCTCACTGGGCTCAGATTTGTTTTACACCTTCTTACCCTTCTTACTCCCCTTTTCTTGGCCCGGGGGTGGGCTATGTCCTCTTTGGTGTTTGAAAGAGGGCAAGAAAGTTGAAAGACTCGTGAAGTTTCAACCTTGGAGCATTTCTTCCACCCCGATTTGCTTGTTGACCTTGTCTAAGAGCTCGGACATTGTCTTTGGGGCCTTCTGGCAAACGTCATAAGGCAGTAAGCGGAACTGACCCCTTCTATGAAAGTGGCTATGGCAACTCCTTCATTGAGGTCATTAATCACTAGGCTTTCTTGGTTAAAGTGACAGGCATAGTCTTTTAGGTTCTCCGTTGGCTTATGTTTGATGGTGAAAATGTAGGTTGACGACCTAGACTTTTTTCTCGTGCCCAGAAAAGTGTGTTATGAACCGTGTGCCGAGATCACGTGAGTTCTGAATCGAGCTCGGGCTGCTCCCTTGAGCGTGGTGACGAATGACCAGCACACTATACCATCCGGGACATTTTGAAGCCCAATCATATTGCCAAACTGTTGCCAATGGTCCGTGGGATCTGTTGAGCCATCATATGACTCTAACGAGGGGAGTTTAGACCTTTCTGGAATCAGACAGGTCTAGATATGTCCTGCAAAAGGGGACTCATAGTTCCTTACTATGGCTGCCGTAGAGCTCCCTACCGAATGACCACTATCTTTCATCATGGCAGCTATTTGAGCTTGCATTTCGGCCCTAAGCCTCTTTTTCATCTCTTCGACAGAGTCTTTATTAAAGATTCGATCGAATACCGAATCCCTTAGCCTACTGTTTATTTTCGGAACAGGAGGGAGAGGTGGCCGACCTCCCCTGAATGGATTATATTGCCGAGCATCTCCCTCTTCTCGTCTTTCATGCATCGTATTGACTCGGGGGGGTTCCTGACAATTGGTGGAGGGACTCTAAAGGAATCCTCTTGTTTCAATTCTCTCTAAATCTCCTGCGGCGTTCCCCCAACCTGTTGATGGCTGGGATCCGCGAAGGGGCTGGGGGAGTAAGTGTGGATGGGGAGGCAGGATGTGACTTATACTTAGAGCTGAGTGGGGGGGGTGTCTCCCGTTGAGTTATTAATATGTCGATACGAACTCGCAATGCTGCTTGCTGTGTTATTAATTCGACTAAGGGGTCTTCTTGAGCATCCTTTATTAGTGACATGGTGGGTGAACGTGGTTGAACTAACCTTTTTAAAAGTAAGTGACTTTAAGAAAATGTATTTCCCATAGACAGCGCCAAACTATTGGTGCAAAAATCTAGAGCAGGTCTGTTCTCGACCACACAGTCAAATAATTGGGGTGATGGTGACTTGTGTAGAACAAGATAAGGATAAAGCAATGACAAACAATATTAAATGAGACAATGATATAGAGAGGAGATTAGCCTCGTATGAAGATACGGGTTAGTCCTCCCCTGTGGAATAGAGCTCGGAGCTCGGTCTGCCTTGTATTGATGATGATTAAACAATTCTTACAAACTCACAAAAGTCTATCTAGTTATTTTATC